>CAUYUJ010002221.1:0-25000 GCA_963575745.1 Prorocentrum cordatum | reverse complement strand
AGGACACCGCCGGTATGTCGAGCTATCCTGCGGCATCCTGTAGCCACTTGGAGCTATCTGAAGCCATGCTGGAGCTATCTTGGCCCAGCAGCGTCCCAATGATGCCCCCGATGTGTTACAGCTTTTCAAGCACCTGCGACTGTTCAAGTGTTTGGGGTTTGAGCGAATTGGGCGGCTCTGATGGGCGTCGCACATATTGAGCCCGACGAGTAGTCGAGTAGTCCTTCGGGGCCCTCTCTGGGCGCTACTAGGGGCCGATTGGGCCTCGTCTGGGCCCTTCGTGGGGCCCGTTGGGCCAGCTTGGAGCCATCTCGAGGATCCACAAGCCGCTAGGAAGCGACGAGGCGAGATGGCAAACATACTAGTTTTTGATGTGTGCCACTCGGGAACATGCCTGGGAGGACGCATGGTCACTTGGAGCCTTCCTTGGGCGGTTCGCTGGCTCTCACCCTCCTGCGCAACGGAGGAAACCCATCAGATGATTCTGCCGGTCTCAAGCAGCTGGCCCCTTGGCGCCGCCCCCGTATTCTATGAAAGGGGACGCCAAAGGTAACATTCTCATGACTACCATGGACACAGCTCGATGGAGCACGCCGTGCTCACGTGCGTGACGCGCTCGTCACCCCGTAGTTGTATGTTTGTCTGTCTGTCTGTCTGTCTGTCTGTCTGTCTGTCTGTCTGTCTGTCTGTATGTATGTATGTATGTATGTATGTATGTATGTATGTATGTAGGTAAGCCTGTGTATATATATGTATATTTACATATATACATATATATATATATATCTATATATATATATATGCATGCGCTTATGCAGGTATGCATGTATGCATGCCTGCGTGTATGTATGGATGTATGCATGTATGTATGTATGTATGCCTGTATGTATGTCTGTCTGTCTGTATGTATGCGTATGTATGTACACATGCATGCATGCATGCATGCATGCATGTATGCATCCATGTATGTGTGCATGCATGCATGTATGCATGTATGCACATTTGCATGTATATCTGCATGCGTATATGCATGTATGCATGCACGTATGTATATATGCATGTATGGATGTATGTACGTAACTATGTACGTGTGTGGTTACGTGCGTGCATGCATGAATGCATGCATGAATGCATGTATGTATGCGTGTATGCATGTATGCAGGTGTTCGTATGTTCGTATACATGCACGCATGTATGTGTATATGCATGTTCGGATGTATACGCACATGCATGTTTGTATGCATGTAAATATGCATGTATGCGTGCTTACATGCATACATGCCTTTTGTATGTATGCATGAATGCACGCATGCATGCATACATGTGTGTGCATGAACGTTGGATGCATGCATGCATGCATGTATTCACGTGCGCGTGTGTATGTAGGTATGCATATATGTATGTGTGTATGTATGTATGTATGTATGTATGTATGTATGTATGTATGTATGTATGTATGTATGTATGTATACATGTCCGTATGTGTGTATATGTATGTATGTATGTATGTACGTGTGTAAGTGTTTATGTTTGTATGCATGTATGTGTGTCTGTATACTGGTATGCATATGTGTATACATGTATGCTTGTATGCATGAATGTCTGTAGGTATGCATGCATACATGTTGAGTTGCAGGTATGTTTGTATTCATGTGTGTGTGCATTTCTGTATGTTTATATACACGCGTCACGCATCATATAATCATAGTTGTTTGGCGTTCCGCTGCGCATTAATCTGTAGCTCTGAACCTCTCGCTTCCTCTCCCTCCCACTTCTTGTCGAGTGGTGCCGTCCTTCGGCTGCTGTTTGTGCCGTGTCGCGTTGGTGGAGTTTGTGTTTCAGTTGGCTGACGTACGAGCGCGTGAAGGCAGAATCTTGCTCGGCCGTCCGCCGTCTAACTTCTCTCTGCTTCTTCTTCTCCGCCCAGTCATCCACCTGTCGCCCATCCTCCTCCTTATCGCCGCTATCTGCCTTCTTGCTGCTCCTGTCAGGTGTTATCCTACCCTCCCCCGCCCCATCCTTTTTCCGGCGGGATGACGTCTGAGCCGACGGCGGCGCCCGATTTCCCCGTCCGCGGCGGCCTGCAGCCAGCCTCACCCTTCTTTCCAGCCCTTCCTCCTCTGCCTCTTCCTCCTACGCTGTGTCTCCTCCTCCTCCTCCCCTCCTCCTCCTCCCTGGTATCCTCCTCCTCCTCCGCTTCCGCTTTGGGAGACTCGCGTCGCCCCCCAGGGTACTGTCACTCTTCCTCCTCTTTCTCCTTCTTTCTCTTTCTTCCGCAGCGCCACACGGCGATCCCAAGACACAACGCCCCGCCGCGCTGGCCCAGTCGCCCGAGCTAGCGCTGCTACCTTCGCGGATCAACACGCGCCGACGTTGGTTGGTTTCCTGAGGAGGGGGAGGCAGGTAAACCGCACTCTCATCTCCCAGGAGGTGGGTGAGGGACATGCCTCGCCGCCGTGCATCTGTGCACAAGCGGTGGCCTTTCCCAGCGCTGCGAAGACGAGCATCGGCCGAAATGGCAGGACCAGGTTTTACCGTCCTCCAGCTTCGCGGCCTTCAGCCGGCTTCGCGCAATCACAGGCAGCAGCCGCTGCAATGTTCCGGCGGAGAACCGCGGGGAATGCCCGGAAACCGCGAGCAGGACATCCACCTCCACGCCCAGGTCCTCCCATTTTGCTGATGGTGTGCTGCCACCGCCTCCTGCGCCCCCCGCCTCCATTGCGACTTCCTCCTCATCGGCCTCCTCCTTCTCCTCCTCCTCCTCCTCCTCATGATTCCTGGCCCTCCATCTTCCCATCGCGCCACTGGTCGTCCTCCACCAGTGGCACCTTGTCCTGCACCTCCTCAAGCACCCCCACCCATGCGTTCCCCTATCCATCGTCCTCCTCCTCCTCCCGGCCAGCCTGCCTGCCCTGCTCGTCCTCCCTTTCCTCCTCCTCCTCCTCCTCCTCCTCCTCCTCGTCCCCCTGCTCCTGCACCAAATCCTCCTCCTCCCCCTCCTCCTCCTCCTCCTCCTCCTTTTCGTCTTCATGGCCCCCCCCCCCTCCCCCCCATCGTTTTCCTCTTGTGCCTCCTCCGCCCGATCCTCCTCCTCCTCCTCCTCCTCCTTTTCCGCCTCCTCCTAATCCTCCTGCTCCTCCTCGTCCTCCTCCACCTCCTCCTCCCCCCTCCCCTCATTCTCCTCCTGCTCCTCCTCCCCCCCCTACTCCTGCTCAGCGTCCTCTTCGTCCTCCCCGTCCGTCTCTCGCGCGGCCCGAGAAAGCCGTGGGGCGGGCGCTTCGGACGCGCGGTGGGGGCGCCGAGAATGCGCCGGCGACGGGCGGTTGCGGATACGCGCGCCCGCGGCTGGTTTGAAACGTATGGTCTGGTTAACTATTGCGGTTGCGCGGGCGGGTAGAAGTGCGCCGCCCGGTTGCGGACGGTTGCGCGGGCGGGTAAACATGTGTCGTTTGGTTGCGGTTGCGGTTGCGGCTGCGCAGGCGGGTTGAAATGTGTCGCCTGGTTGCGGTTGCGGTTTCGTCTGCGCGGGCGGGTTGAAATGTGGTGCCTCGTTGCGTTTGCGGCCGCGGTTGCGCGGGATGGTTGAAATGTGTCGCTTGGTTGCGGTTGCGGTTGCGATTGTGCGGCCTGGTTTAGATGTGTCGGCTGGTTGCGGTGGCGGTGGCGGTTGCGCGCGCGGGCGGGTTGAATTGTGTCGCTTGGTTGCGGTTGCGGTTGCGCGGCCGGGTTGAGATTGTGCGGCTGGGTTGAAATTTGTCGCTTGGTTGCGGTTGCGGTGGTGGTTGACATGTGTCGCCTGGTTGGCGGTTGCGGTTTTGTTGCGGCTTGAGTTGTGATGCCTGGTTGCGGTTGCGGTTGCGCGCGCGGGCGGGTTGAAATGTGTCGCTTGGTTGCGCTTGCGGTTGCGGTTGCGGCTGCGCGGGTTGGTTGAATTGTATAGCCTGGTTACGGTTGCGGTTGCGGTTGCGCGGGCGGTTTGAAATTTGGTGCCTGGTTGCGGTTGCGGTTGCGCCTGCGCGGTCGGGTTGAAATATACCGCCTGGTTGCGGTTGCTGTTACGCGCGCGGTCGGGTTGAAATGTGTCGCATGGTTGCGGTTGCGGTTGCGGTTGCGCAGGCGGGTTGACATATGTCGCGTGCTTGTGGTTGCGGTTGCACTTTCGCGTGCGGGTCGAAATGTTCCGCCAGGTTGCGGTTGCGGTTGCGGTTGCGGTTGCGCGGGCGGGTTGGAATGTGGTGCTTGGAGCGGTCATTCTTGAGTTGTGGAAGTCGATTAGTGGAGAGGAAGCGTGCTGCGAAATAATTTCCAGATGTCTAAAAATCTGTCAACCATGTTTTAACTTTGTAACATCATGTTTGAAACATGTTTGGAACATGTTTCCCATTTTTACACATCGTTAATTCAATGATAGGATAGTTAGAGTGTCCAATGTCATGGCATCCACAAATCTTGCGTGTAGTCGAACACACCGTGCCGAGACTGTTCCATGCTGGCTGAGGCGCCCACCCGGCCTCCAGCGGCCGGTGGGCCAGGGCCAGCCCCCCAGCGGTGGGTCCACTTCCAGGGCGCAGGGAAGGCGAGAGCCCACCAGACCAGGAAGGGCCAACACCACAGGATGCCAGGCACGGTGAAGGACGCGGCGAGGTACCTGGGACCACACGTGACGGCGACGCAGAGTTGCCACCACGAGCTGCAGAAGAGAGTCCAGGCGATGAAGGAGAGCTGCTACGAGTGCGGCGGCTTCTGGACGAAGAAGAACATCCGCTACGGATGGAAGCGGGCAGTATTGATCTGCAGGGTCACCAACACAGGACTGTCTTGCATCGATTGCTTCCTGCCGATGCCCAACGAGTACGCCACGCTGCAGGGTGCCATGGGCGCGCTAATGCGCCGAGCCATGATGGGGTGAGCTACGACTTACAGGCTAGATGGGTCCATCCGCAGCATGACGGCGCTTGAGGTCTTTCGCTTCTGGCAAATATTGCCGCCAGCGGAAGAAGCACTGGTCCGCAGACTTGGCTGGGCAACAAAAAAATCATCCGTTTCCCGAACAACCACCGTCAACTCATCGTCGCCATGTTCGAGGCCTCGGATTCGAGAGCGCCGAGGCCGAACGGCGCCGCATTTCGTGTTGTCCGAATCGAGAAGAAAACGCTGAGACCGAGGACGACGATAGCCCCGTGACGGCGGACACGAACCCCCGGGCCCGACGATTCGTAGAGGACGTCCAGAAAGCTTGCCAGATCTCGGATACCTTCCGAAACATCATCGGGGACGATCGGGGAAATGTTCACGCTTGAAACCAGGGAGCCACTACACCTATTAGACGCTAGAGAAGTACGGGCAGCAACACTTACCATTTCAGTTCCTCCTCCTGGACAGGCCCGAATCGACGAAAATCGAGAAGACATGGCACTGCGATGCCTCCAGCCTTGGAAATGCGAACTATGAGAGAACGGGGACGAATGCGGTTTACTGCTCGCCAGCAAGAAAGCGATGCACATCCACATCATCAGATCGCACCACATACATAACCTCGCGGCCTTCCTTACTACGAACAACCAATGCATCAACTGCCATCAGACGTTCACGAGTCGACGAGCCGCGTAGAAACACCTGGCCAGGAGCATGGTGAGGGGAAGCTGCGACCCTGAGAGAACACAGGACCAATGCGAAGCGACAGCGCCTGGAACGACTTGCCCTCTCTGCAGCCATCTAGCTTTGGATCAAGGGACCTGCTCTCAGCACTTGGGGACGCACCTCCCGAGACAGACAGTCCGACCGCGCGACAGAGATGGCACTATTCGATCAGCGCCCGCAGTGGACGCCAGCCGCACCAGTGCCAGGAGGCCCACCGCGAACAGATCGCAGCCGGCAACCGAGGAGACCGCAAGCGGGAGCAGGCGCAGCGGGAGCGGCAGAAGGAGGGCAGCCAGCCAACGCGCAGGTGGTGGATTTCACAGCCAGGCTGGCCCTCACATCGGCGCGAGAACAAGCAGAACGCGCCTCCGCGGTGATCCAGGCGTGGGGGATCGGCGCCAACGCTGAGGTGTCCAAGGTCGAGCTGACAGCAGGCAAGGACCACAACGACGCGGCCCAGGACTTGCGCAGAAGGGCAACCAGCGGGGAGAACGTGGACACCGCATCGCTGGGCAGCCCGCGCGCGAAGATCCGGACAGTGGTGCTAATCTACCTGGGCCGCGTGCGCGAGGCAGGAACCGAGCGAGACCTATCCGAGAAGTACTACACGGATTGCGTATTGAATGGGAACGCGGGGATCGTAACATCGTCAGTGCCCGTGTTCCGCGTCAGGCGCAAAAAGGGGAAGCAGGCCGGCAACGGGGCGCAGGAGAACTGCAGGTTCCAGTTGCAGATGCATCACACGTACCATCAGCTGGAGACGGTGATAGTCAAGCAGCTCACGAAGGAAGGGGCGATCAGGAAGGTGGGAGCAGCGCCACGTGGGGCCATCGAGAGGGAGCCCGGGAGACTCACCGACGGGGCGCGAGCAATACGACAGAGAATGGCCGACTGGACACCGATCAGTTGTGTGCGACACCAGCAGGTGCGGCTCCCAACGGTGACCGGCTGGACACAGGTCAGTTTCGTGCGACGCCAGCTGGTGCAGCATCAGTTTTGTGCGACATCAGCGGGCGCCCTGCAGCAGGATACCAGAACGCAAGGGCCAGGGAAGGAACGCAGTCATGGTGAGGCCGAAGGCCATGAGAGCGACCGCGAGCATTCAGTGCAGCTGCGCTGAGTTGGCGCTGCCCCCATCGCAGTGCCTCAGCTTCTTCGAACCAGTGAGCGATTCCGACAGTTACTCAGGGAAGGTCGGTTTCCTCTTCCGCCGCCCACCGAGGCTCCTCCCCTCTTCCAACTCCATGGGCCGCTCTTCTGAGTACTATGTAGCGCACCGCCCCCCCCCGAACCCAAACGAACAGGCAAGGGCCGAGGGGGGAAGGGGAGGGGTAGAGAGGAAAACGCGAGAGGGCACCCGTAAACGCGGGTGCGACCCTGCCCGCGGACCCCTGCGTAGGGGAGGTCGGTGCAGGTAGGGCCCGAGCGCCCCGTGGCGCCAGCGTCCCTCTTTCCAGAAAGTGATCATAGCTAGGCCGCGTTAGAAATTTTGAAGGGTCACTGTACTAGTCGTAGTCCAGTAACCCCAGACAGGCCCGAGAGCTCGATCGATCGATCGATCCTCCTTCTCCTCTTCTTCCTCTTCCTCCCTCTCCTCCTCCTCCTCCTCCTCCTCCTCCTCCTCCTCTTTCTCCTCTCCCCCCCTCCTCCTCCCTCCTCCTTCGCCAGTGTGCTCATCATGCCCTCTTTTCCCCCTGCTCTTCCCCCGCCCTCATCCTCATCACCCCTTCCCCCTGGCTCCCCCTTCCTCCCGCCCACCCCGCCGCCGCCGTCCAGGTATTTCCTCGGCACCCTGGTCTTCAGCCTGCCACCTCTCTCCGAGTGGCGCGTCGTGGTGGCCTGGGGGGCAAAACCCTGACCGAGGGCTGGGCCAGTTCTGTGCAGGGTCGGCCCAGGCTTGAGATTATGTATGGGTCGCTCGCAGCCAGGGGCTGCCAGGGGCGGCCCATGGCCCACGGCGCCCCTTGCCCTTCGCTCCAATATGGGATTATTTTCGATCCGAGCGTTTTTCCTCGATATCGGCCATGCTGGACAGTCAACTGGAGCCGCGACGACAAGAGCTTTCCCTGGGGGACGGGGCGGCATTTTGTGGTGGCCGCGCATTGAAAGAATCAGGTCGTCAGATGTCTGTCGGACGAGGCTAGGACGAGGATAGATCTGTTCCAGAGCATTCAGGAACGCTCTCAGAGCGTTCCGGAACGCTCTGAGAAGGCCGCGGCGCCCAAGACATCCTCCAGAGCCGCTGGATCTCAGATGATCTCGTTTCCCCCCTGAATTTATACTCGTCCTGGGTTCGTCTTACTCTGGGCCTAGCGGGGGGTGCTCTGGAGACCTTCTCGGCTCCACTATGGATCGCCCGCCCGGGAGCTGCCGTGCAATGCGTGAGCCGAGTGCCCGCGAGTTCCGCGCAGGCTGCTGCCATGCTGTTCGCGAGGCCCCTCAGTTCTTGATGATTCCGGGGCCCGAGAACAGGTAGGCCGGAATATATGAAAGTCCTAGCGGACTTCCGAAGAAACTTAACTCCCCCCTGCTCAGAGTTTAGCAAGTTCAAGCCAGAAAAAGCGGAGATCACTCGAAGCGTTTTCTTAAACAGTTGTCCAGGCACAGATATACGAAGGCTCTGCGCCAAAAACAACTCCAAGAGAGCGCCCAGGGTCCAGCCAAGATTTCGAATTCTCTCGCGTGGGAAATGGAGTCCAAGAGAGGTGGCGCTTGTTCTTCAGATGTCCTCAAGAAGAAGAGACCCTCCGCCCGCCAAACACAAACATAAAGAGGGTGTGCCCGGGGACGCGAGGCAAGCACTGGCCCTGGGGATGGGGTCGGGACCTCCTCGGGGTCGCGCACTGAAAAAATCATATCGGCGGCTGTCGAGATGCGTCGCGGTGGGCAAGAGGAGGGCGAGTTGAGACAACGGTACTTGGCCTTCGTGGCCCCCTCGAGCGTCGCCATTGCTGGACTTAGCTCGGGAGCCAGGTGCGTTTGGACCCCTGGAGGGTGTGGCACCAGCGCCAATGTCGGCGGTGTGCCTCCGCCGAAGGAAGATGACCCCGATTTCGTTGAAGGTTGTACTGTGAGAGCTCCCCTGGTTGCCGACATACGGTCGGACCGAGGTATAAGATCGAGGTCGATTCGGGGAGGGTACCCTGATGTTCTTTGTCCTTGTGCATGTTCTTGTGCACCCTGGGGGAGGGCACCATCGAATGCTCTTAAGTTTGGCTGGCGGAGGGCCCCATGTTCTTGAAGGATGTTCTTCTTTCCCCTGTCCGACAGTATGACCACTGACACCAGGATCGAGGATCACCTCCCCCTGGTGGCGAGCGAACAGCACGCACCCATACCCACAGGGGGGACGGACTGGGCCACGTGTGTGCGTGCTGTCGAATGGGGCTCCCGGCTCGACCGGGAGCTTCCCCCAGGGTCCGACGACCCGCACCCATGCCCATGGCCAGTCCTCCTCCCTCCGACCCTCCCATGGGTGTGGGTGTGTCCTGTTCGCTCGTCACCTGGAGGAGGCAAACCCCTGTGCTGGTGCTCGTGCCCACTTCCGGGCCTCCAGCCTCTGCGATGCTGGCGGCCTCGCCCTTACAGGAGCGAATCGTGCAGCCCCCCCCCTCGTGCGGGGGGGGGCCTCGGGCCACGGCTGCCTCTCTGAGGGACGGCTGCTCTCCCATCGCCACTCTCTCTGACCGCGGCTTGACGTGGAGCCCCATTTCAGAGGAGGGACAGACCCTGCGGTCCCGGGGCCATTCCCGCGCCCCGGGACCGTAACAATGATTTGTTCAGGGTGGAGAGGTGATCCGAGAGGAAAGCCCTCGGGTCCGGGACGCGTTTCCCTCGGGACCCGTTGCATGCCAACAGTTTGTGGTTCCCGAGTTCGGCACGGCATTCTGGGGGCGGCGCTGGACCCCCTCCCCGCAGCCCCTCGAGGCCCTCGCGGCGCCTCCTGTGCCGCGCCCTGACGCGCTTCGTGCGCCCGGGGCGACACGAGAGAGAGAGAGAGAGAAGGAGAGAGACAGAGAGAGAAAGAGAGAGAGAGAAAGAAAGAAAGAAAGACATAAAGAAATAAAGAGAGAGAGAGAGAGAGAAACCGTACCCGTGCCGTTTTGGGCGGGCTGCACGAGGCCGTAGCGTCATGTGAGGAATTTAAGGAAGAGCCTCGGATGGTCAAAGGAGTTGATATCTCTTCCTCGGCGGAAGACGACGGAAGCCAAGCGAAGGCGCCTCCGCCATAGCGGAAGCCGCCGGAAGCTCTGCGGAAGGCGACAGAAGAAAAATTCGCCCTCCCAAGAGATGGCAAGGTTTTTTGGTTCAGGGTTTTGGGAACCCGCCATGTGTGTAAGACGCAGTACATGCGGAGGTAGTATCACACCTGGGATGCAGTAATACATGTGGAGGTCCAGCCCCAACGCATGAAAAGCGAGCGGATCTCCTCCTATGCTTTTATCACGGGGCTCTTCCGGATCGTATCTTTATGCCAGCAGTTCCAGGACCCGGCTCAGAAGATTATAATGCTTCGCCTTCTGCTGAGGTTGGGCTGATGCTGGGGATCAAGGCGCAGATCCTATTCATGGCCCCTTTCACTGCGATCTTCTCGAGGCTTCTGGGCAGTGGCCTTCTTTCATGTGCTGCTGTTTCGGGGAGGGGCAGAGGACATCTGGCCGCACTGCGTATTGGACTTTTCTGGCCTCAGGGTTTCTTGGGCAACCAGTTGAGCATTCCAGGCCGTGAAGCGAAGAAGCGGAGAGAAGACGGGGCAAGGGGGATATGGATTGTGCTAGAGGAGTAGTTGACATGATGTGTTTGCGTTCGCAGCCAGCACGACTCATGATATGTTGCAGTGATTGTATTTTTGGGATGGTATTTTTGAGGACGAGTTTGACTCGTTTGCTCGAGAGTTGTGTTGGACAAGCTTACATCCTTATGCTCTAAGAGCTTCCGCCATTCCGCGGCCCACCAGAGTAGGATACCTGGAAGGATGCCTTGGGTTGCCCGATGCCCGGCAAAGCAGAGGAAACATGGAGGAAGGGTGAGGCGATGCGGATCAAGGGCCAGGATGAAGAGGGGGACGTGGATGAGAGGGTGGTATTGCATCGAGTGAACAACCGTGTCGTCAGTGTTCGTGCCGCCCCGCACTTCCTTGTCTAGTCGCAGACTCCACACGGTCAGGCATCGGGGTCGATATACCCCCCGTCCCCGTACGACCAGGGCAGCGGTCGAATGTGATCGGACACTCGCCAAGATGATCGAGGCTGTTCATGGCGGTGGGGTGGGTGGTGCGTGCGGCTGCGTGCGCTGGTGCGTCTGCTTGGCACGTGCCGGGCCAAGTCTTGCTCGCTCGCTCGCTGCCATGCCGGCCACGGTTCGAGAGCGTCCGATGTAGGGGCCGCACGTCGTTCTCATGTTTGTCTGGCTCGGTGGCCGCTTGCCAGCTGGTTTGTCGCCGCCGCGGTGGGGAAGGAAACCGCGTGTTCGTGCCATCTACACCGCACGTGTTGCCTGGTTCACAGTCTGGCGCCAGTCTTCTCGGTGCCGGCGGAGCTGAGATTTCCGAATGTGGTTTGCTGCTCGAGCCTGCCGAGTTGCTCGCCGAGGGTCTTCGAGGGACTTCGCAGGATATTTTTTCCACGGGGTCCGATGGCTCTTCCCACAGAGACCCGCTTGCTGCTGGGATTGTGGTGCACGTGTTCGCAGGTCGATGCCCGTAGTCTTGCAGTGAGTGTGTCTGGATTCCCCCGACACTCCCCCGACACTCCCCCGACACTCCCCCCGACACTCCCCCCGACACTCCCCCCGACACTCCCCCGACACATCCCCGACGCTCCCCCGACACTCCCCCGACACTCCCTCGACGCTTCACCGACGTCCCTCCGACATCACCCCGGCCCCCCCCCGACATCACATGGGCCCCGCCGCGGGCGCCCGGCCTTGCCCTCCATCTCTGGGTGCACGGTTCCTCGGTCAGCAATGTGTGCGAGTGCGTTGCGTGTTGGGCTGGGCTGCCTCCCTGCCCTTGGCCGCGGCGCCCCTCGCCAGCGCCGGCACTGCAGCCGTCGGAGTGCCGCCCTGGCCTGCCACTGCCGCCAGGGCCCGGGCCAGTCTTGGATGCATCGCTCTGGCTCGCCAGCCTGGTGCTCCTCCAGCCTCTGGTCGCGCAGCGCAGAGGCTCCACCCAGCGCTCGGTCGCGCGCCCTGCGCCCAGCCGCTCCCTCTCTCTCTCCCTCTCTGGGCCTCTCGGATGGGGTCGGAGTTGTTGCGCCGCACCGCCGCGGCATCGGCGATATGCGGCTCCATGTGGAGCCCGACGTGCTCCGCGCCGATCTTGCCGATGCATCGCCGACGCCGCCGACGCACCGCCGATGCATCGGTGCCGCACCGACGGTGCGGCGCGATCCCCCGACCCCGGCCGCTGCGACCCGCGCCCGGAAGGCTGCACCCCCCTCTCTGGGCGCCTCGCCCCGCTGCCGCATCGGGCTGCAGCTGATGCGGCCGCTCCCCCAGCAGCAGCCCGCCCCAGGGGCCAGAGGGGCGACGCCATTGGCGCGCCTCTGCCCCCTCCCCCCCCCCCCCAAAAAAAAAGAAAATCCGCCCTGCCACCCATAATCCACAATCTTCCCGATATTGGGCGGGGCCTGAACCGGGATACATCGTCCCAGAGCGTTTTCGGAACGCCCCAGAGCGCTCGTCAGAGTCCTGTGGAACGGCCGCGGCGCCGGATACATCTCCCAGAGCTGCCGGATCTCAGAGGCCCGAATTGTCCCAATCTGGTCTTCGTTTTTGCATCGTGCTCAGCCGCGCGCAGAAGGAGACGAGGGGGAGGGGGGAGGGCTTCTTGCAAGCTTTCCTGCTTCTTAGAAGGCGTGGGCCCTATCGATAGATGTAGGGCCAGCGTCTTCTAAGAAGCAGCCTCCTTCTAAGAAGCCCTCCCCCCCTCCCCCTAGCCTCCTTTTGCGCGCCGCCACTTGGCGCCAGAGTGCGCACAGTGTCTTCTCTCCGCCGCCGCCGCGTCGCAGGTGCAGCGCCGCTGCGACCTGCCTTTTGCGAGCTGCGAGGTCGCCACCACATGCCTGCGCACCTGCGCAGGCAGCGATCGGCCTGGGGCCTGGCAGGGATACCGTGCCCCCCACAAGAAATATGCTGGGCGTTGACGGGCCAGGCGGAGGAACCCAGGGAGGCATCTCCCGGTGACTGAAGTGGGCTGGGCCGCACACGAGCGGAGCCATCTGCGAGCCCCCCACCGCCGACGGCCCCGGTGTGCGCTGCTAGGAAGAAGAGGGCGAGTGGGGGGAGGGAAATGGGGAGGAGGGAGAGGAAAGGGAGGAGGAGGGAGGAGGGAGAGGAGAGAGTGGGACGGGGGGGGGGTGGGGGGGGGCAGGAGGAGACAGTCAGAACAGGAGAGAGAGAGGAGGTGGAGGGGAGGGAAGAGGGGGGATGATCGGGGGGGTGCGCCAGCATCTGGGGGTGCCCAGGCTTATCGGCCGCTGGAGGCTGACGAATCAGCTGACCATGTCGCTGTGCATGGCTCCCGCTATAGGCGGAGCAGGTGCTTTTCGTCGCCCCCATGTCTGCTCTGTGCTCTTTCCTCCCTAGGCCTGCCCAACTTCCCGATCCTCCTGATTTGCCTCTTCTTCTCTCATCATTCTCTCCCGACCCTCAGCACAAATTTGACCCCCTCCTCCATTTCCGGAAGCGCTCGTGGTCGAACCGCAGATCTGTGTCCGCGGCCTCGCGTGCCAGCCCCCTGGCCGCGACCCTGCCGATGCGGAGCTCTTTTGTCCCGAATGCCTCGCGCGGAACGTGTCCGTGCGACCGCGTATCCGCTGGATCGTTCCCCGGAATCAAGACCGTGAGGGCGCGGGGAGGTGAAGACTAGGGGGGGTGAATATTATCATTTCGTGGGCCATGATGTTTCTCTGGATGTCATGGCGCCTCTCCTTATTTCATTACGTCCCTGGCCCCCCCTTGAGCCGCGCACATGCCGCTGGCCATGATTTGCGCCCCCCCCTCTTGGACGCCCCCCTCTTGGCCGCCCCTGGGGGTATGTCCACCGCTGGTGAAGCACCGTTGGTGAGGACTGGACCTTCGCTGCATTTGTCTCCTTGCCACAGTCGTTCTTGGGAAACGGATGGTTTATGAAAGCGAGCGTCCTATCACAATAATTGCTGTCCTCAATTCTTTTGTGCTGTCCCTAGTGTTGCTGCTACTAATTGTGCCAGTTTGTTTTGCTATTGCTGCTGCGCTTACAATTGGTCTAGTCCATCTCCCGACAATTGATTCTCAGACTAACGTTTTCTTACGACTCCATTCCTACTACACACTGTTGCCAAAAACAATTGTATGACTCCTGCTACCAGGGATCTGGAGGTGGATACATGCCTGGTCACATATCTGGTTGTGCGTAGGTGCCAAGGGACATCGGGATGCTTGGCATCACACTTCTTCTTGCGCTGTTTTTTTTTCTGTCGGTGTAAAACCCGGTTCGGCGGAGCGACGAAGAAAGAGTAGGATCCCTGGGGACGGGAAGCGTAGCGGAAGGAGCAGTGACAATAAGGAGGTGCAGGGCCGCGAAGCAGGGCAGGGCCGCGAAGCGGAAGGAGGAGGGGGAGGAGTTGTGAACATGAGGAAGAGGAGGTACGATGCTGGTGAGTGAGAACCATTATGAACCATCGTAGGAATAGAGGAAGATGATGAAGGAGAGCACCAGGATGACAACTGCCCAAGGAGAGATGCTGTATGAGCAGAAGAGACCTGGAGCATGATGGGGTGGAGCCTGGTTCCTAACTCTCCCAGGAGAGCTGGACATACATTTTGATGTTGGTTTTCTTCGGTGCCCGCAGTGTATCATAGTAGGGAGCCGTTGACAGTCATGACATATACATCTACTGTATATATATAGATATAACAGACCAGTATGAGCACGGGTTGCCATGTGGGTATTCGTGTCACTCCGAACATTCGTACATGTGGGGGTAGACACAGGAATAGCAGGATGCATAGGAGTAGAGGTAACACAGCGTGAGTAGGAGTCAGAGTCAAGTTCGCCAGGTCGAACGAATCAGCGGGCCCAGCCCCATTCCACCCTCCCACAACAGAACTCGATGATGGCACGACTTGGTTTTCGGACTGGAGCGCGTTCCCACCTAGCACCTAGAGAACGAACGCGCTCGCGCATTGTCCCGCTTTCCGACAGCTTGGCGAGGGAAAGAACTACGCGGGCAGCGCACGGACGGGAACGTAATTCCAGAAACACTCTGCGCGGCGTTGCGGTGAGGTGATCATTTAACCTTCTCTCGGGTGGCCACGCTTCCGGTGAGCGCGGCGAGGACGAAGCATGCCCCGCGCCGAAACAGCATCGCCACTCTCACGCGCAAGCAGCACGGTGTCTCGGCGAGGACAGCGTTTCTCCTGCTGCCGCTGTCCTGCGGTTCGGCGAGCAGAACATACACCGCACCCACTCGGCAGCGCCGCTTCCGTGCGAATTCTGCACGGCATGTGTTGAGGGCGACGAGTCGCGCGTCCGCGCGCGGCCCCGCCACAAACGACCCAGCGAATGGAACAGATGCGCCGACAGCCGAGACGGCATCGCCGGAAGCAGGCGAGACCTGAGCGGTGCTGGGGCGAGCGCGTGAGTTTCGTCCGCTCGCGCGACGGCGAGTTGGCGGGCGAAAGTGGGCGCGGCACCAAGGAGAGAGCGACATGTCGCCCTTTCGCGGGCGATGCGTGCCGCGCCCCACTGCTGCCAGGCTTTTTGCGACGTCGGCGACGTAATGCCCATCTCGAGAATCAAAGTGCCGGCTTCATATTGCTTTCGGGTCGGGTGGCGGTCCAGAGGCCGCCGCGTGTCACGATTGACTTCCGATGTGTGTGTGTGTGTGTGTGTGTGCGTGTGTGTGTGAGAGAGAGAGAGTGTGCGTGTTTGTGTGTGTGTGTGTGTCAGTATGTTTGTGTCTTTATGTGGTGCAGATTTGCGTTCGCCCCCCCCCCCCCCCCCCCATTAGCGACAGCGGGTTCCGAACTTATACGTGGTTGTGAATCGCGTTTTGCGCGTGTTCCTTCGCGTGTGACGTTTTCAAAGGGGCGCCAGTGGGTGGGGGCGGGGTTGGGACGATGGGCGGAGGGGAGGGAGGCTTGGGGGGGGGGGGGCGGAGGGCGCGGTGATGGTGGCGGGCAGGGCGGTGTTGGGCGCGGAGGAACTGCCAGTGGGGGCGGGTCGTGCATTGTCCAGTGCTTCCCCCCCCCCCGAATCCCCCCAACCCCCCTACCACCACCAACATTACCGCCACCACACCTCAAAGGCACACCGTATGGGTTTTCGTGGTTCTCATCTTGCGTGGGCCTGACATTCCACCACCTTGCCACCCACCCTCTTCCTCCGCCGTCGCCACCTTTGCCTGCCCAGTCCCTCGCGCCGCTCCTCCCCCTCCTCCTCCTCCTCCTCCTCCTCCTCCTCCCTCCTCCTCCTCTCCTCCCCCTCCTCCTCCTCCTCCTCCTCCTCCTCCTCCTCCTCCTCCTCCTCCTCCTCCTCCTCATCCTCCTCCTCCTCCTCCTCCTCCTCCTCCCTCCTCCTCCTCCTCCTCCTCTCCTCCTCCTCCTCCTCCTCCTCCTCCTCCTCCACCTCCTCCTCCTCCTCTTCCTCCTCCTCCTCCTCCTCCTCCTCCTCCTCCTCCTCCTCCCTTCTCCTCCTCCTCCTCCTCCTCCTCCTCCTCCTCCCCCTTCTCCTCCTCCTCCTCCTCCTCCTCCTCCTCCTGCTCGGTCTTGTCACCTCTTGGGCCGCGCCGATGGCCAATCCATGGCGGGATCTGCCACCCGAAGCGTCAGGGCCGAACGCTGTCCCATCTTTCCTGTCTGTTCGCTGTGGGCGGGGAGGCGTGAAGAGTCGGTGGCGATGGGGCTGTCCTGCACAAAGACAACACATTCCGCTGCCGATGGCCGCCGCAGGACTTAGGTCTCTCGAAGTCAGAGACACTACGGTAGGTTCGAGTCGTGCCGACCGGCGGCGACGTCGGCCGCAAGAGCTCAAGATTGAACGCCGGCGGCGGCCCAGAACCGGTTGCTGTTGAACGATGCTGACGTGTCGGGAATGACCGATCGTTCAAGGTTGAACGATCCCCGCGGTGTGGGGAACCAATGCCGGGGTCGACACGACTCGAACCAGCCGTACCTGCTGATGTTGCCTCGCTTGGCCGTCCCTGCGGGTCTCGGGCCTCGGTTCTTCGTTCGGTCCTTGTCCCTCCACCGTGGCGTCTTCTCTTTTGCCCTCGCCCGCTCGCCTTTTTCGGGCCCTCGTTCGGTCCCGCTGCTGCCCGGGAGTCAGCACTTGGCTTTGACTTACGTCCACAACAACATCCTCCTCCTCCTTCTGACTTGCTTCTTCTCGTGATCCACGTCGTGGTTTTGGTCCTCGTCGCCGTCGCCGTCGCCTTTGTCGTCGTCGACCGTCGACGTCATCGTCGCCGTCGTCTCCGTGCACGTCGCCCATGACTTCAAAACGAGAAGGAAGAAGAGGGGGAACTAGAAAAAGTGGAGGTGGATGGGGAGCAGGAGGAGGTCGTGGACGGGCGGGAAGCGAAACCACCGTCCTGTTGAGAATGCTGCAGTTTCCCGTGCCCCCCCCGCACACAGCTATTCAATATTTCCGTGCCGCGTCCGCTGTTTTCTTGACCTGCTTGCTTATGTTATTATTTCTCCATGTCTTGTTTATGTAATTATTGGTTCAAGTTTTTTCTCCAGTCACAGCTCTGACAAGGGGCCCCTTGTCATCCAGATTTGCTCGTCGCCGACTGTCCATGATGCCACCCCTCGTCCTCCCCGGCGTCCTGCTCGTGCTGCTCCTCGCCCCCCTGCTCTCGAGACGGTTCCCTGCACGACGCGAAGAGGGCCTTGGGCTCTCACGTCGGCCCCCGGATCCCCTCCCGGGGCCGCCTCCTGGCTGGAATGCCGAGGCGGGCCCGGCGGTGGCAGCGGGCGCCCTCCGATCAGGAGCCCCGAGAGGAACACGTCAACCCGCGGGGCTCGACAGGGCGGCGCTCCGGAGAGGGCCTCAGCCCTGGGAGGGTCGAAGGAGCTGACGCCTCTCCCTCGGCGAAGAAAAACGGCGGAGGGCCAGCGGAAACCGCCGGACATAGAACTTGGGCGGCTCCGCGCGCGAAGCCTGGCGGAGGGAGAAGATGCACTCCAGAGAGATTGCAATGTCAGGGGGGCGCAGGACTTCGAGCCCGCCATATGGGGCCCCCCCAGGACCCTTCCCCAGGGCCAGCTTTTCATCCTGAGCTTTGGTTGACGGTCTCGAGGCCTGGCAAAGGGCCCCAGAGGCCGAACAGTTGCAAAAGCCTTGTGCAGTGTTTTTTTGGCTGGACAACATCGCGAGCAAACCGAACAGGGCCCTGCATGGACCCCATCTCTCTGTTGCATCATTCGAGCTGCATCGATCCGTGGGCACCCCCGGGGCCCGACACGGGGCAAGACCGCGTCTCAGAGCGGCCCGGAACGCTCCAAGAAGGCCGCGGCGCCCGAAGCATCCTCCAGATCTCAGCGGTCATCGATTTGTCCTCGCCCGATCTTGTCCTCGTCGTGGCTTCGCCTTCCGGGGACCTCGGGGCGCGGCCGCCAGTTGGCACGATGCTGTCGCCCCCGTACCTCCGCGTGGCGGGCACCGGCGTGGCCGTGCTCTCGGCGGTGCCGGCCGGCGCCGCGCTGGCGGGCATCGCCAGCGGCTGGCTGGACCTCGGCCAGCCGCGCGCGCGCACGTCTGGTTCCGATCGCCTGCGCGTCAGGTCCGGTGGCCACTCCTCTTGCGGCCACGCGCAGGGGGGAGTAGCGGGGGGAAGGCTTCTCCGCTGCTTTTTGGAAGGCGCGGGTCCTGTCGGTAGTTGTAGGGCCAGCGTCTTCCAAGAAGCAGCCTCCTTCTAAGAAGCCTTCCCCCCTCCCCCTACCCCATCCATTGTCACAAATTGTGCGCGCGCCAAAACTTGGCATCGCCCCGTCGTCTGCATTTTTTCGGCGAGGACCATCGAGGAGCATCTTGGATCATCCTGCGAGAAGACAGGCGCACGAAGCCGAATAATGCATGGGGGTTGGACTTGCGAGCGTTGGCGAGTTCCTGGGAGCCTTGTACGCCCTCGCAGTCTCGTTCTTAGAGTGCACTCGCGTGCGCTAGCGTCTGGTAATTGATGAGAATGCGCCGATGACGCGTCCATTAGCGTCGATTGAGCGTTGCCGATTCGCAAAAGCCAGCAAGGTGCTGTGCGAGACTCCCATGAGCAGCCACAGGAAGGGTGACAGCTCGCCGGAGTGACCTCTCCGGCGCGGGCCCACATGGGGCCCCCCCAAGCAGTGGCCTGCGCGCTCTGATTTGGCCTCCCCTCGGCAACCCGGGGCCGCGCGCACCAGAGCTCACTCCTGCCCACGGCCACCTCTTGCCTGTCGTCGACCAGGGGCCCCAGAGGCCCCAGACATGCTCGCCCTCCGCAGTTGCGAGTAGCGCGGGTTCTGGCCCTCCGCACTCAGAGGTGGGGCAGTGAGATCGAAGTGAAACGGAGGCCCCCCAGAGGGAAATCTCGGCGGCGAGCGAGGGGGGGAATTGAGAAGGAGAAGTCCCTCTTAGAAGTTTCGGAAGTCCCCCTGTCTTCTGAGAAGTGTTCTGAGCCTTCCTCGAAGACAAGAGAAACTTCTGAGAAGTCCCGCCGCCTTCTGAGAAGGCCTTCTCCTTCTCACTCGCTCGCCATCGATTTTTGTTTTTCGGTTTTATCTCGGGTCTCTGGCGGCCGTTCGGGACGATCCAGGCGCCCCCGAAACGCTCTCGGCGAGGCGCAGCCGCTGGAACGCATCCCGAGGCTGGAAAACCGCCGAGTACCGACGAACACGTCCGAAAATCTCGAACCTCGAATCCAAAACTTCTCCTTCTCACTTCCCCCCCTCGCTCGCCGCCGAAAATCGGGTTCGGTCTCGTGGTTCGCGTCGCGCGTGCGGCCGCAGCGAGGCTGCGTGCGCGGGGGCGGGGGGGGAGCGATCCCGCCGTCCTCGGCGGAGGAGTCAGGGCAGAATTGTCCCTCCCGCGTCAAGCTGGAGAGTATGGGACGGGGTTGTCCCGCGGTTGTCGCGTGATTGCTCCGCGGTTGGCCCGACGGTTGCCCCGCAGGCTGCAGCGTGGTTGTCCCAACGGCTGTCCCGATGGTTGCCCCGATGGTTGTTCCGATGGGTGTCTCGCTGGTTGTCCCGATGGTTGTCCCGATGGCTGTCCTGACACAATTATCCTAGAGTCATGGTCGGTGGTTCGGTACATGGTGGTTCGGTACGTATGTATGTATATATATATTTATATATTCGACACATGAACTGATCTTGCGACCGTTATATACATATATATAGTATACATATATGTATAGATTGCCGGATCGCCAACTCGCTAGTGTCATTCATGACAGAATTACGTACATGAATACATATGCAGTGATATCGGTATTATGGTAGATGAAGACATCAACATCTATACATGTGCATCTGTACATACTGCGAAAGACTTACGGCCAGTGCCGCCGACCCTGAAGCTGGGACCTCCCGCAAGACCACCGCTGGCGACCCCCCCCAGGACCCGCTGGGACCCAGGGGGGGGGCTGGGGGGGGCGGCATTCTCACCAGCCCCCCCCCCGTCAGGGAAGGGAACAAGGGAAGGGAATCGACTTAACTACGTCGTTCTTCTTCCTTGTTTATGAATTCCCTTGGGCCTGACGACGACGACGACGCCAGCGACGACGACTCAAACGGAAAAGCGTCTCACACACGCCAGACGGTCGGCGGATGCACATGTGTATGCATATATATATATATATAGATAGATACATCTATATATATAACATACAAGCCTACACACGTATACACATGTACATCTAAATACACATATACACATACACATACACACACGCACACACATACATACACACCGACACACACACTTACATACATACATACATACATACATACATACATACATACATACACACATACATACATACCTACATACATACATACATACATACATACATACGTACTTACGTACGTACGTACGTACACACATACATGCGCACATACACAGACATACACATACATACATAAGACCTACATCCCTCCATCCATTCATCCATACATACATACATACAAACATGCACACATGCATACATACATATACCCACACCTAGAGTCATACATGCATGCACATATGAGTACCCACAGTTGTATGTATCCCGTGTTGTAGATCGTCGACACACTGGGTGTCGTATTGGTAGTGACGGGCACCTGTTTGTGTATGCATACAGGCATAGCAGTCATGGCATGCAGATGCCGAAGTCTTGCTTCCAGTCATTTCCATAGCTGCAAAGTGGGATCGACATATCTATATTGTTTGCTAGGCATGCAGGTGTATGTATACACATGAACATGTATATGCATATAGACATATGCCTCACGCACCTCTGCACACGCGTGTATGCATGTACTTGGTCTTCTGTGTAATGTAACTATACTTATACATGTAACCAGATAGTGGATAGGTAGACCGATGGAGGTTGCTCGATGGGTGGTGGCGATTGTCCCGATGGTTGTCCCGTCGGTGGCTCACCCCACCTCCTTCCTTATTGGCCTTTGGCTGATCTGTTAGGTATGCAGTTCGGGTCTGTGGCGAGGGAGTTGGAGCTCCCTATGGGGCTCGATCTGCCTGATGAGTGCTCCGCATGGAGGCAGGGACGCCGTAGGGTCGTGACCATTGGGCACCTTGTTGCAGCAGCTCTCCATGGAGCACGCAACTTGTGAGGAGTGTGCCGAATTGGTGGAGGTGTCGCCATGGGGACGCGGCCATTGGGGCAGTAGTTGGAGCTACAGGCAACATCCGTGTGAGGGGTGTGCCGCATTGAGCGCTGTGACGCCACATGGACGAGGCCATTGGGGCCGCAGGTGGTGCTCACTTCAAGTATGGGGCACGATCCGTGTGAGGGATGCAGATCTCGGCGAGGTGATGCCGTAGGGACGTGGCCATCTTGGCTGAAGGTTCTGATCCTTCGGATCGGCACTGCCCTCAGATGGCCCCAGGGACCCGCATAAGTCTGGGTTCACCTTAGGCAGCGTAGGGTTCGATAGCACATGCGCCCCCATATCTTCTATATCAATGGCGTTTGTTTTAGGTATCTGCTGGTCGGGACAGGAGGGGGAAGACGGGGGAATGTGGAACGAGGAAGTGGAGAACCGGGAACACGAAGGGGTGCCCATCTGAGGCCGTGTTTGACAGCCCCCGCCGACGGATCCTCCTGCGTGAGTCCCTCGGGCGCGAACACTTCCAAGACAGGTTGAATATGTAGGCGTTGCCAGCGGATCAGTCGTTCGTGCTGAACGGTCCCCCCGCTTTATCTACATATATATATATATATATATGGTCCAGCCTAACGAGGTCGAACGTGCTGAACGGTGCCCCTGCGGCGAGGCATACTTGCTTATGACCAGGTTTGGCGGCGCCATGTTGTGCAGCATCCGCCCCGTTGAAGTCGCATTCAAGCCTCATGGTGACACTGTGGCAAAGCTAAGCTAAGTCAGGCTACGGCAAGCTGGGCTATCGATGAGCTTAGCTACTGCGACCCAGCGCAAAGTAAAGCCATATCACGCTCAATCCTGTCCGAACGCAATTCCGCGCTCAGCTGTTTAGTGCGTGCGAGCAGCGCTGACGCCCAGGCTACATATCAGAAGTCCAGAACTCACGGTAACGCTAACGCGCGCGGGACATCGACGTACCAGCCTAGTTGGATATACACAGCTGTAGTCCTGAGACTTCTTGGCATTACATATCTATGTGTCTATAGGGTTAGAGCCTCAGGAAGCGGTCAATCAACGTAGTGCTTTCCAGCGAAGGCCAACGCGAAGCGACGCGGAAGCTACCAGCTGGAACCAAGGCCGCGCTATCTTCGATAAGACTACGCACAGAAACCGGAACACCCATGTCGAACTCTGCGACAACATTCAGGTCTCAACGGAGCTGAGTTTACCAACGGCCCAAGCTGAGCTGCACAGGAGTTGGCTAGTTCATCAAAAGGCATCATCGACAGCATCCGCCCATCCACCATTCACACTTGGCCTCACAGGCCGTCTGGCGGGCCCATCGAGTGTTGATGAGTGGGCAGGTATATCTAGATCACAGGCTTGACTCGATTCTGCTATCTCACCTGCCCTTCTTGGCCTGGTCAGAGTTTCCATGTGTTCTGTGCCAATCTCGATGTGAATCCAGAGATGGTCACCATCAGGTTGAGTCGCTCATGTGTTTGCAAGCTCCAAGTTCGAAATTATATATTGATTTCGCGAGGTAGCGCAACGCACGCCTGTGTCCGTCTGCATCGGTTACGGCATTCCCTTCTGCGCTGGCAAGCCCGCAGGATGACGACAAGATGCGCAGAGGCTCTGTCTGACGCCGCCGCGTGTGCGCGTGGGGGGCAAGTGTTGCGAACCGCACCTGTCGTCAGGGGTTCGTTTCTAGCCGATGGGCCGATGGAGTTGCACCATCGAGTTATGTGTAGCTGTGTAGTAGGGAACTGCTCTGTGTTCTGTTTTTCTCCTCCCTCCTCCCTCGTGTCTCCCTCCCCATCGTAACACGTTCGCACCTGTCGCACCCATCAGGCACGTCGCAAGTTGCAGCACGGCTGCACAGTGCGAAGTAGGGCGAGCCGAGCACGGACATGAGGAGGCAGAGCAAGGGGCAGTCATGCATCAAACGTTGCGGAAGTCCTAAACCCTAAACCCTAAACCCTAAACCCTAAACCCTAGGGTTGCGAGGTGTCACACAGCAGGATTCGGTTTCAGAAAGTCCACATACAATGCGGACCCGTTGTAAGACTTCAGATGTCTCGGGTAGCTTCGGCATCTTTCGTGGCGTATCGGCGGAACGAGACCATGAGCGAGCTATGGGGTGCCTGGCCCACGCTTCGATTCGTTGGGTCAGGGTCTTCTTATCGCATATCATCGTATCGATGTGCTGACTTTGGCGCAGTGTCCACGCACGCGTATGCGACATGCAGGTTGTCGGGAATGGGCTGGCGTCCTGCTCACTGTCAATTTACACTCCTTGGCCCACGCTTTTTCCAACTCGAGGCAGCAGGAGCCGCAGCATGAGGAGCATGCAAATTTTCGTAAGCCCTGTCGCTCGTCTCTGTCATCTCCTCCTGTACCCTCATCCAGGCGACAGGCGTGTTCGTAGGTGTGTGTGTGTGTGTGGGCGTGCGTCTATTTTCCCACGTATTCAGATTTCCGAGGGCCGGCACGGCATGTCACGGCATTTGTTTGGAAAGTTGGCGGCCAAACACCATCGCCAAGTTTGATCGGGACCCATTCGGGCAACGCAACGCTTTCGTGTGGCACCAAGGCCTTGGAATTTGGAGCCCTTGAACACGGGAAGAGGCCCGCGGCGCCTCGGGCGCTGCGAGGCTTTTCCCTCTGGCTTCGCTCCCCATCGCAGGTCCTTGACGGCAAGACTTTGACTGTGTGACGACCCCTGGGCTTGTCGAGGCTTGGTGGTGGCGTTCATCTGCTGACCTTCCGGCCTGTACTACAGAGTCTGTGCAGCCGCGGTGGACGGACTACAGATCGGAGAAGAGAAGGGCGACGTCACCACTTCCAGTGAGGAGGCCTACCACGTCCCCCACGAGCCAGGGATAGGGGATGCCTCGAGCGGGGAGGGGGGACCTCACCACCAGGAAGACTCCCCCCTGGAGGTAAGGATACGGGCGCTCCCGGAAGGGACCTAGGTGCGGAGAAAACTTGTGACCATTCCCCTGCAACTTGGGGTTTCGGACTCCTTTCCCCAGAAAGCCGAGGAGCATTGGATATGGATAAAAATCAGGCCCCTACTAGAGGCTCGAATTTTATCCATAATTACCCAGTGCGCCTCGGCCTTGCGGCGCCCATTCCACGAAAGTCCAAGACGCCCTGGATATGGATACAACTATTGCCCGCACTAGGCGAAGGAGGCAGGCCATGCGGCCCGAATCTTTTTGCTTTGAAGATTGTATTGTGTAGTCATGTGACGCGTCCCTGTGGACGTTCGCTCATCCCTGGCGCTGGCGTGGTGGTGTCGCTTCTCCTTGTCCCTGTGCTGAGCCGTGTGTGCAGAGCTGCCCCTGAATCGCATGGGCCCTCTGTCAGCCCTCGCGGGCGCTAGGAGAGGCCGCGCGCGGAGGCGAGGCTGCCCTGGGGGACCTCGGCGTCAAGAGCGGGGGGAGGGACGGGGGCCGAGCGTGACGGAGAGATCCTCCTCCTCCTCCTTTTCCTCCTCCTCCTCGGCGTCCTCCTCCCCCTCCTCCTCCTCCTTATCCTCCTCCTCCTTCTCTCTCTCTCT
>CAUYUJ010002220.1:0-91987 GCA_963575745.1 Prorocentrum cordatum | reverse complement strand
TTAGAGCTCTAGTATTTTTTCCCATGATATTCGATCTTATTCCCGCTCGCCATCTTGATCTCAGCTCGATCGGGTAACTTTGAAGGCCAAAAAGCAGGCAGGCGGGAACAGCCGTTTCGAGTCATATTGATACGAGCTGTCGGTTTTCTGAAGATAACTCGAGCTTCAGGACAACTACGGAGCTGATCAGCACAGCTAATGCATTCAGAATGATCAGGCGCGTTCGCCTGTTGAATCCAGAGGTCTGAACTCGGTCTGCTAGCCGAGCTAGGGTCGCAAACCTATTCGTATTATTCGAGTCATCGTAGCAGACACTCACGGTTTTCTGTACTTAACTCGAGCTGTAGGGCAGTTACAGAGCTCATAGTCACAGAAATCGATTGGTAATCATCAGGCGCGTTTGTCTGTTCAATCGAGAGCTCTGAACTCGGCCTGCTGTCCGAGCTAGGTTCGTGAAACTATTCGTATTGTTCGAGTCATCTTGAGACTGGGCGCCGGCGGTAAACCGTCAACCTTGGTTACCGCCGGGGAACTCGTAGAGCTTCCAAGCTCGACTTAAGTTGAGAAAACCGAGAGCTCCTACCAACATTCTGACTCATAGTGAATGTTTTTTTACCTCTCAATGCGACAAGCGGACGCGTCTGATCAGACCGAGTTCAGACCTCTCAATGCGACAAGCGGACGCGTCTGATGTCTGCGAATCGCCTTATGTGATTACCAGCCCTGCAGCCCCCCCTACAGCCCGAGTTAAGTGCAGAAAACCGACAGCATCTCTCAGGATGACTCGAATAATATAATAGTTTCGCAGACCTGTTTCGAGCAGCCGACCAAGTTCTGAGCTCTCGAATCGACCAACGAACGCGCCTGATGTGTGCAAATCGATTTCTATGCCCTGCAGCACTGTAGCCCTCCCCGAGCACGAGTTCAGTGCAGAAATTGGGAGCACTTTTCGATGATTCGGACAATACGAATTGTTTCGCGAACCTAGCTCGGGCAGCAGGCCGAGTTCAGAGCTCTCGATACAACAGACAAACGCGCCCGATAATTCTCAATCGATTTCTGTGTCTATAGGTTCTATAGCTGCCTACAGCTCGGGTTAAGTACAAAAAAATCGAAAGCATTTGTCAAGATGATTCGAATAATACGAATAGATTTGCGGACCTAGCTCGGCTAGCAGACCGAGTTCAGACCTCTGGAGTCAACAGGCGAACGCGCCTGATGATTCTGAGTGCGATAGGTGTGCTTACCAGCCACTATAAGCTGCCTCTACAGCTCGGTTGTTTGTAAGTAGATAATACGACACCGCTTTCAAGTTTTTTATGACTCGAATTTAATTTGAATAGGTTTTTGCGGAATCTTAGCTCGGTGCAGACGAGTTTTCAGACCTTATTTTATTTTTAATTGTTATATGTAGTATTATGGATTAAACAGGCGAACGCGCCTGATGACTCTGAGTATGCGAAAAGGTGTGCTTACCAGCGCTATAGCTGCCCTACAGCTCGAGTTAAGTAGAAAATACCGACAACGCGTATCAAGTTGACTCGAATAATACGAATAGGTTTGCGGATCTAGCTCGGCTAGCAGACCGAGTTGAGACTTATGGATTCAACAGGCGAACGCGCCTGATGACTCTGAGTGCGAAAGGTGTGCTTACCAGCACTGTAGCTGCCCTACAGCTCGAGTTAAGTAGAAAATACCGACAACGCGTATCAAGTTGACTCGAAACGGCCCGCCAGATCCCGAAGTGGTGTGCTTTTTTGGCAGTGAAAGGTACCCGATCGAGCTGAGATCAAGACGGCGAGCGGGAATAAGATCGAATATCACGGGAAAAAATACTAGAGCTCTAACGAATTGTTGAATTTCGAGAACGTAATTTTCAACCGACCAAAAGTTGTGAAAAGTTCAGTTCTTTTTTTTCTTGCCAACTAGCTCTCCAGCGCGCCGGAATTACTCTTAGCTTCCAGCTATAACTAGCTCAGGGAAGCTCTACGAGTTAAGTGCTCTCGGTTTTCTGCACTTAACTCGTGCTGGGAGATGGCCACAGTGCTGCTGGTCACAGGAATCGATTTCGAGACATCAGGCGCGTCCGTTCGTCGAATCGAGAGCTCGGAACTCGGTCTGCTGCTCGAACGAGATCCGCGAAACTGTTGTATTATTCGAGTCATCCTGAGAGGTACTCTCGGTTTTCTGCACTTAACTCAGGCTGTATGGGGGGCTGCAGAGCTGGTAATCACAGGAATCGTCTGCAGACATCAGACGCGTCCGCCTGTCGCATTCAGAGGTCTGAACTCGGTTTCATACTCGAGCTCGATTGGAAAAATGTTCGTTTGTTTTGTTAGAGTGATCTTGAGAGGTCTAGAATCGCTTGGGCTGAAAAACTAGTCGTTCTCTGAAATTCTTTTCCACATTATATATTTTCAGGAAGCTCTACGAGTCCCCCGGCGGTAAGAAAGGTTGACGGTTTACCGCCGGCGCCCAGTTCGGGCGCGGGGTGCAGTTAGCTGGCCGACCCGGCGCCGACGGACAATGTGCGAACTTTGGGTCGGTAACTCGTAGAGCTTCCCTTAGCATGTTATTCCCGGATAGCTCCTTGGAGAGCTCAGGGTTTCAGATAAGAAGCCGGCGGTGGGTGGTGAGGAGCACACGCCCACCTCCGCCGGTCCACGATTCCCGCAGAGCCCTGCCGGAACCGGCAGCGGGTCCGGGAGCGTGGCTTCCTAGCGTTTCCCAATACGCGTGGCTCCAGGGTGCGCGAAGCGCTTCGGCAGAGCTTCGGAAGAGCTTCGGCAGTTCTTGCAGGCTCCTAGGCAGATCTTCCTGGCGCGCTTCGGAGGGCCCCACGCATCGTAAACGGCGCCCCTGCAAGCGTCTCCTGCGAGGTTTCCAGCGTCCCGCGCATCGTTTCAAGCGGCCTGGCAGAGGTCCCCGTGACTCGTCGAGCTTCCCTTAGCTAGTTATAGCTGGAAGCTAAGAGTAACTCGTAGAGCTTCCCTTAGCTAGTTATAGCTGGAAGCTAAGAGTAATTCCGGCGCGCCGGAGAGCTAGTTGGCTCGAAGAAAAAGAACTGAACTTTTCACAACTTTTTCCCGGATAGCTCCTTGGAGAGCTGAGGGTTTCAGATAAGAAGCCGGAGGTGGGTGGTGCGGGAGACACGCCCACCTCCGCCGGCCCACGGTCCCCGGAGCGGGTTGCCAGAGTTCGCAGCGCGTCCGGGAGCGCTCCAGGCACGCGTCCACGCGAGCCTGCACGCGTGCAGGCACGCGTGCACGCGTCGCTGGCAGCGTTTCAGGAGCGCTTCAGGGGAGCTCTGCAGAGCCCTTCAGGGAAGGTTCCCAGCGCCCCCAAAGCTCCTTCACGCGAGGTCTCCAGCATCTCCACGCACGGTAAAAGGCGTGCGTCAGGCCGTCCCCGCACGCGTAAACCGCGCGCGTGAGCGGCCCGTGGGCCGAGACTCCGGGCGAGCGCGGCCCCGGGGCGAGGACCCGGGGTTGGCGCTTGCGCGGCCCGGGGGGCGAGACCTCGGGCGCGCGTGTTCTCGCCCTGAGCAGGGCGTGAAAGGCTTCAACCTGAGCAGGTCGTTAAACTGCTCCGGTCCCCCTGGGGGCAGACACCTGGGGCGAACGCCCTGGGGGGTCCGGAGGGGGCCTTAGGGGGCCTCTTCCGGATCGACCCCACCCAAACTTCCGGGGAACGAAAAAAAAACGCTGACAAGAAAACCGCGGACGGGAGGGAAGGAAAAAAGAAGGAGAAAAAGCAGCAGAGAGGGAGGGGTAAGGAAGGAGAGCACGAGAGGAGGAGCAAGAGAAGAGAAAAGCGGAAGAGAGGGAGGAAGAGAGCACGGGGAGGGGGGGGAAGACGACGGCGGCGACTACGACGAACCGCCCGCGCCGCCGGCTCTCCAGCGCCGCGCCCCGCCCCGCGCGGCCGCCCCGGGACCCCCGCGCGCGCGCGGGGGCGGGGGCGCGCCGGGCGGGCGGGCGCGGGCGCTTGGGCGGGCGCGGCGCGCACACACACGCGCGCCATACACACCGCACACACACACGCGCACGCACGCGCACACACCGGATTGGACGGTCGCCCCCAAGGCGGCCGTCCTTTCCTCCGGGGATGGCGGTCCTTCTCAATCCCATGAGAGATCGTCGTCCCAGTCCATGCATCCCCCCGGATGGCTTGGTGGCGCAAGGCGCAGGCTCAAGGAGCATACTTCCCTCCCCGACGGCTGGGTTTTCCCCCAGCCAGCCCGGGGGTGTGACGGGGAATGAGGTAGTACTTGGTGAACTGCCGGTGAGACTGGGTATCCCCCAGTCTCATTTCAGCCTGGGCGCAAGGCGCAATTTGAGCCTCCGGGCAGGAAATTTTTTTGTGGGTTTGGGGGCGGGGCCGGGGGCCGGACCGGGGCCTGGGGCCGCGGGGCCAGGGCCGGGAACCCAGAAGCCAGGGGCCGGGGCGGGGTCCTGGACGCAGGGAACTGCGCGTTGGGAGGGGGAAACGCTCGCGATTTTTTCGCAGGCGTTTTTCTGTCCGGCGCGCGGCTCTCCGAGTAACACGAACGTTCTTGGAAAAGGGCGCTCGGAGGGGGAAACGCTCGCGAAATTTTCGCAGGCTTTTCCCTGTCCGGCGCCGGTTTCCCGGATTGGCGCACCGTTTTCTGGAAAACCGGGCTGTGAAGGGGAAACTAACGCGAATTTTCCGTATGGGTTTCCCGCTCCGGCGCGCCTTTTCTCGGAGAATTCGGCCGCGGGCGGCGGCGGCGGCGGCGGCAGAAACGGGCCGGGAGGCGTTAAAAATCGTACCCGGGGCGTCAAAAATCGCTCCGGAGGCGTGCGATAACGTTTTGCGCTCGAGAAGGAAAAGAAGCAGGAAGACGACAAGCAGAAAATGCAGGGGCCCCGGGCGGCGGTGGCGTCGAAAACCGGCTCGGAGGCGGTCCGAAACGATCCCCCAGAGGCGTCCGAAACGATGTCTCGGAGGCGTCCAAAATGGTTCCCCCAGAGGCCTCCGAAATGATCCCCCAGAAGCGTCCGAAACGGTCCTCCAGAGGCTCGGAGGCGTCCGAAATGCTTTCCCGGAAGGGTACCCCGGAGGCGTCCGAAACGGTCCCCCAGAGGCGTCTGAAATGGTCTCCCGGAGGCGTCAGAAACGGCGGTTCAAAATGGGGTTCCGGAGGCGTCGAAAAACAGTTGGGAGGCAATGATTTTTATGAGCGTGTTCTCGCCGGGGAAATCTCCGCGTTCGCTGCTAGCGACGACGACAGCGACGACGACGTCTGCCGCGTCCCTGTCCGGGTTTCCGCTATAGCCATGGCTTTGGCGGACATGGAAGAGGAGAAGGACAAGGAGGACCAGGAGGACGAGGGGGAGGAGGAGGAGGAGGAGAAAGAGAAGGAGGAGGAGGAGGAGGAGGAGGAGGAGGAAAAGGAGGAGGAGAGGAGGAGAGGGAGGAGGAGAAGGAGGAGGAGGACGAGGGGGAGGAGGAAAGAAAGAGGAGGAGGAGGAGGAGGATGAGGAGGAGGAGGAGGAAGAGGAGGAGGAGGGGGAGGAGGAGGAAGAGGAAGAGGAGGAGGAGGAGGAGGAGGAGGAGGAGGAGGACGAGGACGAGGAGGGGGGCGGCGCCGACGACGACGACGACGACGACCGACGACCGGGACCGGGACCGGGACGGGGACCGGGGCCGGGGCCGGGACCGGGGCCGGGACCGGGACGAAGACGGGGACGGGGACGGGACCCGGGCGGGGGGCGGTCCCGGATCTCGGGGGCGGTGCGCGGAGCGCCCGGCGCCGGCCCGGGAGTCGCGCGCATGGGATGACCGGGTGCAGGAGTGTTTGCTCGCAGAGCACGACGTGATCCATGAGGAGGTCGTCGATGATTCCGCGCTGGAGGCGGCGGAGCGCGAGCAGAAATCGCTCCGGAAAGCGTGCCGCGCGTCGTGCCGGCGGGCTCGGTGTGCGCGGCGGGAGGCGGAGTGGGCGCGGCGGACGGAGGCGGCGGCCGAGCGGAACGGGCACCTTGCACACCGTGTGCTGCTCCCCGTCGTGCCGCGCCCCCTGTTGCGCGACGCGTCGCCAGAGCGGCTTTCGTCTGGGCGCAGCGCGCGGGGGGTGGTTTGCAAGAACGGGCGCGTGGCGGAGTTCCTGACCGCGCGCGCGGCACGTGCCGTCGACCCGGAACAGCCGCCGGCGCGCGCTCCCCGCGCCGCTGCCGAGGCTGCGCCCGACGCGTTGTCGTGGACCGTGGGCGACGCGGCCCTGCGCGCAGCCTGCGTTCTGGTCGCTCTCGGCGTGTGCCCACCACAAGAAGACAGCAGAGTGGTGATGACGAGGAAGATCGCGGCGGCGCGCTGGTGGCGGCAGCGGGATGTGTTCGCGCGGGAGCTCCCGGACGCGCCCGAGCTGGCCGATCGTGCAGCCGCGGTCGTCACCGCCAGGTGGTTCTGCTGCGCGCTCTACGGTCTCTCGGCGCGGACGTGCGGCGGCCGCCGCGTCTGTGCGCGCCGGTTCTCGCCGGGCGTCGGGATTGGCGGAGCGAAGTGCCGGGCTGCGCGGGAGTCCAAGGACTTCGTCGGGGACATGGCCGTGCGCGCTGCCTGCGCCATGATCGCGCTCGGAGCGTGTCCGGCGGGGCTCAGCGGGGCGACGCAGGGCGGCGCCGTGCCCACGTCTGTGGGTGCATTCGGTGCCGCGCGCCCGCTTCGCCCGCGGCCGCGCGGCGGACGCGGGCGGGGGAACCGCCGCGCGCGCGGGAGTTGTCCAGTCGAGTGGCGTGGGAAGTGTCTGCAGAGCGCAGTGGCTGAGCTTGTCGGGGGCGACGCTGCGCGGCATTTCGGCCGCGCGTGCCAGAACCACGAGGGTTCCGGCGCTTGTGGGTCGGTGGTGGAGCGCTGCAATCTTGAGGTCGTGGTCCAGCACTTGCGCTCCCGCTTCTTGCACGTGCGTGTGTTCTCTGCGGAATCTGTGGAAGCGTTCGGAGCGCAGGAGGGAGGGCGCGTGGCGTGGTCGCTGGGGCACGCGACGGGTTTCTGCGCTGGTGCTCTGCTGTGGCTTGACGGCGGTCATGTGTGCGCGGTGGAGGAGTCGGTGGGTTCTGGTGACGTGGAGTGGGGGGAAGCCGAGAGCGCCCCGTGGTGTCGCGTCGTCGCGCACGGGCGTTCGGGCTCGGCGTCGCGGTCGCCGCGCGCGGGTGCGGGGCGTGGCGCGCTGCGGGGCGGGGCGCCGAAGCGCCGTGTGGGGCAGGGTGCCGCAGGGGCGCAGGGCGCTCGCGGGGGCGCGCGCGATGGGGTGGACGCGGCGGCGTTGGCCCGGATGAGTTTCGCTGAATTGGAAAAATTGGCTGCGCGATTGCGGGGCGACCGCGAGACTGGGGTGCCGTCTTCGCGGCGCTGGGATGGCCCGGACCGCAAGCGATTGGACATTGAGGTGTACAGGGCTGCGCTCGCGGCGCACCTGGGCATCGACATGAGCGGTGTGCAGCATGCTGGCGCGGAGGCGCGATCGCGGGACCACTCGGAGGAGATGCTGGGCGAGCTGGCGAGGCACGTGGCTGAGCACGACCGCGTTCCAGCGCAGAAGGAGTCCGCCCTTGGGACATGGGTGCACAACGTGAGCACGGGGCATTTCCCGTTGACGCCCGAGCGGCGCGCGCGGTTCGACGGGCTCGTGGACCGGCGGGAGGAGAGGCGCGCGCGCGCCCGCGCGATGCTGGACCGCATCGAGGAGCACGTGGAGGTGCTCGACGAGCTGCCGAAGCGGGGGGCAGAGGACGAGGAGGAGAAGAAGCTTGCGGACTGGATCCACAATGTCGTCAAAGGACAGAACGAGCTGGACAATGACAATCAGGAGAGGTTCGATGAGCTGGTGAACAGGGGCATGTGGCAGCGGCGGACGGCGCAGCAGCGCGTGCTCGATGTGAAGGCGTTCGTGGAAAGGCACCGGCGAGGGCCGCAGCGCTTCGGTCACGACGACGATCCGCGGGAGCATCTGCTCGCGCGTTGGGTGGAGCACGTCCGAGCGCGGGGCGTCGAGGGCCTGGACGAGGGCTGGCGCGCGCAGCTGGAGGCGGCGCTGGACGCGGATCTCATCCAGGTCCAGGCGCTGGAGGCGTGGTGCGAGAAGAACCAGAGGATGACGAGGAGCGCAGGCTGGCGAACTTCATCGCGAACCGCGAGCGGAAGGGCCGCGCGGCGTCCTTCAACGCGCCCGCGACCTTCGACGCGCTGCGGCAGAAGTACGCGCAGGCGGCCGCCGCGCGCCGCGACGCCGAGAGCAGGGAGGCGGAGGCGCGGGCGCTCGAGGCGCAGCGGCTGGAGCTGCTGCGGCGCGCGGCCGAGGAGGAGGAGGAGGCTCTCGGCGAGGAGGTGGAGGAGCAGGGGGAGGAGGATCCGGCCGACTGCCTCGCGGAGGAGCGGCGCGCGGAGGTCACGCCGGATATGTTCGCCAGGTTCCAGAGGGCAGACAGGGCGCTGGCTCGGCGGCTGAAGACCGCGCTCGTGGGCGCCCTGCTGGTGCACGTGGACGCGCTGCAGGGCGCCGCGCTCGGGCTCGACGTCTTCGTTGCCCTGGCCAAAGACAGGCGGGTCCGCGAAGCCTTGGCCGCCCCGGCGGCCGAAGAGCCGCGCCGCGAGGCGCTCGGGGAGGAGGATGAGGAGGAGGAGGAAGAAGAGGAGCAGGAGGAAGAGGAGCAGGAAGAGGAGGAGCAGGAGCAGGGGGAGCAGGAGCAGGAGCAGGGCGACGAGGAGCGGAGGGAGCAGGAGGAGGGGGACGCAGAGATGGCGGACGCGGAGGAGGAGCCGCGGGGCATGGCGGACGAGGAGGAGCTCCCCACGGGCATCGACGAGGAGCACGAGGATTTCGTGCGGTACGTGCTGGCGACCTGCATGCTGTCGTATGTGCCCGTCGCGCCCAGGTTCTTCGCGGGGGAGGCCCCGGACGCGGAGCTGCAGCGGCAGGTGGCGGAGCTGGAGCGGCTGCGGGACGTCGCCCTGGGGCTCGACGCGGCCACGGCGCAGGACAACGTGGCGCGGTCGCAGGCGATCCGGCGCCTGCGCAGGGCCGACCCCGAGCTGCTGCGCCGCACGCCCGTGCCCAATTCGGACGTGCGGGAGCCCTGGGAGCAGTGGCAGCGCCTGCTCCAACGGCTCGAACAGGAGGGCGTGGAGCGCGAGGTCTGGGTCTGCTGCCGTCGCGAGCCGCTGCGCTGGCGCGCGCCGCTCCGCGACGACGGCAAGCCGGGGCCTGTCCGCGCGCCGCTGCTGCCGTCGCTGGACGCCGCCGAGGGCGAGGTCTGGAGGCCGGGGGAGGTGCGCGAGGCGACGCGCCAGGCGCGGTACGCAGAGCAGGCGCGGCTGGACGGCGCTCCTGGCGCCCCGGTGCACGGCAGCGTGCTCCTGCGCCTGCCTTCCGATTTCCTCTGCTACAAGTGCCAGCAGGATTTCGAGAGCGCGCGGGAGCTGACCGACGGAGAGGTCGATGGTTGGTGTAAGAGGTTGCATTTCGCGCCGAAGAAGCTGCCTAGCCAGGCGGTGATGAAGCGCGAGGCGGTGGAGGCGGAGCGCGCCCGCGCCAGGAAGCGCGCGCAGGCGGCCCGGTGCGCGGCGGGGGGGAGAACGGATTCGCTGAGTTCCGTGGTCTGCTGCTGGAGGACGAGTGCTTCCACCAGGACAACTGCGAAGCGAGCGTGCAGCTGGACCAGCGACACGCTCTGGAGCCGTGGTACCAGCGCGCGGGGCCCGACGGGAGCAGGCTGGCGCCCTGGCCGCGCGTCTTCGGTATCCCGAAAGCGTGGGCCGGCCCTGGCCGTGCGTTCTTCTCCGAGGCCGTGGAGTCGGGTTTCGCCGCCGACACGTTCCCCCAGGGGCGGCGCGGCTACTACACGGGCGAGCCGGGCGACGTGCCCGCGGAGCTCTGGCTGTTGCGGGCCTGGTGCCGCGCGCGCGGCGGCGTCGCTCGCATGGGCGACGCCCTGGCCGCGCGCTTGCAGCAGCTCGAGGGCGACCGCGACATAATGTACAGGGTGGAGGCCGCCGAGGGCGCGCGGCGGTCCCCGAGTGGCGACCTGAAGCCGCCCGTGTACTTGGCGGACCTGAAGCCGCAGGCGATCCCCGAGTGGCCCGTCTGGCAGCAGCTCCTCAAGCTGAAGCCTCAGGCGGCGCGGCAGGTGGCGGCTTTCGTGCGCCGGGAGCGGGCGGGCGTGGGCTTGACGTGGAACCTCGCCGCGGGGCACTGGGACCTGGACCAGCAGCGCCTGCTCGCTGCGCTCGAGAGGGATCCCGCGTTGCTCGCCGCGGTGGAGAAGGACGACGCGGCCGCAAAGAATGATAAGGACGTTCTGATTGCCCTCGACGATTTCCGTGCCCGTCACGGCGGTGTCTGGCCGGACGCGTTCGCCGATCGGCGCGGGGAGCCCGATTTCAAGGAAGCGAAGCTCGCGCGGGGTGTTGCAAGGGTGGCGACGAAGTATTCGCAGGAATTCGTGCGCATCTGGTTGGACCGGACATGCAGCCAATGGCTGCGGCTGGCGGGGTGCGGGGATGAGGTGGTGGGAGGAGGGGGCGGCGGCGACGACTCTTCCGGGGGCGGCGGCGGCGGCGGCGGCGGGTCCTCTTCGGGCAGCGGTGCGAACGGTGGACCAGCGTCGGGGTCGGGCTCTGGTGCGCAGGGGCCGGGCGACGGTGGCGCGGGCGGCGACGGCGACGGGGGCGCGGGCGGGGGCGCGGGTCGGCTGCTCGGCGGCGGACCCAAGAGGCAAGCCCCCGAGGGCCCAGGGCCGCGGACTCGCGGGGCGGCGAGAAGGGACCAGGAGCGGTTGCAGCAGGAGCGGCTGCGGAAGGAAGAGGAGGAGCGTCTCAGAGGGAAGACAGTGAAGGCAGGGGACGTGGAGGTGAACGTGGCTCTGGATGACCCCCACGTGAGCGAGGAGGGCACCTTGCCGGCCTGGCTCCTGGACCCCGCGCCGTGCGTCGCTGGCAGGTGCGTCGCGCGCGTCTGGCACCCGCACCGGGGCGTGCACGTGCTCGGGCAGTGCCGGCATTCTTGCAAAGGCGAAGGGCAGTTCTGTGGGAGCCACGGCAGACCCGAGCAGCGACCTTTTGGGGAGTGGGACCCGGACCAGCGCCACAGTTCCCTGACGCGCGAGTGCCCGGAACGGTATGGCTTGGCCGTGAAGGAGGCGCGGAAGCGCGAGACGGATGCCGGCGGCGCCCCGCCCGCGCCGACCCCGGCCATCGCTGCCGCTCGCAAGGCGCGCGTGCCCAGGCTCCAGCCCGAGTATGTGGCCCTCCCGTGTGGCGAGCGCCGTCCTCTGCGGGCATTTAAAGAGGCCCCGGAGGCTCTCCCGCCGTTCCCGTGCCGCCTCTGCGACAAGAACTTCGCCACGCATGCCGGCTTCATGACGCACGTGCACGAAAAGCACCACGGGTGGCCGGAGTATAGGAAGCGCTTGTTCTACCTGGCCGAGCAGTGGCCCCAGCAGGACGACGACGTGCGGCCCGTGAGGCCCCAGGAGTGGCGGCAGTGCGTGGAGGCCTTCTCTGAGCACCTCGTCACGGGGTCTCACGACTGGCCGGCCTGCGCAGCGCCCGCCGATTCGGGGGAGGCCGCCGCCGCCGCTGCCGCGCCGGACGCGCCGCGCGCCTGGTGGAAGCCGCCAGGCGCGGACGGGGCCGTGCCGCCCGCGGGCGTGGACATGCCGCCCGTGGACTTGGACGCGCTGGGCGCTGCGCCGGCGGCGTCGGACGTCGAGGGGCCCGAGCCCGGGCAGAGTCGCCGCGCCGTGCGCTCGAGGGTCGCGTGCTGCGTCTGCGCTCGTCTCCACTGGGCGGACGAGCTGCAGCGCGTGCACTTCTGGCAGCAGCCGGACGGCGCCGGGGAGCGTTCGCTGCTCTGCGACCAGGTGCCGAAGCCGCCCGCGCGCGCCGAGCTCGAGGCGGCGAGGGGAGAGGCATCCGAGGCCGCGGGCGCGCAGGCGCAGGCCATGCGCCTGACGCAGCGGCAGCGCGCCCACGCGCTGCTGGACCCGGCACGGTACCACGCTCGGTGGCGCTTCGTGCGCGAGGGCCCCAACGGCGTCGAGCGCCCGGGCGGCATCCCCCTCGAGGAGCTGGAGGCGTCCGCAGTGCGCGACCCTGGCCCAGACGGGAAGCTGTGGCTCTTGCACAAGAAGTGCTTCAAGATTGACAGGCGCCAGTCAGACGGGGTGCTCGTGGCCGACGCGAAGCAGAAGGTGCCCATCTGCGCAGGGTGTCACGGCGCGCTCTCCAAGAGGTTGCCCACGATGCCGCCCTGCGCGCTGGCCAACGATCTCTGGATCGGTCGGCTGCCACCGCCGCTGCGGAATCTCACGCTGGGCGCGAAGCTTCTGCTGCCCATCGCGCGGGGCATCGTGCGGCGGTTCAACTGCAAGGCCGACTCTGGTGAGTGGGCTCCGATCGACCAGAAGATCAAGGCGTACGTGGGGAACTTCGTGGCGTTCCCGCAGGCGGACGGCGGCCGGCAGGTGCTGTCGCTGCCGCCGCGGGAGAGCGACCTCGTCGAGTTCGTGCAGATTGTCTTCGCGGGGTCCGACCCCGCCACCCTGCAGAAGGCGCTATTGGAGGAGCTCGGCGTGCCCCTCGCCGATTTCAAGCGCGCTTACGAGTACCTCCGCGACACGAACGAGCAGTACGCCGCGGTGCGGTGGGACGAAGAGGCCGCGCAAAACTTTGCGGACCCCGAGGGCGACGGCGATGGCGACGGCTCCTCGCTCCTGGGCCTGCCTCGCTGTCTCGCGGCGTGCGTGGCCGTGGGGGGTAAGGGCGGCGACGCTCGCCAGGAGGGCCCGGCCGATGCCGTGCAGCCCGGCGCGGGCTCGGCCCCGCCGAAGCGGACGAGTGCAGGCGCAGCGAGCGCGGAGGGCGAAGCGAACGCGGCGGCTGACGGCGGGGGCGAGGCAGGGGGCGGGTGCGGGGATCCCACCGGTGAGGACGCGGCTGGCGCTGGCGGGGAGGATTCAGAGGGCGACGAGGGCGAGGCTGGTGAGGGAGAGGGCGGCGAGGGTGTCGAGGAGGGCGAGTACTGCGCCGCCGTCGCGGACGCCGACATGCTGGCCGATCTGGACAAGCAGTGGCAGACCGTGCACCTCAGCCTCCAGAAGGCGGAGGTGATTGCGCGCGAGAAGCGGCGTGTGGAGGCACTGACGCGGCAGTTCGACGACATGGAGAATTTCCAGGACCGAGATTCCGACCTGCGCTTGGCGGAAGCCGCGAAAGAGGCCCACAAGGCTGCGAAGGCGCTCACCAACTGCAACAAGGAGGCGCTCACGAAGAAGCTGGAGCAGACGGAGCAGAAGATTCAGGCCACGCGGCCTCCTCCGGGAGTCGCCGGGAAGCGCGCGGCCGGTGGCGGCGGCGGCGGCGGCGGCGCGCCGGCCGGGGGCGCTGAGGGCGGGGGGGCGAGGCGCGCGGTGCGGGTCGTCGTGCCCACTGGAACCGAGCCTGTCAGCATGTTCTCCCCCGGTTTCTGGAGTGCTTTCGACCCCGTCGCGTTTCCCTACGGCGACGGCGTCTTCGGACTCGACAGGGAGGCGAAGTTGACGTACGACGAGTGGTGCAGGTGCCTCATGGCTCGCGAGGAGCTCGAGTACGAGGTACCCGACGACGTCTCGGCGCCCGACGCTGCGCGGGCGCCCGCGCCCGACGCTGCGCGGGCGCCCGCCGCGTCTGAGTCGCCCGTGCCGCGCTGGCGTCGCCACGCGGACCTGCTCACGGCCCAGTATTGCCTCTGGCGCAGAAAGGCTATCATTCAGTCGGCTAGGCTATTCGTGCGCAAGCAGCGTCTGGGGGAAAGCATCGCGGACCTCGCCGCACTGACGCCGGAGGATCTGGCGCAGGTCGTGGCCGTGCTCGGCAGGGGGGCGGGCATCAAGGAGGCCCTGGGCCTCGAGGGCTTGCCCCGGAACGTCAAGAGCGCGCTGCGCAGCATGCTGCTCAGCAACCGTGATGTCGTCGGGTCCGACGCGCACCGGACCACGCTGCGGCACATCAGTACCAGCTACACCCGGCTCTTCGGGCCTCCCCTGGTGTTCACGACGCCGAACATCGCGGACACTCGGAACCTGATGGTGTCCCTGATGTACGAGGGCGCCTCCGTACAGCGATGGCGGCTGCTGGAGGAGACTGCTCCTGTGATGCCCTCAACGCGGGACATGCTGCGGCGGGTGGCCGCTGACCCGGTGTCGCAGGCCATGGTCACGAACCTCATGCTGGAACTGTTCCTGGAGCATGTCGTCGGCGTCACGCGGCAGCGCGGGGCCACGGGCGTCTCCGACGGCGTGGCCGCCACGGGGGCGTGTGGAGCGTTCGGGCTCGTCCGCGCGTTCTTCGGACCCGTGGAGTCGCAGGGGCGCGGCGGCATCCATCCGCACATCCACCTGTGGCGCCTGCACCCGATGACCGGCGCGTTCCTCGCGAAGCTGCGCGCGGGGGACGTCGAAGGCCTCGAGGAGCGTCTGAGGAGGTGGAGGGAGGCCGTGCTCGCCAGGGTCGGCAGCGTGCAGTTCGACGCGGCGGAGGAGGTGGGCCGGCAGCTGGGCTTGGACGGGCCGGACCGTCTGCCGCCGCTTCCGCTCGGCCCGCGGGATCGACGTCTCGCGTTCGCGGACGGGAAGCGAGAGGAGAGCGACCTCCAATTGAAGTACGATACCATCGCTGGCGCCTCGCGTCGTCAGCTCGGGAAGTTGTGCAAGAGGGCGTACGAAGAGGGCCGCCGCTCCGTCCGTGCTGACAACCAACTGTCCACAGAAGAGCTGCGGAATCAGGTTGCGGCCATGATGAACGTCGATCTCGTGGAGGAGCGGGCGATGCTGGAGCAGCAGCCCGCAATAGAGGGTCCGCTCCGGCAGCGCCCGTTCGCGCCGCTGGCAGATCCAGAGCCCGATCCCCATGAGCAGCGGGCACAGTACCCGGCGGTATTTGGAGAGCCTCTCACGGGTGCGCACGTGACGCTGCAGCCGCAGTACCGCCGCAAGCCTGCGTACCGCGTGGTGCGCGCGGACGGCGCCGCGGCCATGCACTTTGCTGAGTGCCCGGGGGATGAGGCGCGGACCTGGGCGCGCTGCTTCGCGCGGGACGCGCGCAAGTGTATCATCCGTGGCCACCTGCACAGGTGCGGTCCCACGTGCTGGAAGCACAAGACGAACGACGATGTGCCTCAGCACTGCAAGGTGTGCCGGCTCGGCTTCTACCACGAGTACGAGACTGCGGTCTACAGCCACCCGTCCAGGAAGCGTCCTGCCGCCGCCTTCGTCTGGCGGCGCCTGCGCAAGGGGAAGGATTTGGTGCTTCCGGAAGATGCGAAGGTTCAGTACGCGTGCGGTCCGTTGGAGGAGGGGGAGTGGAACCCTCCTGGCGAGCGCCTGGATCTGGACGACGTTCCGGCTGAAGGCTACGGCCCGTGGCCGCACCGCTGCAACAGGTACGGCAGAGCTGGTCGCGTCGACGTGGTGCGGTACCACCCGTACCACGGGAGCACGAACCCTGTGGGCCAGGTGTGTCTGCGGAGCAACCTGGACGTCCAGTGCCTGGACCGCGTGGTGCTCGACCTGCCGGGCGACGACAGCGTCGGGGGCGCGCCCGCCAGCGACCCTGTTGTGCCGCCGCCTCCGGAGCCCGGTGCGTTCGCCGAGCCTGTCGGCGAGGCATCGGACGCGCTGGCTGGCGCCGGGACTGGCGGCACCGGTTGCGACGAGGGCACTGGGCAGAGCGGAGGTTCCACGGGTTCCGGGGCGTCGGCCGCAGCGCAGGGCGGGGGCGGGGCGGCCGAGGGGGCGGCGCGCGCGGCTGCGGCGGGGGGCGGGCGCGTGCCCGTGGGGCGCCGCCTCGGCCTGCCCAGGGGAGGAGGTTTGCTCGGCGGGGCGCCGACCACGATGGACGATCCGAACGCGGGGGATATCTGGGGCTTCAGAGAAGAGGATGACGAGCCGTGGGATTTGGCCGATGCGTATGGCTTGGATCCGCCGCCTCCGCCGACGCCGGAATTCGAGGACATCGCTGGGTTCAGCGCGGCTTCGTGTTACGACGGCAGCCGGCCCGGGTTCGTGTTCAAGAAGGGGGAGCAGGGCCTGGGCTACTACAGCGACCGGCGCGCGGAGCGCGAGCTGCCAGAATCAGCCGTCGAGACAGAGCCGAGGTCGCGGGCGCCAGGCCGCGCCGCGTCGCGCGCGGCGGCGTCTGGCAGCCCTGCATCGAGCGCGCCCGCGTCGCCCGCCGCCGCCGCAGCTGCTGGCGCGAGCGGCAGCGGTCCGCCCGGCAGCCTGCGGGAGCACGTGTTGCACTCGCTGGAGGCCGTGTTCATGGACGCCATCAATATGGCGCACTACCAGACGGACTACACGACCAAGGCGGGGCCGATCGCGGGAGACCTCGGAGTGCTGCACGCGCAGAGCACCGGGTTGGAGTGGCTCCGACTCCAGCAGAAGGCGGAGCGGGAGGCGGATGAGGCGGCGGAGGCGGAGGGCGAGGAGGACGTCGACGGGGCCCGGGCCGCTGCTGCCGCTCGTCGCAGCGGCTGGGGCGGAGTGCTCGACTCTGCCAGGCGAACTGTCATCAAGCTCACGACCAGCTCGCACCGGGCGCTCCTGAAGAAGCTGCCCGAGATGATGTTCCAGATGCAGTATGGCCACGAGTGCTATTGCTCCCATGACACCTGGACTCTGTATTGCAAGGGGATCGTGGCGCTGGCGTTCCAGGCAAGCTCCGCCGTTCATCAGAAAAAGGACGACTTCTGGACCGACCCGCGCGCAGACCACATCGAGGTGGACCAGCCGGCCGCGGGAGAAGTGGACGGCGAGGGGGGCGGCGGTGTCATGGATGCGCTGGACGAGGCGCGCGCAACGCTGCACGCCCGTGTCGTCGACGGCGTTGTCGGGGAGGGCGCGGCTGCCGGTGCTGCTGGGGGGGGGCAGCCCGAGCAGGAGCAGCAGCAGGGTGTCGAATACAGCGCGCGGCTGGACCACGACATGAAGATGGACTGGCTGCATCGCGGCGACAGGGAGCCCCTGAAGTCCATGGGCATGTACCATTACGCCATGTACGTGTACACCGCGCAGGCCAACCCGCTCCACTTCGACCCGCAGGACTTCGAGACGTACGCGTTCGCGGACACGCACCCGGCCGCCGCCTCCCGAGTGCAGAAGCTCCGCGTCGGCGCGCCGTTCAGGGTGCCCAAGTTCTTCGGCTTCACGATGCCTTCGAAGGAGAAAGACCCAGAGGTGAACGCGCTGTTCAAGTCTGTGATTTTCCGTCCGTTGCAGCCGGCTGAGAAGGGGGCTGCGGCCTGGGCGCCCTACAGGGCCGGTGTCAACGCGGTCGGGAAGCATCGGCCTGCCTGGGAGGAGTGGTGGGCGAAGCAGGTGGCGTTGTCCAGGCAGTACGAGGAGTGCGAGCGGCGAGCTGGAAAGTGGTTCACGATCGAGGACATTGATCTGAAACGCGGCTCAGAGGAGGGCCCGGGCCATTTTGCACAGCAACCCAGCGCCGCCGAGTTCATGGCACGCTGGACCGTCCAGGTCGCGACGAACCTCGACGTGGAGGCGGAGGCGAAAGGGCGGCCGCGAATCAAGATCCGTCCGGAGGCCAAGGATTTCGAGGAGTCTGCTGAGCTGCAGGCAGTGGGGAATCGGCCTGCCGGGGAGGCGGACGAGGAGGAGGGGGCGGGCGCCGGCGGCGGAGCGCCTGACGGTTTGGCTCAGGAGGTGGACGAGGGCGAGGCGGACGAAGCGTGGGCGGCGCACCGACAGATGCCCGCGTTCGCCGTGCCGGATAGCCAGGTGCCCGCGGTGGCCCAGTTGGAGCAGATTCGTGGGTCGTCGCAAAGCTTGGTCTATAAGAATATCTTCCTTGAGGGCTATGCGAAAGACCATAAGCCTCAGCCTGCTGCCGCGAGTACTGGAACGCAGACGGGCTTCTGCGGTCTCGACTTGGGCGACTCTCAGTTCGAGGAGGGCAAAGCACAGCAGAAGGAGGCGTTCCGATACAGGAAAAAGGGAGCTGAGGGCTTGCCTGGGGATGGCGACGGGCGGAGCGGCCTCGCGGGTTCGGCGCCTGCCGTGCTCGTGCCTGGTCGGCCGCCGCCGCCCGCGGTTGCCGGCGACGCGGAGCCTCCGCGGCGGGCGCGCGACATCGCGGAGGGGCTGTTTAACGAGTGGGCGACCAGGGCGGACAACCCCGTGACGTTCAATAAGGAGCAGAAGGCGGTGGTCGCCCTGGTCGTGGGCCAGGTGGAGGCCATCGTGGCATACCAGCAAGATGTGGACAGCGGAAAAAGCCCCAAGCCGGTGGAGCAGATGGCTCTCCTGCTGCACGGGGAGGGCGGGACGGGGAAGACGGAGGTGGTGAAACTGCTGCGACGTCTGCTCAACGAGGTGTTCGGCGCGGGATCGGAGATCGCCGTGGCCTCGTCGAACAGCGCTGCGCGCGTCATCGGGGGGGAGACGATCCACAGCGGCTTCGGGCTGAGCGGCCAGCAGGCCATGACCATCGCTAGGCTTTCGGGGCAGAAAGTCGATGACATCGTGGACCGCATGAACGACCTCAAGGCCGTCATCGTGGAGGAGGTGTCCATGGTGCCGCCCCAGCTTCTCGGCGCTGCATCGTTTCGCATGTGCAAAGCCCGTAAGGCTAAGTATAATTGCGATGTGAACCTGTACATGGCGCGGGGGCACATGTTCGGGAAGGTTCCGATTGTCATGTTCCTGGGGGATTTTTATCAGCTGGGGCCGGTGAGCGGCAAGGGCAGAAGGTCTTCCTTGCTGCAGCGTGAGTCGCCCGAGGCGCCGATTCACGTCCGCAATGGGCAATCCATGTTCCTGGACGGTGTCACCCACGCCATGTTTCTGTACGAGACGCACCGCTTCAAGGACCGTCTCATTACTCCGCACGCGCCCTGCCCCTTCATGCCCGGGTTCTTGAAGACCATGAGGCAGGGCAAGAAGTTTACGGCCGAGCAGAAAATGGTGGTGCAAGGGTGGGTGGTCCGACCCGGTAAGAACGACAAGCGGCTGCAGGACCCCCATGTCAAGGACGGGTTCGAGATGGGCATCGCCTGGGAGGCCGTGCACAGGCAGATGCAGTATCGGGCCGTGCGAGAGGCCAGGGATAAAGGGCAGATGCTGCTGTACGTGCAGGCCGTGGACCTGCCTCCAAACAGGGACTTCGTTGAGGAGCATTACAAGGCCATGCTGCAGGTGCCGAACGTGAACAACACTGGTCACCTCATCGGCATGTGCCCGCTGTACATCGGCATGCGTGTGCGGCTGAACGTGAAGTTGTCGGCGAAGCACCAGATCGTGCAGGACGCCGTGGGGGTAGTCAAGGACGTGAGGTTCCACCCGCAGGAGTTCGAGACGCCGGACGCGGATTGGCGCGAAAAGAAGCTTCACGACGCCCACCGGCTCGGTTATTATCGATGCAAGCGTTTGCCGCGCGGTGTCCTCGTCGAGTTTGATGGCCTCAAGAAGGACTTTGGGTTCGGGCAAGGGGTCGTGCAGATCGCGCCGCACAGGGCGTCCTGGGAGTGGAATCATCACTACGACGACGATGGCGAGCGAAAGCTTCGGAAGGTGAAGGTTACGAGGTACCAGATCCCGTTGCTGCCAGAGAAAGTTCGCACCGTGCAGACTGCGCAGGGCCTGGGTATGGATGCGGCCACCATGGTGCTCCAGAAGCCCATGAACATGGGCGCCGATGACTGGTGGCTGCACCTGTACGTCATGCTCAGTCGCGTTCGCGTGGCCCACCGCGTGCTCGTCTACAACCTGCCGCCCTGGGACATCCTGCAGCGGGGCCCGCCGCAGTACGTCCGCGAAGGGGTCCAACGCTTTGAGAAAAAGATGGGGGAGAGTTTCGAAATCGCGAAGCAATGGGCGCAGGATTACGGCTGGGACGTGGGGGATGGGCCCGCCGCACGGGGCGCCCAGGAGTCGAGCTCGGCGCCCGCGCCGCCGCCGGTGCCGCCGCCGTCGCCGCTGGGCCCGTCTCGTGACGCGGGGAGCTCGGCGGGCGTCGGTGAGGGGGCGGGCGACGACGACGACGACGACGGATCAGCTCCTTCGGACGGGGAGGCGGCCCCTGCGGCGTCTGTGCATACGCCTCTGCCCTCGCACGCGCTGCGCCCGGGCCAGGCTCTGACGGTGCCGCCGGCATACATTGCGCCGGACGCTGGGCCTGCGGGGCGGGGCAGGGGCCGCGGCCGCGGCGGCGACGCGACGGGGACCGGAGATGCGGCGGCGGCATCGTCGACGGGGAGCGCTGTTTCGCGGGGGCGCGGGCGCGCGGGTGGCGGCCGCGGTGCTGGTAGGGGCGCCGTAGTGCCGAGGGATCTTTGGGGGGACATGTTTCGCACGGCGGCGACTGTTGGCGATGGTGCAGAGCCGCCAGAGCTGCTCCCGCTGGACCGGGATCTGTGCATGGCAGCCTACGGCGTGTCCCAGGAGGATGTCACCAGGGAGCTGCAGTGGCACTGCGGCCACGGCTCTGGCGTGGGCATCGCAAACCTCGGCAATACTTGCTTCGTGAGCGCAGTCGCGCAGGTGCTGCTGCGCCTGGCTCCCTTCCGTCGGCTTCTCCACGAGCACGGCCAGAATTGCCCTTTGAACACAGAAACTTGCCCGGTGTGTGCGCTCGGAGCTCAGGCCGCGGCTCTCTCTGTCCAGGGCGTGGGGGTCGACGCCGTCGCGCCGCTCGCTACTGCCGCGCGCGCGGGGCTTTTCGGTCAGCGAGAATTCACAGAATTCGATCAGCAAGGGAGACCGAAGCAATGCGACGCGTCAGAGTTCTTCCTGGCCGCCCTTCGTGCTGTCACCGAGGCTGGATATCAGGTACCGACACCGCATCACGGTGCGCGCACTGCGCTCCAGCAGCACGTTTGCGGCATTGCGTTGCGGCAGCGGAGGCGATGCGACGTGTGCCGGGCAAGTTCGGACACGGGGGTGATTGATTCGCGCTTGAAGCTGGTCCCTTCCGAATTGCTCGGCCCCGACCACCGGGGGGCCTGCGATCTGGAGGATTTGATCCGACTGGAATTGAGGCATATTGGCGGGCCAGGTCAAGGATGTCCGGCGCACGCACACCTCAGTCGTGCGCAGAGGGAGGCGGCCGGGGTCTGTCAAGGCATCAGGGTGTATACGGGCAATCGCTGGGAGCGATCGCCGCCGGTGCTCTTCGCGACCGTGGAGCGGGTGGTCACGCGCGCTGATCGGAGCGAGTGGTACGACAGACGCCCTGTGCGCTTTCCTCAGATTCTGCGGCCTGTGGATGCTGAGTGCGAGTACGATTTCTCTGGGGTCGTTGTGCATCAGGGCGAAAGCGCGAAGAGCGGCCATTATTATGCGTGTGCAGCCGTGGGTGTGAACGAATACGCCAAATTCGACGACGAAGCTGTTCAGCCCAGGACTTGGGCGCAGATTGCCAGAGACCACCAGGTGCACGTTGGCGCCTATGTGTTTGCGTATGTGCGCAGGGCGGGTCCGCGGGGCGGAGGCGGCGGGCGCGCGGCGGCGGGGTCTCCGGGGGGCGCCAGCGGCAGCGGTGGTGCGGGACCCTCTGGGGCGCCGCCGGCTCCGCCGACTGCGCCTCTCGGGCATGCAGGCGGGCGCGCGGCGGGGTCTGCGGGGAGCGGCGATGGCGGCGGCGGCGCTGCTTCCAGCGCCCCTGCCGCGCCGTCTGCGCCGCCGAGTGCGCCCGCCGGGCAGCAGGCGTCGGGGGGCGAGCCACCGGGCAAGCGGCGTCGGGCGGGTGGCGGGGATCCTGGCGCTGGCGACGGGGACCCCGGCGCTTCGGGGCAGCCGCAGCAGCCATTGCGCAGGGGCAAGAAGCGCGGGCTGTCCCCGCCGGCTCTGGGCAGCACGGGCGACGAGGACGACGACGCTGGCAGGGCCGCTGGCGTTCCGTCCGCGGACCCGGCTCCTGCTGGAGTCCAGCCAGGCGCGGGGGCGTCGCTCGCGGGGGACGAATGGCGTCGCTTTACGCCAGAAAACATTGACACCGCGAAGTGCATGGCTCGTACCTGGGCGGACGGAGCTGGCGGGCAATGCCGGAGCGCGCCAAAGCAGGGATGCGGGGATCTGTGCGGGCAGCATTTCAAGCAGCAGCACAAGGATGGTTGGCATGGGCGTGTGGACGGGCCCATCCCGGAGGGAAAGTTGAAGGTGTTCAAGGAGAAGAACGCAGGCAAGGCCCCGCGTGCGGCGCCCGCGGCTGAGGCTGGCGCGACTGGCGAGGGCGCGGGGCGGGCCGCGGTCGTCACGCGAGCAGGTGCTGGGTCTGCCAGCGGAAGCGGGCGGGGGGGGGCGGCGCGTGCAGAGGCGGCTCCGGGGGGAGGGCATGCAGGCAAGGCCCCGCGCGCGGCGCCCGCGGCCGAGGCTGGCGCGAGTGGCGCGCCCGCGGGGGGGCCCGCGGAGGGGCGATCCGCCAAGGTGCCCGCCAGCGATGGCGTCGCCGCGAGGGCGCCGACAGGGGGCGGCGACGGTGCTGGAGGGGCTGGCGCGCCCAGTGCGGCTTCGGCCCTGTCGTCGGGCGAAGAGCGCGGGGAGCGTGGCAGCCGCGCGAGCACGCGGGATATCGCTGCCGCTGCTGCGGAGGATCGCGCGCGGCAGGAGGATCCTGATGAGAGGCGGCAGCGCCTGGCCATCGCCGAGCACAACCAGCGGCAGGACTTGATCGGCGAAGTCGTTGGAGCTTTCGTGGCGCGTCGGGAGGGCGTGCCCGTCGGAATTGGCAGGTGGACTGAGGAGAGGCTGCGACAGACGTTGCGCCGCCTGCGCGGGGGCGGAGATGACGAGCCAACGATCGTGGCGGCGTCGGACGCGGCTCTCTGAGAGCTGCGCCTCGTGCGCAGCGGCGCTCGCCAGCCCTGGGTGTGCCGTTGACAGAGCTCTGCCGTTCAAGCGCACCGGGCGCTTGGGCTGCCACTGGAGGTTGGCACGGGCGCCCTGTAGGCGCGTCCGTCTTGCATGTGTGTTCTTGTGTGCCTGTGTGCATGAGGATGTTTTGTCAGTGCGTGAGTGTGTGTGCGCTGGCGTGTGTTTGTGTTTGCCTGTGTGTCTGCTGGCGTGTGTGTGTAAGTGTGTGTGTGGGTGTCTTTGTGTCTGTGTGTTTGTGGCTCTGTTTGTGTGTCTGTCTGTGTGTCTGTCTGTGTGTCCGTGGGTATGTGTGTGTGTGTTTGTCTGTGTGTCTGTATGCATCTCTGTTTGTATCTCTTTTTGTGCGCGTGTCTGTTCGTGTGTGTGTGTGTGTAAGAGTGGGCGCGTGTGGATGTGAGTGTGCTCGAGCGTGTGTGTGTATCTGTGTGTGTGTCAGTGTGTTTGTGTGTGTCTGGTGTGTTTGCGTGTTTGTGTGTGTGTGTGTCCGCGGTGTGTGTGTGTGTGTGATATGTGTTGTGTGTTTGTGTTTGCGCGTTTGCGCGTGGGTGTCGACCTTTGCGTGTGGATGTGTGTGTGTGTGCGTGTGTGTGGAGCATGCTTGCGTACGTGTGCGACACTGCGCGCTCCCTGAGGAAAAGTGCGTGTGTGCCCGTGTGCGTGCGTGTGTGTGTGTGTGTGTGGGCGCATGGCGCTGGCACCCCCGCCCCTTCCTGCCCCCCCCTCTCCCCCTCCACCCCTCTCCCCGGCGCTCCGCGAGGGCGGAGTGGCTGGAGTGGAGGGAGGGCCGGCCCCAAAATGGGGCGGTGCCTCCCCCCTCCGGAGCGCCGGCGGGGAGGGCGGGGGCGCGTGGGGGGGGCTTGGGGGCGCGGTGGAAGAGTGCGCTGACCAGTCGGGGAATGAGTCTGTCACAACGTTGTCGTCTGTGCGTGGTTATCCGTGGGTGTTCGCCATTGCGTCTGTGTGTGCGCTTGTGCGTGTGTGTGTATGTGTGTGTGTGGGGGTGGGTGGGTGGGTGGGTGGGGGGGGGGCGCGTGTGTCTCGTATGTGTGTGTGTGTGCCCCTGCGTGTGTCTGGGTGCACATGCGCGTGTGTGTGTGAGTGTGTGTGCGTTTGCGTGTGGACGTGTGTGCGCTCGTGTGTGTATGTGTGTATGTGTGCGTGTGTGTGGAGCATGCTGGCGTACGTGCGTGCTCTTGTGTATGTATGGATTTGAGTTTGTCCGTGTGTGTACGCGTGTGCGTGCTTATGCGCGTGTGCTTGCGTGTGTGATTGGTTCTTTGCTATCCTGCGTCTGTGTTCGTCTGCGCATGTGCCGCCGTCCGCGCGCCCCCTCCTCCCCCCTCGTCCCCCTCGGGCGCTCCGCGAGGGCGGAGTGGTTGGAGTGGAGGAAGGGCGGGCCACAGAATGGGGCGGTGCCTCCCCCCTCTGGAGCGCCGGCGGGGAGGGCGGGGGCGCTCCGTGCCCCCCGTGTGTGTATGTACTCTTGTGATCCGCGTGCGTGTGCGTGTCCGTGTGTGTGTGTGTGATATGTTGTGTGTTTGTGTGTGCGCGTTTGCGCGTGTGTGTAGACCTTTGCGTGTGGATGTGTGTCTGTGTGCGTGTGTGTGTATTTGTGCGTGTGTGTGTGGAGCATGCTGGCGTATGTGTGTTCTTGTGTATGTATGTGTGTTTGTGTGTTCGCGTTTGCGCGTGTGTGTGGACGTTCGCGTGTGGATGTGTGTGTGCGTGTGTGTGTATGTGTGTGTGTATGTGCGCATGTGTGTGGAACATGCTGGCGTACGTGTGTACTCTTGTGTATTAGTCTGTGTGTCTCCGTGTGTGCGTGCCTATGTGCGTGTGCTTGCTTGTGTGACTGCCTGTTTGCTATCCTGCGTCTGTGTTCGTCTGCGCATGTGCGTGTGCGCGTGCGCGCGCGGTGTGGTGCCGCCGTCCGCGCGCCCCCCCTCCCCCCTCCCCCCTCCCCCCCCCGGCGCTCCGCGAGGGCGGAGTGGTTGGAGCGGAGGGAGGGCCGGCCCCAAAATGGGGCGGTGCCTCCCCCCTCCGGAGCGCCGGCGGGGAGGGCGGGGGCGCGTGGGGGCGGCAGGGGAGCGCGGGGGGGGGGCGCTGAGGTGGCTGCGGTGCGTGCGTCATCGTGTGGTCGTCAGTGCGTGGGTTTCCCTGGATGCTTGCGTGTGCGTCTGTGTGCGTGGGTTGTACGTGCGTGTGTGTGTGTGTGTGTGCGTGTGTGCGTGTGAGTGTTTGTGTGTGCCCCCGTGTGTGTATGTGCATGTGTGATTGGTGTGCGTGTGCGCGTCCCTCTGTGTGTGTGTGAGATGTGCTGTGTGTTTGTGCGTGCGCGTTTGCGCGTGTGTGTCGACGTTTGCGTGTTGATGTGTTGCGTGTGCGTGTGTGTGTGTGTATGGGTGCGTGTGTGTGTGGAGCATGCTGGCGTATGTGTGCTTTCTTGTGTATGTATATGTGTTTGTATGTGTGTGTTCGTTTGTGCGTGCTTATGTGCGTATGCTCGTTTATGTAAGTGCCTCTTTGCTATCCGGGTTTTGGACGCTACCATGGTCGGTTGAAAATTATGTTCTCGAAATTCAACAATTCGTTTGAGCTCTAGTATTTTTTCCCGTGATATTCGATCTTATTCCCGCTCGCCATCTTGATCTCAGCTCGATCGGGTACCTTTTACTGTCAAAAAGCACACTGGCGGGAACGACCGTTTCGAGTCATCTTGATACGCGTTGTCGGTGTTTTGTACTTAACTCCAGCTGCAGGACAGCTACAGAGCTGGTGAGCACAGCTATCGCACTCAGAATCATCAGGCGCGCTCGCTTGTTAAATCCAGAGGTCTGAACTTGCTCTGCTAGCCGAGCTAGGTTCGCAAACCTATTCGTATTATTCGAGTCAACTTAATACGCGTTGTCGGTATTTTCTACTTAGCTCGAGCTGTGGGGCAGCTACAGTGCTTGTAAGCACACCTATTGCACTCAGAATCATTAGGCGCGTTTGCCTGTTCAATCCATAGGTCTGAATTCGGTCTGCTAGCCGAGCTAGGTCCGCACACCTATTCGTATTATTTGTTTCAACTTGATACGCGTGGTGGGTATTTCGTATTTAATCCGAGCTGCAGGGCAGCTACAGTGCTGGTATGCACAGCTATCGCACTCAGAATCATCAGACGCGTTCGCCTCTTGACTCCAGAGGTCTGAACTCGGTCTGCTAGCCGAGCTGGGTCCGCAAATCTATTTTTATTATTCGAGTCATCTTCAAAAACGCTCTCGGTATTTTCTGTACTTAACTCGAGCTGTAGGCAGCTACAGAGCCTACAGCCACATAAATCGATTGCGAATTATCGGGCGCGCTTGTCTGTTGTATCAAGAGCTCTGAACTCGGCCTGCTGTGCGAGCTCGGTTCGCGAAACTATTGCTCTCAATTTTCTGCACTCAACTCGTCATAGAAATCGATTAGGAGGGAGGGCTACAGTGCTGCGGGAGGGCTACAGTGCTGCGGGTCATAGAAATCGATTTGCACACATCAGGCGCGTTCGTTGGTCGATTCGCGAGCTCCGAACTTGGTCTACTGCTCGAAACAGGTCTGCGAAACTATTATATTATTCGAGTCATCCTGAGAGATGCTGTCGGTTTCCTGCACTTAACTCGGGCTGTAGGGGGGCTGCAGGCCTGGTAATCACATGAGTGGATTCGCAGATATCAGACGCGCCCGCCTGTCGCATTCAGAGGTCTGAACTCGGTCTCATGAGACGCGTCCGCTTGTCGCATTCAGAGGTCAAACAATATTCACTATGAGTCAGAATGTTGGTAGGTGCTCTCGGTTTTCTCAGCTTGGAAGCTCTACGAGTTCCCCGGCGGTAACCAAGGTTGACGGTTTACCGCCGGCGCCCATAATTCCGGCGCGCTGGAGAGCTAGTTGGCTCGAAAAAAAGAACTGAACTTTTCACAACTTTTGGTCAGTTGAAAATTATGTTCTCGAAATCTGACAATTCGTTAGAGCTCTAGTATTTTTTCCCGTGATATTCGATCTCATTCCCGCTCGCCATCTTGATCTCAGCTCGATCGGGTATCTGTTACTGCCAAAAAGCACACTGGCGGGAACGGCCGTTTGGAGTCATCTTGATACGCGTTCTCAGTATTTTGTACTTAACTCGAGCTGTAGGACAGCTACAGAGTTGGTAAGCACAGCTATCGCACTCAGAATCATCAGGCGCGTTCGCCTGTCAAATCCATAGGTCTGAACTCGGTCTGCTAGCCGAGCTAGGTCCGCAAACCTATTCGTATTATTTGAGTCAACTTCATACGCGTTGTCGGTATTCTCTACTTAACTCGAGCTGTAGGGCAGCTACAGTGCTGGTAAGCACAGCTATCGCACTGAGAATCATTAGGCGCGTTCGCATGTTGAATCCATAGGTCTGAATTCGGTCTGCTAGCCGAGCTAGGTCTGCAAACCTATTCGTATTATTCGAGTCAACTTGATACGCGTTGTCGGTATTTTCTACTTAACTCGAGCTGTAGGGCAGCTACAGTGCTGGTAGGCACACTTATCGCACTCAGAATCATCAGGCGCGTTCGCCTATTGAATCCATAGGTCTGAACTCGGTCTGCTAGCGGGGCTAGGTCCGCAAACCTATTCGTATGATTCGAGTTAACTTGATACGCGTGGTGGGTATTTTGTACTTAATTCGAGCTGCAGGGCAGCTACAGTGCTGGTAAGCACACCTATCGCACTCAGAATCATCAGGCGCGTTCGCCTCTTGACTCGAGAGGTCTGAACTCGGTCTGCTAGCCGAGCTAGGTTCGCAAACCTAGTCGTATTAATCGAGTCATCTTGATAAACGTTCTCGATATTCTCTGTACTTAACTCGAGCTGTAGGCCGCTACAGAGCCTACAGTCACAGAAATCGATCGAGAATTATCGGGCGCGTTTGTCTGTCCTATCGAGAGCTCTGGATTCGGCCTGCTGCCCGAGCTAGGTTCGCGAAACTATGCGTATTGTCCGAATCATCGGGAAAAGTGCTCTCAATCTTCTGCACTGTGCTCGGGGAGGGCTACAGTGCTGCGGGTCATAGAAATCGATTTGCACACATCAGGCGCGTTCGTCGGTCGATTCGAGAGCTCAGAACTTGGTCTGCTGCTCGAAACAGGTCTTCGAAACTATTATATTATTCGAGTCATCCTGAGAGATGCTGACGGTTTTCTGCACTTAACTCGGGCTGTAGGGGGGCTGCAGGGCTGGTAATCACATGAGTCGATTCGCAGACATCAGACGCGTCCGCCTGTCGCATTGAGAGGTCTGAACACGGTCTGATCAGACGCGTCCGCTTGTCGCATTCAGAGATCAAACAATATTCACTATGAGTCAGAATGTTGGTAGGTGCTCTCGGTTTTCTCAACTTAAGTCGAGCTTGGAAGCTCTACGAGTTCCCCGGCGGTAACCAAGGTTGACGGTTTACCGCCGGCGCCCAGTGCGGGGTTCCGCGCTTGGCTTCGCTATCCGGGTTTTGAACGCTTGCAAGATTGCTGGAAGCTTAAGAGTAATAATAACTCGTAGAGCTTCCCTTAGTAAGTACCTCGTAGAGCTCTTCGTCATCGATGAGCTAAAGGAATTCCGGCGCGGGGTGGAGCTAGTTGGCCGACCCGACCAGAAGAGACAATGTGACAACTTTGGGTCGGTTTTGCTAAGATTTCAAAGATAATTGACAATTCATTTTGAGAAAGCAGATTTTTCGCACCTGTGAACGATTATGAGGGCCTCTGCGTCTTAATATGAGCTCTGTAGGCGCATATATACTATCAAAATATTTGGCGCAACCAACTTCATATTGACATGAATAAAATCAATTTTGCCTTTTCCGCGAAATGCTTCTAGAAGCTCTCTCTGTCGATTCTAAGCACTTTCACTCGTAAAAGAAGCTCTACGAGGTTCCCGGCGGTGACCAGGTTGACGGTTCACCGCCGGCGCCAGTTATTGCTGGAAGCTTAAGAGTACCTCGTAGAGCTCTTCGGCATCGATGAGCTAGAGGAATTCCGGCGCGGGGTGGAGCTAGTTGGCCCACCCGGCCGAGGCGGACAATGTGACAACTTTTGGGTGGTTTTGCGAATATTTGAAAGATATTTGACAATTCATTTTGACAAAACAGATTTTTCGCACCTGTAAACGACTATAAGGGCCTTTCTGTCTTAATATGAGCTCTCTGGGTGCAGTTTTTCTATCAAAACACTTGGAGGAACCATCTCGATATCGACACGAAAAAAAAGAATGTTTCGCTTTTCCAAGAAATGCTTCCAGAAGCTTTCTCTTTCGACTCTGAGCACTCTTATGCGTGAAAGGAGCTCTACGAGGTTCCCGGCGGTGACCAGGTTGACGGTTCACCGGCGCCAGTAATTCCGGGGCGCTGGAGAGCTAGTTGGCAAGACAAATCTCGACGGAACTTAACTCGTAGAGGTTCCCTGAGCAAGTTATTGCTGGAAGCTTACGAGTAACTCGTAGAGCTTCCCTGAGCAAGTTACTGCTGGAAGCTTAAGAGTGACTTGTAGAACTTCGCTTAGCAAGTTATTGCTGGAAGCTAAGAGGAATTCCGGCGCGCCCCACAGCTAGTTGGCTCGAAAAACCTCGACTGAACTTAACTCGTAGAGCTTCTCTTAGCAAGTTATTGCTGGAAGCTTAAGAGTAATTACGAGGCGCTGGAGAGCTAGTTGGCAAGAAACATCTCGACGGACCTTTTGCTGACTTTTGGTCGGTTGAAAATTTTGTTCTTGAAATTCAACAATTCGTTTGAGCTCTAGTATTTTTCCCGTCATATTCGATCTTATTCCCGCTCGCCATCTTGACCTCAGCTCGATCGGGTACCTTTTACTGCCAAAAAGCGTCCCGGCGGGATTGGCCGTTGCGAGTCATCTTTATACGCGTTGTCGGTATTTTGTTCTCAACTCGAGCTGTACGTCAGCTACAGAGCTGGTAAGCACGGTTATCGCATTCAGAATTATCAGGCGCGTTCGCCCGTTGAATCCATAGGTCTGGACTCGGTCTGCTAGCCGAGCTAGGTCCCAAAACCTATTCGTATTATTCGAGTCGTCTTGATAGACGCTCTCGATTTTCTGTACTTAACTCGAGCTGTAGGGCAGCTACAGAGCTGGTAAGCACACCTATCGCATTCAGAATTATCAGACGCGTTCGCCTGTTGAATCTAGAGGTCTGCACTCGGTCTGCTAGTTGAGCTAGGTCCGCCAACCTATTTGTATTATTCGAGTCGTCTTCACAGACGCTCTCGGTTTTCTGTACTTAACTCGAGCTGTAGGGCAGCTACAGGGCTCATTGTCACATACATCGATGGGGAATCTTCAGTCGCGTTCGTCTATTGAACCGCGAGCTCTGAACTCGGCCTGGTGCCCGAGCTAGGTTCGCGAAACTATTCGTATTGTTCGAATCATCTTGAGAAGTGCTCTCAATTTTCTGCACTGAACTCGTGCTGGGGGAGGGCTACAGTGCTGCGGATCACAGATATCGATTTGCACACATCAGACGCGTCTGTTGGTCGATTCGAGAGCTCGGAACTCGGTCTGCTGCTCGAACTAGGTCTGCGAAACTATTCTATTATTCGAATCGATACTGTCGGTTTTCTGTACTTAACTCGGGCTGTAGGGAAGCTGCAGGGCTGGAATCACATGAGTGGATTCGCAGACATCAGACGCGCCCGCCTGTCGCATTCAGAGGTCTGAACTCGGTTCGATACTCGAACTGGGTTGCGAAACTGTTTGTCTTTTGGTTAGAGTGATCTTGAGAGGTCTGAAATCGCTTGGGCTGAAAAACTAGTCGTTCTTGTTTTTATCCACAGTATATACTGTCAGGAAGCTCTACGAGTCCCCTGGCGGTAAGAAAGGTTGACGGTTTACCGCCGGCGCCCAGTTTCACAACTTTTGCTCGGTTGAAAATTTTGTTCTCAAAATTTGACAATTCGTCAGAGCTCTAGTATTTTTTTCGTGATATTCGATCTCATTCTCGCTCGTCATCTTGATCTCAGCTCGATCGGGTGAATATTTCTATCGAAAAGTACTGTGGCGGGATCGACCGTTTTGAGTCATCTTGATATGCGCTGACGGTTTTCTGAACATAACTCGAGCTCTAGGGCAGCTACAGAGCTGGTAAGCACAGCTAATGCATGCAGAATGATCAGGCGCGTTCGCCTGTTGAATCCAGAGGTCTGAACTCGGTCAGCTAGCCGAGCTAGGGCCACAAACCTGTTCGTATTATTCGAGTCATTTTGACAGAAACGCTCGGTTTTCTGCACTTAACTCGAGCTGTAGGACAGCTACAGAGCTGATATTCAGAGGCACCAATCCAGAATCATCAGTTGCCTTTGTCTGTCGACTCCAGAGCTGTGAACTAGGCCTGCTGCCCGATCTAGAACCGCGAAACTTTTTGTATCGTTCGAGTCGCTTGCGAGATAATGTCGGTTATCTGGACTTAACTCGGGCTGTAGGGGGGGCTGCATGGCTGGTAATCACTGGGATCGTTTTGAAGACATGAGGCGCGTCCGCATGTCAAATACAGAGCTCCGAACTCTGTCTGCTGCCCGAACTAGGTGTGCGAAACTATTCCTATTGTTCGAGTCATCCTGAGAGGTGCTGTCGGGTTTCTGCACTTAACTCGGGCTGTAGGGGGGCTGCAGGGCTGGTAATGACAGGAGTTGATTCGCAGACATCAGACGCGTCCGTCTGTCGCATTTAGGGATCAAAAACTATTCACTATAAGTCAGATTGTTCGTAAGTGCTGTCTGTTTTCTCAACTTAAGTCGAGTTAGGAAGCTCTACGAGTCCCCCGGCGGTAACCAAGGTTGACGGTTTACCGCCGGCGCCCAGTAATTCCGGGGAGCTGGAGAGCTAGGTCGCAAGAAAAATCTCGACGGACCTTTTGCTGACAATTCGTTAGAACACTAGTATTTTTTTCCATGATATTCGATCTTATTCCCGCTCGCCATCTTGATCTCAGCTCGATCGGGTAACTTCGAAGGCCAAAAAGCAGGCAGGCGGGAACGGCCGTTTCGAGTCATCTTGATACGCGCCGTCGGTTTTCTCAAGATAACTCGAGCTTCAGGACAACTACACAGCTGGCGAGCACAGCTTATGAATTCAGAATGATCAGGCGCGTTCGTCTGTTGAATCGAGAGGTCTGAACCCGGTCTGCTAGCCGAGCTAGGGTCGCAAAGCTATTCGTATTATTCGAGTCATTGTAGCAGACGCTCTGATTTTTTCGTACTTAACTCGATCTGTAGGGCAGCCACACAGAGCTGATAATCACAGAAATCGATTGATAATTATCAGGCGCTAAATGAAGAGCTCTAAACTCGGTCTGTTCCCCGAGCTAGGTTCGCGAACCTATTGGTATTGTTCGAGTCATCTTGAGAAGTGCTCTCGGTTTTCTGTACTTAAATCGTGCTGGGGGAGGGCTACAGTGCTGCTGGTCGCAGGAATCGATTTCGAGACATCAGGCGCGTCCGTTCGTCGAACCGAGAGCTCGGAACTCGGTCTGCTGCTCGAACGAGATCCGCGAAACTGTTGTATTATTCGAGCCATCCTGAGAGGTACTCTCGGTTTTCTGCACTCAACTCAGGCTGTATGGGGACCTTCAGAACTGGTATTTTCAGGAATCGATCCGCAGACATCAGACGCGTCCGCCTGTCGCATTCAGAGGTCTGAACTCAGTTTCATACTCGGGCTCGATTGGAAAACTGTTCGTTTGTTTTGTTAGAGTCATCTTGAGAGGTCTATAATCGCTTGGGCTGAAAAACTAGTCATTCTCTGAAATTCTTTTCCAGATTATATATTGTCAGGAAGCTCTACAAGTCCCCCGGCGGTAAGAAAGGTTGACGGTTTACCGCCGGTGCCCAGTAACTCGTAGAGCTTCCCTTAGCAAGTTATTGCTGGAAGCTAAAGAGTAATTCCGGGGAGCTGGAGAGCTAGTTGGCAAGAAAAATCTCGACAGACCTTTTGCTGACTTTTGGTCGGTTGAAAATTTTGTTCTCGAAATTCAACAATTCGTTTGAGCTCTAGTATTTTTCCCATGATATTCGATCTTATTGCCGCTCGCCATCTTGATCTCAGCTCGATCGGGTAACTTTGAAGGCCAAAAAGCAGGCAGGCGGGAACGGCCGTTTCGAGTCATCTTGATACGCGCTGTCGGTTTTCTCAAGATAACTCGAGCTTCAGGACAACTACAGAGCTGGTGAGCACAGCTAATGCATTCAGAATGATCAGGCGCGTTCGCCTGTTGAATCCAGAGGTCTGAACTCGGTCTGCTAGCCGAGCTAGGGCCGCAAACCTATTCGTATTATTCGAGTGATTGTAGCAGACGCTCTCGGTTTTTCGTACTTAACTCGATCACAGAAATCGATTGATAATCACAGAAACCGAGCAGACCAGAGAGCTGATAATCACAGAAATCGATTGAGAATTATCAGGCGCGTTTGTCTGTCGAATCAAGAGCTCTGAACTCGGCCTGCTCCCCGAGCTAGGTTCGCGAATCTATTGGTATTGTTCGAGTCATCTTGAGAAGTGCTTTCGATTTTCTGTACTTAAATCGTGCTGGGGAGGGCTACAGTGCTGCTGGTCACAGGAATCGATTTCGAGACATCAGGCGCGTCCGTTCGTCGAACCGAGAGCTCGGAACTCGGTCTGCTGCTCGAACGAGATCCGCGAAACTGTTGTATTATTCGAGTCATCCTGAGAGGTACTCTCGGTTTTCTGCTTTTAACTCAGGCTGTATGGGGGGCTGCAGAGCTGGTAATCACAGGAATCGATTCGCAGACATCAGACGCGTCCGCCTGTCGCATTCAGAGGTCTGAACTCGGTTTCATACTCGAGCTCGATTGGAAAACTGTTCGTTTGTTTTGTTAGAGTCATCTTGAGAGGTCTATAATCGCTTGGGCTGAAAAACTAGTCGTTCTCTGAAATTCTTTTCCAGATTATATATTGTCAGGAAGCTCTACGATTCCCCCGGCGGTAAGAAAGGTTGACGGTTTACCGCCGGCGCCCAGTTGGCAAGAAAAATCTCGACGGACCTTTTGGTGACTTTTGTTCTAACTCGTAGAGCTTCCCTTAGCAAGTTATTGCTGAGCTTGAGGCAGCTACAGAGCTGGTAAGCACAGCTATCGCATTCAGAATCATCAGGCGCGTTCGCCTGTTGAATCTAGAGGCCTGAACTTGGTCTGCTAGCCGAGCTAGCTCCGCAAACCTATTCGTATTATTCGAGTCATCTTGATAGACGCTCTCGGTTTTCTGTACTTAACTCGAGCTTCAGGGCAGCTACAGAGCTGGTAAGCACAGCTAACGCATTCAGAATCATCAGGCGCGTTCGGCTGTTGAATCGAGAGGCCTCAACCCGGCTTGCTAGCCGAGCTAGGTCCGCAAACCTATTCGTATTATTCGAGTCATCTTGATAGACGCTCTCGGTTTTCTGTACTTAACTCGAGCTTCAGGGCAGCTACAGAGCTGGTGAGCACAGCTATCGCATTCAGAATCATCAGGCGCGTTCGCCTGTTGAATCGAGAGGCCTGAACTCGGTCTGCTAGCCGAGCTAGCTCCGCAAACCTATTCGTATTATTCGAGTCATCTTGATAGACGCTCTCGGTTTTCTGTACTTAACTCGAGCCTCAGGACAGCTAAAGAGCTGATAGTCACAGGAATCGATTGGGAATTATCAGGCGCGTTCGTCTGTGGAATCAAGAGCTCTGAACTCGGCCTGCTGCCCGAGCTAGGTTCGCGAAACTATTCGTATTCTTGGAATCATCTTGTGGAATGCTCTCAATTTGCTGCACTCAACTCGTGCTGGGGGAGGGCTGCAGTGCTGCAGGTCAGAGAAATCGATTTTCACACGTGAGGCGCGTTCGTCGGTCGTTTCGGAGCTCGGAACTCGGTCTGCTGCTCGAACTATGTCCGCGAAACTATTGTATTATTCGAGTCATCCTGAGAGATGCCGTCGGTTTTCTGCACTTAAACTCGGGCTGTAGGGGGGCTGCAGGGCTGGTAATCACATGAATCGATTCGCAGACATGAGACGCGCCCGCCTGTCGCATTCAGAGGTCTGAACTCGTTTTGATACTCGAACTGGGTTGCGAAACTGTTTGTTTTTTTGTTAGAGTCATCTTCGGGATTTTTTCCACACTATATACTGTCAGGAAGCTCTACGAGTCCCCCGGCGGTAAGAAAGGTTGACGGTTTACCGCCGGCGCCCAGTAATTCCGGGAAGCTTGAGAGCTAGTTGGCAAGAGAAATCTCGACGGACCTTTTGCTGACTTTTGGTCGGTTGAAAATTTTGTTCTCAAAATTCAACAATTCGTTAGAGCTCTAGTATTTTTCCCCATGATATTCGATCTTATTTCCGCTCGCCATCTTGATCTCAGCTCGATCGGGTAACTTTAAAGGCCAAAAAGCGTCCCGGCGGGAACGGCCGTTTCGAGTCATCTTGATACGCGCTGTCGGTTTTCTCAAGATAACTCGAGCTTCAGAACAACTACAGAGCTGGTCAGCACAGCTAATGCATTCAGAATGATCAGGCGCGTTCGCCCGTTGAATCCAGAGGTCTGAACTCGGTCTGCTAGCCGAGCTAGGGTCGCACACCTATTCGTATTATTCGAGTCATTGTAGCAGACGCTCTCGGTTTTTCGTACTTAACTCGATCTGTAGGGCAGCCACAGCGCTGATAATCACAGAAATCGATTGAGAATTATCAGGCGCGTTCGTCTGTTGAATCAAGAGCTCTGAACTCGGCCTGCTTCCCGAGCTAGGTTCGCGAACCTATTGGTATTGTTCGAGTCATCTTGAGAAGTGCTCTCGGTTTTCTGTACTTAAATCGTGCTGGGGGAGGGCTACAGTGCTGCTGGTCACAGGAATCGATTTCGAGACATCAGGCGCGTCCGTTCGTCGAACCGAGAGCTCGGAACTCGGTCTGCTGCTCGAACGAGATCCGCGAAACTGTTGTATTATTCGAGTCATCCTGAGAGGTACTCTCGATTTTCTGCACTTAACTCAGGCTGTATGGGGGGCTGCAGAGCTGGTAATCACAGGAATCGATCCACAGACATCAGACGCGCCCGTCTGTCGCATTCAGAGGTCTGAACTCGGTTTCATACTCGAGCTCGATTAGAAACCTGTTCGTTTGTTTTGTTAGATTCATCTTGAGAGGTCTATAATCGCTTGGGCTGAAAAACTAGTCGTTCTCTGAAAATCTTTTCCACATTAAATATTGTCAGGAAGCTCTACGAGTCCCCCGGCGGTAAGAAAGGTTGACGGTTTACCGCCGGCGCCCAGTTTGGTGACTTTTGCTCGGTTCAAAATTTTGTTCTCGAAATTTGACCATTCGTGAGAGCTCTAGTATTTTTTCCCGTGATATTCCATCTTATTCCCGCTCGCCATCTTGATCTCAGCTCGATCGGGTGAATATTACTGTCAAAAAGCACTGTGGCGGGATCGGCCGTTTTGAGTCATCTTGATACGCGCTGACGGTTTTCTGAAGATAACTCGAGCTTGAGGGCAGCTACAGAGCTGGTAAGTACACCTATCGCATTCAGAATCATCAGGCGCGTTCGTCTGTTGAATCCAGAGATCTGAACTCGGTCTGCTAGCCGAGCTAGGTCTGCAAACCTATTCGTATTATTCAAATCATCTTGACAGGAACTCTCGATTTTTTTGTACTTAACTCGAGCTATAGGACAGCTACAGAGCTGATGTTTACAGAAAACGATTCAGAATCATCAGTTGCGTTTGTCTGTCGAATTCAGAGCTCTGAACTCGGTCTGCTGCCCGATCTAGAATCGCGAAACTATTCGTATTGGTCGAACCATCTTCAGAAGTTCTCTCGGTTTCCTCCATTCAACTCGCGCTGAGGGGAGCTACAGTGCTGGTGGTCACAGGAATCGATTTGAAGACATCAGACGCGTCCGCCTGTCGAATCCAGAGCGGAACTCGGTCTGCTGCCCGAATTAAGTCTGCGAAACTACTGCATTGTTGGAGTCATCCTGAGAGGTGCTGTCAGTTTTCTGCACTCAACTCGGGCTGTAGGGGGGTGCAGGGCTGGTAATGACAGGAGTCGACTCGCAGACATCAGACGCGTCCGCCTGTCGCATTGAGAGGTCACAAAATATTTACTATGAGCCGGAATGTTGGTAGGTGCTCGGTGTTCTCAACTTCAGTCGAGCTGGAAGCTCTACGAGTCTCCCGGGGGTAACCAAGGTTGACGGTTTACCGCCGGCGTCCAGTACCTCGTAGAGCTCTCATGGTATGAGAGACAGAGAAATTCGGCGACAGGGTGGAGCTAGTTGGCGAAATTTCGAAAAGGGACGCGATCCTACCATCCGCGGCCTGGCTCAGCCGAGTTTGCAGCTCCAACCATTCGTTTGGGCTGATAATTGCGCAGAGCGAGGCTTTGCATCACAGAAGTTGCCTCTCAAATTCTCAGCTCATTCCGTCCAGAAATTTCGCTGGTTTAAGCCAGGAACCTGACCTTTGATTGACATTAAAAATTAAAAATTGAAGATTTGAAGGAAATCTACTGCGGAGTTCTCTGCTTCGATTCTGGGCACTCTTATACTTGAAGGGAGCTCTACGAGGTTCCCGGCGGTGACCAGGTTGACGGTTCACCGCCGGCCCCAGTTCCGGAGCGCTGGAGAGCTAGTTGGCAAGAAAAATCTCGACGGACCTTTTGGTGACTTTTGGTCGGTTGAAAATTTTGTTCTCGAAATTTGACAATTCGTTAGAGCTCTAGTATTTTTTCCCGTGATATTCGATCTTATTCCCGCTCGCCATCTTGATCTCAGCTCGATCGGGTAATTTTTACTGCCAAAAAGCGTCCCGGCGGGAACGGCCGTTTCGAGTTATCTTGATACGCGTTGTCGGTATTCTGTAATTAACTCGAGCTATAGGGCAGCTACAGAGCTGGTAAGCACACCTATCGCATTCAGAATCATCACGCGCGTTCGCCTGTTGAATCCAGAGGTCTGAACTCGGTCTGCTAGCCGAGCTAGGTCCGGAAACCTATTCGTATTATTCGAGTCATCTTGACAGGCGCTCTCGGTTTTCTCTTCTTAACTCGAGCTGTAGGGCAGCTACAGGGCTGATTGTCACAGACATCGATGGGGAATCATCAGTCGCGTTCGTCTATTGAACTGAGAGCGCTGAACTCGGCCTTCTGCCCGAGCTAGGTTCGCGAAACTATTCGTATTGTCCGAATCATCTTGAGAAGTGCTCTGAACTTACTGCACTGAACTTGTGCTTGGGGAGGGCTACAGTGCTGCGGGTCACACATATCGATTTGCACACATCAGGCGCGTCTGTCGGTCGATTCCAGAGCTCGGAACTCGGTCTGCTGCTCGAACTAGGTCCGCAAAACTATTCTAGTATTCGAGTCGATACTGTCGGTTTTCTGCACTTAACTCGGGCTGTGGGGGGGCTGCAGGGCTGGGAAACACATGAGTGATTCGCAGACATCAGACGCGCCCGCCTGTCGCATTCAGAGATCTGAACTGGGTTGCGAAACTGTTTGTTTTTTGTTAGCGTTATCTTGAGAGGTCTGAAATCGCTTGGGCTGAAACACTAGTTGTTCTTTGGAGTTTTTTCCACACTATATTGTCAGGAAGCTCTACGAGTCCCCCGGCGGCAAGAAAGGTTGACGGTTTACCGCCGGCGCCCAGTTGGACAAACTTCGTGAGAGATTTGAACATTCGTTTTCAGATCTGGTATTTTTCGCACCTGTAGTGGGTTATTCCGCGTTCGCTAGTGAATTCTGAGCTCTGTAGGTGCAGTATTGCCGAGAGGTCTGAAATCGCTTGGGCTGAAACACTACTCGTTCTCTGCAATTTATTTTCTACACTATATTATGTCAGGAACTACGAGTCCCCCGGCGGTAAGAAAGGTTGACGGTTTACCGCCGGCGCCCAGTTCGGGCGCGGGATGGAGCTAGTTGGCCGACCCGACCCCGACGGACAATGTGCGAACTTTGGGTCGGTTGGACGAATTCTGTGAGAGATTTGAACATTCGTTTTAAGAACCGGTATCTTTCGCACCTGTAATGGGTTTTTTCGCGTTCGCCAGTGAATTCTCAGGTTTCTAGGCGCAGTATTACTTTGAAAACACTTGGCGGAACCGTCTTTGGCTAAACATATAAAAACGTGTTTTTTCTAGTTTTTTCTTCTCCCTGCAGACTCTTCTTTAATGTAGACTGAAGATTGCACTGCGAGAAAAGAGCTCTACGAGAGCCCCGGCGGTAACCTGGTTGACGGTTTACCGCCGGTTTCCAGTTGGCCGACCCGCCCCGACCGACAATGTGCGAACTTTGGGTCGGTTGGACAAATTTTCTGAGAGATTTGAACATTCATTTTGAGAAATGGTATTTTGTGCACGTGTAGTAGGTTATTTCGCGTTCGCTCATGAATTCTGATGCCCGTAGGGGCAGTATTGCTTCAAAACACTTGGCGGAACCGCCTTTCGATAAAAACATAATACGTGTTTTTTCGAGTTTTGGGGATCTTACCCAGAGTCTTCACGCATATGTATCGACAAGCGCCGTACGAGAAAAGAGCTCTACGAGCACCCCGGCGGTAACCTGGTTGACGGTTCACCGCCGGTTCTAGTTGGCCCACCCGGCCGAGGCGGACAATGTGGCTTCTTTTGGGTGGTTTTGCAAATGTTTGACAGATATTTGACAATTTATTTTGCGGAAGCAGATTTTTCGCACCTGTAGTTGGTTTTGCCGCGTCTGCCTGTACAATTTTCAGGTCTGTAGCTGCAGTATTACTATCGCAAGACTTGGGGGAACCGACCTTGAGTAAAAGCAGAAAAGGTGTTTTTTTTTGAGTTTTTTCTTTCTTGCTCCAGAAGCTTTCTCTCCGTGTTCCGACGGTCGCCGTGCAAGGAAAGAGCTCTACGAGGTTCCCGGCGGTAGCCAGGTTGACGGTTTACCGCCGGTTCCAGTTCCGGCGCGCTGGCAAGCTAGTTGGCAAGAAAAATCTCGACGGAACTTTTGGTGACTTTTTGGTCGGTTGAAAATTTTGTTCTCGAATTTTTTTTGACATTCGTTAGAGCTCTAGTATTTTTTCCCGTGATATTCGATCTTATTCCCGCTCGCCATCTTGATCTCAGCTCCATCGGGTGAATATTACTATCGAAAAGCACTGTTGCGGGATCGGCCGTTTCGAGTCATCTTGATACGCGCTGACGGTTTTCTAAATATAACTCGAGCTTTAGGACAGCTATAGAGCTGACAAGCACAGCTCATCGATGTAGAATGATTAGGCGTGTTCGCCTGTCGAATCCAGAGGTCTGAACTCGGTCTGTTAGCCGAGCTAGCTCCGCATACCTATTCGAATTATTCCAGTCATCTTGACAGGAATTCTTGGCTTTCTGCACTTAACTCGAGCTGTAGGGCAGCTACAGAGCTGATATTTACAGAACCTGTTTCATAATAATCAGTTGCGTTTGTCTTTCGAATCCAGAGCTCTGAACTCGGTCGGCTGCCCGATCTAGAATCGCGAACTTATTCGTATTGGTCGAGTGATCTTGAGAAGTGCTCTGGTTTTCCTCACTCAACTCGCGCTGAGGTGGGGCTACAGTGCTGGTGGTCACAGGAATCGATTTGAAGATATCAGGCGCGTCTGCCTGTCGAATCCTGAGCTCAGGACTCGGTCTGCTGCCCGAACTAGGTTCGCGAAACTATTCTATTGTTCGAGTCATCCTGAGAGATGCTGTCGGTTTTCTGCACTTAACTCGGGCTGTAGGGGGGCTCCAGGGCTGGTAATGACAGGAGTCGATTCGCAGACATCAGACGCATCCGCCTGTCGCATTCAGAGGTCAAAACATATTCACTATGAGCCGGAACGTTGGTAGGTGCTGTCGGTTTTCTCAACTTAAGTCGAGCTAGGAAGCTCTACGAGTGTCCCGGCGGTAACCAAGGTTGACGGTTTACCGCCGGCGCCCAGTTGGTCCAGCCGGCCGAGGCGGAAAATGAGGCAACTTTTAGGTAGTTTTGCAAATATTTGAAAGATATTTGACAATTTATTTTGAGAAAGCAGATTTTTCACACCTGTAGACAACTTTGAGGGCCTCTGTGTCTTAATATGAGCGCTGAAGGCGCACTTTTACTATCAAAACACTTGGCGCAACCAACTTCCTATCGACATGAAAAAATTGAAGATTCAATTTATCGAGAAATGCCTCGAGAAGTTCTCTTCTTCGACTCTTAGCACTCTCACGCGGGAAAAGAGCTCTACGAGGTTCCCGGCGGAGACCAGGTTGACGGTTCACCGCCGGTGCCAGTTATTGCTGGAAGCTTAAGAGTACCTCGTAGAGCTCTTCGGCAAAGAGCTAGAGGAATTTGGGCGCAGGGTGGAGCTGATTGACCGGCCCGACGAAACCAGAGAATGTGGTAACCTGGGGTCGGTGTTTTTCATATTATGCAAAATTTTGAAGTTCGTGTTTAGAAGTGAGATTTTTATTCCCCTTAGTAAGCTATGGCGCACCTGCTGGTAATTGTTGTATGGCTCTAGGTCTAGTATTACTATCAAAACACTTGGAGGAACCCACTGTATGAAAACCGAAAAATCGTCATTTTTCGAATTTCTCGGCTCTCGCTTCAGAAGCTTCCTTCACGTGTTCCGAGGAGCGCTGTGTAAGAAGAGAGCTCTACGAGGTGCCCGGCGGTAACTTGGTTGACGGTTTGCCGCCGGTTCCCAGTAATTCCGGGGCGCTGGAGAGCTAGTTGGCAAGAAAAATCTCGACTGACCTTTCGCTGACTTTTGGTCGGTTGAAAATTTTGTTCTCAAAATTTGAACATTCGTTAGAGCTCTAGTATTTTTTCCCCATGATATTCGATCTTATTCCCGCTCGCCATCTTGATCTCAGCTCGATCGGGTAGCTTTTACTGCCAAAAAGCAGGCAGGCGGGATCGGCCGTTTCGAGTTATCTTGATAGGCGGTGACGGTGTTCTCAAGATAACTCGAGCTTTAGGACAGCTACAGAGCTGGTAGGCACAGCTAATCGACTCAGAATGATCAGGCGCGTTCGCCTGTTGGACCCAGAGGTCTGAACTCGGTCTGCTAGCCGAGCTAGGTCCGCAAACCTATTCATATTATTCGAGTCATCTTGACAGACGCTTTCGGTTTTCTGTACTTAACTCGAGCTACAGGACAGCTACAGAGCTGATACGTACAGAATCTGATTCAGAATCATCAGTGGTCGTTGTCTGTTGAATCCAGAGCTCTGAACTCGGTCTCCTGCCAGATCTAGAATCGCGAAACTATTCGTATTGTTCGAGTTATCTTGAGAGATGCTGTCGGTTCTCTGCACTTAACTCGGGCTGTAGGGGGCTGCATGGCTGGTTTTCACTGGAATCGATTCGGAGACATCAGACGCGTCCGCCTTTCGAACCCAGAGCTCCGAACTCTGTTTGCTGCCCAAACTAGGTCCGCGAAACTATTCGTATTGTTCGAGTCATCTTAAGAGGTGCTGTCGGTTCCCTGCACTTAACTCGGCTTGTAGGGGGGGCTGCAGGGCTGGTAGTCACAGGAATCGAGACATCAGACGCGTCCGCTTGTCGCATGAAGGAGAGGTCTGAAATTGCTTGGGCTGAAAAAAATATTTGTCCTCTGCATTTTTTTTCGACATCATATTTTGTCAGGAAGCTCTACGAGTCCCCCGGCGGTGACAAAGGTTGACGGTTTACCGCCGGCGCCCAGTTGGACGCTACCAAGTGGACGCAACGAAGTTGGCCGACCCGGCCCCGACGGACAATGTGCGAACTTTGGGCTGGTTAGACGAGGTTTGTGGGAGATTTGAACATTTGTTTTGAGAACTGGTATTTTCCGCACTGGAGTGGGTTTTTTTGCGTTCGCCAGTTAATTCTCAGGTCCATAGGCGGAGTATTACTATAAAACACTTCGCGGAACCGTCTTTGGATAAAATTGTAAAAACGTGATTTTCGATTTTTTGGGTCTTGCTGCAGACTCTTCCTGAATGTGCACTGGGGAGCGTGCGAGAAAAGAGCTGGGCCCCGGCGGAAACCTGGTTGACGGTTTACCGCCGGTTGCCAGTTCTCTTTGCTCTTCGGGTTTTGGACGCTACCAAGTTTTGTTTTCGAAACTGGGCGCCGACGGTAAAAAGTCAACCTTTGTTACCGGGGGGGCTCGTACAGCTTGCTGACAAGATATAATGTCGAAACAAATTACATAGACAAAATAATTTTTCAGCCCAAGTAATTTCAGATCTCTCGGATGCAACAGCCGAACGCCCCCGATGCTTCTGGATTCTCTTCTGTACGAGCTCTGTAGCTCTCCTACAGCCTGAGTTACGTGCGTAAATCGATAGCACCTCTAAGATGACTGAAACAAAGGAATAGTTTGGCATACTGCTCGAGTATCAGACCGAGTTCAGACCTCTCGCGACAGGCGGACGCGTGCCCGAGTTAAGTGCAGGAAACCGACAGCACCTCTCAGGATGACTCGAACAATACGAATTGTTTGGCGAACCTAGTTCGGGCAGCAGACAGGGTTCGGAGCTCTGGATTCGAAAGACGGACGTGCTTGACGTCTCCGAATCGATTCCGAGTTAAGTGCAGAGAACCGACAGCATCTCTCAAGATAACTCGAACAATACGAATAGTTTCGCGATTCTAGATCGGGCAGCAGGCCGAGTTCAGAGCTCTGGATTCAACAGGCAACGGCCTCTGATGATTCTGAATCAGATTCTGTACGTATCAGCTCTGTAGCTGTCTTGTAGCTCGAGTTGCGTACAGAAAACCGAGAGCGTCTGTCAAGATGACTCGAATAATACGAATAAGTTTGGACCTAGCTTGGGTAGCAGACCGAGTTCAGACCTCTCGGTTCAACAGGCGAACGCGCCTGATCATTCTGAATCGATTAGCTGTGCTTACTAGCTCTGTAGCTGTCCTGAACCTCGACTTATCTTGAGAAAACCGATACCGCGTGACAAGACCCGAAACAGGCGATCCCGCCTGGACGCTTTTTGGCAGTGCAAGGTACCCGATCGAGCTGAGATCAAGACGGCGAGCGGGAATAAGATCGAATATCACGGAAAGAAAACCTAGAGCTCTAACGAATGTTCGAATTTTGAGAACAAAATTTTCAACCGACTAAAAGTCACCAAAAGGTCTGTCGAGATTTTACTTGCCAACTAGCCCTCCAGCGCCCCGGAATTACTCTTAAGCTTTCAACAATAACTGGCTACGTGAAGCTCCACGAGTTATTCGTTAATTCGTTCGAGCTCTAGTATTTTTTCCCATGATATTCGATCTTATTTCCGCTCGCCATCTTGATCTCAGCTCGATCGGATACCTTTTAATGGGCGCCGGCGGTAAACCGTCAACCTTTGTTACCGCCGGGGGACTCGTAGAGCTTCCTGACAATATGCTGTCGGACAAAGATTGCAGAGCACGAGTAGTTTTTCAGCCCAAGCGATTTCAGTCCTCTCGATGCAACAACTAAACGCCCCCGATGCTTCCGGATTGTCTTTTTTCTGTGCGGGCTCTGTAGCTCTCCTACAGCCCGAGTTACCTGCGTAAATCAACAGCAATCCTGAAGATGACTCGAACAATACGAATAGTTTGGCAAACCTAGCTCGAGTATCAAACCAAGTTGAGGCCTCTCAATGCGACAGGCGGACGCGTCTGATGTCTCGGAATCGGTTCTTGTGATTGCCAGCCCTGCAGCCCCTCAACAACCCGAGTTAAATGCAGAAAACCGACAGCACCTCTCAAAATGAGAGCGCTTGTCAAGTTGACTCGAATGATACGAATAGGTTTGCGGACCTAGCTCGGCTAGCAGACCGAGTTCAGACCCCTGGGTTCAACAGACGAACGCGCCTGATCATTCTGAATCGACTAGCTGTGCTTACCAGCTCTGTAGCTGTCCTGTATCTCGAGTTAAGTCCAATATACCGACAGCGCGTATCAAGATGACTCGAAACGGCCGATCCCGCCAGTGTGCTTTTTGACAGTAAAAGGTACCCGATCGAGCTGAGATCAAGATGGCGAGCGGGAATAAGATCGAATATCACGGGGAAAAATACTAGAGCTCTAACGAATGGTTGAATTTCGAGAACAAAATTTTCAACCGACCAAAAGTCACCAAAAGGTCCGTCGATATTTTCTTGCCAACTAGCCCTCCAGCGCCCCGGAATTATCTTTAAGCTTCCAGCAATAACTTGCTACGGGAAGCTCCTACGAGTTACTGCCAAAAAGCAGGCAGGCGGGATCAGCGTTTCAACTAACTCGTAGAGCTTTCCTTAGCAAGTTATTGCTGGAAGCTTAAGAGTAAATCCCGGAGAGCCCTCTGAGAGCTATAGGGTTTTAGATTAGAAGCCGAGCGGTCGTGGTGCCTTCCAGCAGCCCATCTCTGCCGCTCCGCGATCCCCGCAGCGCCTGGCCCGAGCCGGCAGCTGGTTCGGGGGCGCTTCCAGCGCACGTCCACGTGTGCCTGCGCGCGCGCAGGCACGCGTGGAAGCGTTCCTTGCAGCGCTTCAGCTGCAGGGGAGCCCCCCAGAGCTCTCTAGGAAAGATAACTCGTAGAGCTTCTCTTAGCTAGTTGCTGGAAGCTTAAGAGTAATACCTCGTAGAGCTCTTCGGCATCGATGAGCTAGAGGAATTCCGGCGCAAGGTGGAGCTAGTTGGCCCGCCCGGCCGAGGCGGACAATGTGGCAACTGATGGGTGGTTTTTCCCGGAGAGCTCGCTGAGAGCTGAAGGGTTTAAGATTAGAAGCCGGACGGTGGTTGTGCCCGCCAGCAGCCCATCTCCGCCGCTCCACGATCCTCGCAGCAGCTCGCCTGAGCCGGCAACGTGTCCGGGAGAGCTTCCGGCAAGCTTCCACGCGTGCCTGCACGCGTGCAGGCACGCATGGAAGCGTTTCCGGCAGCGCTTCAGCAGCGCTGCAGGGGAGCTTCCCAGAGTGCCAGAAGAGCTTTCCGAGAGCATTGGAGGGCTCGCCAGAGAAGCCTTCTGGTGTGTTTGCCCTTTACTCTCCGGGTTTTGGAAGCTACCAAGTGCTGCAGGGGAGCCCCCAGAGCCCCTGAAGCGCTTCACGAGAGCGCCCGAGGGCCCGCCAGAAAAACTTTCCGGCGTGTATTCTCTTTACTTTCTGCTCTCGTTTTGGACGCTACCAAGTGGGCTTGCCAAAGGCTTTTCGGTGTGTGCCCCCCTCTTTGCTCTCCGGGTTTGGACGCTACCAAGTGATAACTTTTCGGTGGTTTTGCAAAAAATACCTCGTAGAGCTCTTCGCCATCGATGAGCTAGAGGAATTCGGGCGCGGGGTGGAGCTAGTTGGCCGACCCGGCCTTAAGAGACAAAGTGGTGACTTTGGGTCGGTTTTGCTAAGATTTGAAAGATATTTGACAATTCATTTTGAGAAACCAGATTTTTCTCACGTGTAGTGGGTTATGCCGCGTCTGCCAGTTAATTTTCTAAGTCCGTAGCTGCAGTATCACTATCGAAAGACTTGCAGGAACCGATTTCGGATGGAAACCGAAAAATCGTGATTTTTCGAGTTTTTCCGGCTCTCGCTTCCAGAAATTTCCTTGATGTGTTGCGAGGAGCGCTGTGCAACAAAAGAGTTCTACGAGGTGCCTGATGTTGGATCAAAACAGAAAAACGTGATTTGGGGATTTTTTCGTTTCTCGCTCCAGAGCTTTCTTCATGTGTTTCGAGAAGCGCAGTGTGAGAAAAGAGCTCTACGAGGGTGCTGGCGGTAACCTGGTTGACTGTTTACCGCCGGTTCTCATTGGCAAGAAAAATCTCGACGGACCTTTTGGTGACTTTTGCTCGGTTGAAGATAACTCGCAGAGCTTCCCTTAGCAAGTCATTGCTGGAAGCTTAGGAGAAATTCTGGAGCGTTGAAGAGCTAGTTGGCAAGAGAAATACCTCGTAGAGCTCTTCGTGATCAATGAGCTAAGAGGAATGCCGGCGCGGGGTGGAGCTAGTTGGCCGACCCGACCAAAAGAGACAATGTGGCACATTTGGGTTGGTTTTCCTCAGATGTCAAAGATATTTGACAATTGATTTTGAGAAAGCAGATTTTTACGCCGAGCATTATCATATAAACTTTGTTTCCTGAGCAGCTCAGCTCTCTAGAGCCAGTTCTACCATCCGAAAATTAGGAGCAACTAGTTGGACCAACCGACCTGAGCGGACAAAGTGAGAACTTTTGGCTGATTTTGCAAATATTCCAAAGATATTTGACAATTAATTTGAGACACCAGATTTTCCGCACCTGTAGTAGGTCATGCCGCGCGTCTGCTAGTAAATTTTCAGGTCTTTAGGTGCAGTATTACTATCAAAACACTTGGCGGAACCGACGGTGAATAAAAACAGAAAAACGTGATTTGTTTCTCGCTCCAGAAGCTTTCTTCATGTCTTCCAACTATCGCTGTGCAAGCAAAGAGCTCTACGAGGTTCCCAGCGGTAGCCAGGTTGACGGTTTACCGCCGGTTCCAGTCTCGACGGACCTTTTGGTGACTTTTGGTCGGTTCAACATTTTGTTCTCGAAATTCCTCAATTGGTTCGAGCTCTAGTATTTCTTCCCGTGATATTCGATCTTATTCCCGCTCGGCGTTTCGATCTCAGCTCGATCAGGTACCTTTTACTGCCAAAAAACAGGCAGGCGGGATCGACCGTTTCGGGTCATCTTGTCACGCGGTGACGGTTTTCTCAAGATAACTCGAGCTTTAGGACAGCTACAGAGCTGGTAAGCACGGCTGATCGATTCAGAATGATCAGACGCGTTTGGCTGTTGAACCCAGAGGTCTGAACTCGCTTTGCTAGCCGAGCTAGGTCCGCAAACCTATGCGTATTATTCGAGTCATCTTGACAGACGCTCTCGGTTTTCTGTACTTAACTCGAGCTACAGGACAGCTACAGAGCTGATACGTACAGAATCTGGTTTAGAATCATCAGTGGCCGTTGTCTGTTGAATCAGAGCTCTGAACTCGGTCTGCTGCCCGATCTAGAATCGCGAAACTATTCGTATTGTTCGAGTTATCTTGAGAGATGCTGTCGGTTCTCTGCACTTAACTCGGGCTGTAGGGGGGCTGCATGGCTGGTAATCACTGGAATCGATTCGGAGACATCAGGCGCGCTGCCTTTCGGATCCAGAGCTCCGAACTTTGTCTGCTGCCCGAACTAGGTCCGCGAAACTATTCGTATTGTTCGAGTCATCCTGAGAGGTGCTGTCTGTTTCCTGCACTTAACTCGGGCTGTAGGGGGGGCTGCAGGGCTGGTGATCACATGAATCGATTCAGAGACATCAGACGCGTCCGCCTGTCGCATGCAGAGGTCTGAACTCGGTCTGATACTCGAGCTAGGTTTGCCAAACTATTCGTATTGTTCGAGTCATCTTGAGAGGTGCTGTCGATTTTCGCACGTAACTCGGGCTGTAGCAGAGTTACAGAGCTCGTACAGAAGACAATCCAGCATCGGGGGCGTTCGGCTGTTGCATTCGAGAGGTCTGAAACTTCTTGGGCAGAACAATTATTTTTCTGTGTATTTTTGACATTATATGTTGTCAGGAAGCTCTACGAGTCCCCCGGCGGTAAGAAAGGTTGACGGTTTACCGCCCGCGCCCAGTTTTGTTCTCAAAATTTGAACATTCGTTAGAGCTCTAGTATTTTTTTCCTGTGATATTCGATCTTATTCCCGCTCGCCATCTTGATCTTAGCTCGATCGGGTACTTTTTACTGCCAAAAAGCACTGCGGCGGGATCGGCCGTTTCGGGTCATCTAGACACGCGGTGGCGGTTTTCTCAACATAACTCGAGCTATAGAAGGGCTACAGGGCTGGTAAGCACAGCTAATCGATCCAGAATGATCAGGCGCGTTCGCCTGTTGAATCTAGAGGTCTGAACTCGGTCTGCTAGCCGAGCTAGGATCGCAAGCCTATTCGTATTATTTGAGTTATCTTGACAGGCGCTCTCGTTTTTTTTTGTATTTTACTCGAGCTATATGACAGCTACAGAGCTGATACTTACAGAAACCGATTGAGAATATCAGTCGCGTTGTCTGTGGAGTCCAGAGCTCTTAACTCGGTCTGCAACCCGATCTAGAATCACGGAACTATTTGTATTGTTCGAGTCATCTTGAGAGGTGTTGTCGGTTTTCTGTACTTAACTCAGGCTGTAGGGGGGCTAAGTGCTGGTAGTCACAGGAATCGATTCGGAGACATCAGGCGCGTCCGTCTGTCAATTCGAGAGCTCTGAACTCGGTCTGCTGCCCGAACTAGGTTCGCCAAACTATTCGTATTGTCATTCTGAGAGGTGTTCTCGGTTTTCTGCACTTAACTCGGGCTGCAGGGGGGCTGCAGGGCTGGTAATTACAGGAATCAATTAGGAGTCACAGACGCGTCCCACTATTGCATTCAGAGGTCTGAACTCGGTCTGATACCCGAGCTAGGTTTGCCGAATTATTCGTATTGTTCGAGTCATCTTGCGAGGTGCTGTCGATTTACACACGTAACTCGGGCTGTAGGAGAGCTACAGAGCTCGTATATAAGAGAATCCAACATCAGGGGCGTTCGGCTGTTGCATCGGAAGGTCTGAAATCGCTTGGGCTGAAAAATTATTCGTTGTCCGCAATTTTTTTCGACATTATATATTGTCAGGAAGCTCTACGAGTCCCCCGGCGGTAAGAAAGGTTGACGGTTTACCGCCGGCGCCCAGTTGGCAAGAAAAATCTCGACGGACCTTTTGGTGACTTTTGGTCGGTTGAAAACTTTGTTCTCAAAATTTGAACATTCGTTAGAGCTCTAGTGACTCGTAGAGCTTCCCTAAGCTAGCAGCTGGAAGCTTAAGAGTAATTCGGACGCACTGGCGGGCTAGTTGGCAAGAAAAATCTCGACGGAACTTTTGGTGACTTTTGCTCAGTTGAAAATTATGTTCTCAAAATTTGAACATTCGTTAGATCCTTAGTATTTTTGCCCGTGATCTATGATCTTAATGCGACTCGCCATCTTGATGTCAGCTCGATCGGGTGAATATTACTATCGAAAAACACTGTGGCGGGATCGGCCGTTTCTAGTCATCTTGACACGAGATGACGGTTTTCTCAACATAACTCGAGCTTTAGGACAGCTACAGAGCTGGTGAGCACAGCAAATCGGTTCAGAATGATCAGGCGCGTTCGCCTGTTGAATCCAAAGGTTTGAACTCGGTCTGCTAGCCGAGCTAGGTCCGCAAACTTATTCGTATTATTCGAGTCATCTTGACAGACGCTCTCGATTTTCTGTACTTCACTCGAGCTACAGGACAGCTGCAGAGCTGATAGTACAGAAACCGATTCAGAATCATCAGTGACCGTTGTCTGTTGAATCCAGAGCTCTGAACTCGGTCTGCTGCCCGATCTAGAATCGCGAAACCATTCGTATTGTTCGAGTCATCTTGAGAAGTGCTCTCGGTCTTCTGCACCCAACTCGGGCTGAGGGGGGCTACAGTGCTGGTGGTCACAAGAATGGATTTGAAGACATCAGGCGCGTCCGTCTGTCGAACCCAGAGCTCGGAACTCGGTCTGCTGCCCGAACTAGAATCGCGAAACTATTGTATGTCATTTTTGAGACGTGCTGTCAGTTTTCTGTACTTAACTGGGGCTGTAGGGGGGGCTACAGTGCTGGTAGTCACAGGAATCGATTCGCAGAGATCAGATGCGTCCGCCTGTCGCATTCAGAGGTCTGAACTCGGTTTGATACTCGAGCTGGGTTTCCAAACTATTCGTTTTGTAGAGTCATCTTGAGAGGTGCTGTCGATTTACGTACGCAACTCGAGGAGAGCTACAGAGCTCGTACAGAAGACAATCCAAAAGCATTGGGGGCGTTCGGCTGTTGGATCGAGAGGTCTCAAATCGCTTGGGCTGAAAAACGATTTGTTCTCTGCATTTTTGTTTACATTATATATTGTCAGGAAGCTCTACGAGTCCCCCGGCGGTAACAAAGGTTGACGGTTGACCGCCGGCGCCCAGTATTTTTTCCCGTGATATTCGATCTTATTCCCGCTCGCCATCTTGATCTCAGCTCGATCGGGTACCTTTTACTGCCAAAAAGCACACGGGCGGGATCGGCCGTTTCGAGTCATCTTGACACGCGATGATGGTTTTCTGAACAGAACTCGAGCTTTAGGACAGCTACAGAGCTGGTAAGCACAGCTTATCGATTCAGAATGATCAGGCGCGTTCGCCTGTTGAACCCAGAGGTCTGAACTCGGCCTGCTAGCCGAGCTAGGTCCGCAAACCTATTCGTATTATTCGAGTCATCTTGACAGACGCTCTCGTTTTTCTGTACTTAACTCGAGCTACAGGACAGCTGCAGAGCTGATACGTACAGAATGATTCAGAATCATCAGTGGCCGTTGTCTGTTGAATACAGAGCTTTGAACTCGGTCTGCTGCCCGATCTAGAATCGCGAAACTATTCGTATTGTTCGAGTTATCTTGAGAGATGCTGTCGGTTCTCTGCACTTAACTCGGGCTGTAGGGGGGCTGCATGGCTGGTAATCACTGGAATCGATTCGGAGACATCAGGCGCGTCCGCCTTTCGAATCCAGAGCTCCGAACTCTGTCTGCTGCCCGAACTAGGTCCGCGAAACTATTCGTATTGTTCGAGTCATCCTGAGAGGTGCTGTCGGTTTCCTGCACTTAGCTCGGGCTGTATGGGGGGGCTGCAGGGCTGGTAATCACAGGAATCGATTCAGAGACATCAGACGCGTCCGCCTGTCGCATGCAGAGGTCTGAACTCGGTCTCATATTCGAGCTAGGTTTGCCAAACTATTCGTATTGTTTGAGTCATCTTGAGAGGTGCTGTCGATTTACGCACGTAACTCGGGCTGTAGGAGAGCTACAGAGCTCGTACAGAAGACAATTCGGAAGCATCGGGGGCGTTCGGCTGTTGCATCCGAGAGGTCTGAAATTGCTTGGGCTGAACAACTATTTTTTCTGTGTAGGTTTTTTCGACATTCTATGTTGTCAGGAAGCTCTACGAGTCCCCCAGCGGTAAGAAAGGTTGACGGTTCACCGCCGGCGCCCATTTCCGGGGCGCTGGAGAGCTAGTTGGCAAGAAAAATTTCGACGGACCTTTTGATGACTTTTGGTCGGTTGAAAATTTTGTTTTCGAAAATCAACCATTCGTTAGAGCTCTAATACTTTTTTCCGTGATATTCGATCTTATTCCCGCTCGCCATCTTGATCTCAGCTCGATCGGGTACCTTTTACTGCCAAAAAGCACACGGGCGGGATCGCCTGTTTCGAGTCATCTTGATACGTGCTGTCGGTATATTGGACCTACCTCGAGACACAGGACAGCTACAGAGCTGGCAAGCACACCTTATCGATTCAGAATGATCAGGCGCGTTCGTCTGTTGCATCCAGAGGTCTGAACTCGGTCTGCTAGCCGAGCTAGGTCCGCAAACTATTCTTATTATTCGAGTCATCTTGACAGGCGCTCTCGGTTTTCTGTACTTAACTCGAGCTATATGACAGCTACAGAGCTGATACTTATAGAAACCAATTCAGAGTCATCAGTCTCGTTTGTCTCTCGAATCCAGAGCTCTGAACTCGGTCTGCTGCCCGCTCTAGAATCGCGAAACTATTCGTATTCTTCGAGTTATCTTGAGAGGTGCTGTCGGTTTTCTGTACTTCACTCGGGTTGTGGGGCGCTAAAGTGCTGGTTGTCACAGGCATCGATTCGGAGACATCAGGCGTGTGCACCTTTCGAATCCAGAGCCTGGAACTCGGTCTGCTGTCCGAACTAGGTCCGCGAAACTATTCGTATTGTTCGAGTCATCCTGAGAGGTGCTGTCGGTTTTCTGCGCTTAACTCGGGCTGCAGGGGGCTGCAGGGCTGGTAATCACAGGAATCGATTCGGAGACATCAGACGCGTCCGCCTGTCGCATTCAGAGGCCTGAACTTGGTCTGATACTCGAGCTAGGTTTGCCAAACTATTCGTATTTTTCGAGTCATCTTCAGGGTTGCTGTCGATTTATGCACGTAACTCGGGCTGTAGGAGAGCTACAGAGCTCGTACAGAAGACAATCCAAAAGCATTGGGGGCGTTCGGCTGTTGCATCGAGAGGTCTGAAATCGCTTGGGCTGAATAACTACTCGTTCTCTGCATTTTTTTCGACATTATATATTGTCAGGAAGCTCTACGAGTCCCCCGGCGGTAAGAAAGGTTGACGGTTCACCGCCGGCGCCCAGTTCGCCGACCCGACCAAAAGAGACAATGTGGTGACTTTCGGTCGGTTTGCCAAGATTTGACAGATATTTGATAATTCATTTTGAGAAACCAGATTCTTCCCACCTGTACACGACTATAAGGGCATCTGCGTCTTAATGTGAGCTCTGTAGGCGCACATTTACTATCAAAACACTTGGGGGAACCAACGTCATGTCGACATGAAAAAAATCAATGTTTAAATTTGTCGAGAAATGCCTCCAGAAGCTCTTTCTTCTGACTTTGAGCTCTCACACGCGTGAAAAGAGCTCTACGAGGTTCCCGGCGGTGACCAGGTTGACGGTTCACCGCCGGGCCCAGTTGGTCGACCCGGCCAGAAAAGAAAATGTGGTGACTTTGGGTCGGTTTTGCTACGATTTGAAAGATATTCGACAATTCATTTTCCCAAAGAGCTCTCTGAGAGCTAGAGGGTGTTAGATTAGAAGCCAGACGGTGGTGGTGCCCGCCAGCAGCCCATCTCCGCCGCTCCACGATCCTCGCAGCGGCTCGCCCGTCCGGGCAGCGGGTTCGGTTGCGCTTTCCACGTGTACCTGCACTCGTGCAGGCACGCGTGGAAGCGTTCCTGACAGCGCCTCAGCAGTGCCGCAGGGGAGCCCCCTAGAGCTTTCCAGGAAAGATTTCCTCTTTCCGACGGTCTCTTTGCTCTCCGGGTTTTGGACGCTACCAATGAGAAAGCAAATTTTTCGCAGCTGTGAACGATTATGAGGGCCTCTACCTCTTAATATGAGCTGTGTAGGCGCAGATTTACTATCGAAACACTTCTCGATGCTCGTTTCTTGCTTTCGACTGGGCCAGACGGCCCGCGCACTCGACCGCAAAGACCGCAAAAAACCAAGGTTCGAGCTCGCATTGTGCGGTCAGGCTTCCCGGCGGTCCTCCGCGCCCCCCCGCGGTCCCCCGCGGTTCCCCGCCCTCGGCCGCCCGCGGCCCCCCGCGGTCCCCCGCCCTCGGCCTGGCCCGCCGAGCGGGGGCGCGCGGCGATCGTGCGGCTCGGGGTGCTCGGCGACTTCGGCGACTCCGAGGTAAGGAGGCCGCCTGCCATTTGTTTGTGTGCATTGATTGCCGCAACATGTTGTCTGCGACTTAGAACTGGACGGGACGAGTCACGCTTTGCCAGAGTATCAGAACTCTTGGGGATCTAACTTCGAAACTGGGAGTAGGGGTATCTTGCCAAACAGGTGGGAACGTCTCGTCACGCCGACGGGGATTCTCTGCTTGACGTGCCTTCTGGATTACCCTACTTGTCTCCTACTGTGCCCCACATTCCTGTTGCCCCATACGACTTTGATCAGTTGGGATCACATTTGCAAAAGAAACAGATTCGAGAATATCGAGATTTCTGTGAGAACTGGCGTGTCCCTTGCAGTATCTCAAACGATAAGATGGCTGCTGCTTCAGCTGCCGCTGTTTCACATATTTTCGCCTTGAATGCCACGGATACCCCCGTTCCAGGTTTCAAGGATGATGGGCCGCCCTGAGATTGGAGCGATGCTTCTTGAAGCTTCTGAACTTGGCCTGAAAGATCCCAGCGGCGTCCAGATGGGCTTCTTCCAGGGGGGGCCTCCACGTGAAGCTTGGGTCCCTTGGGCGCATGCTGGATTTTGTTCTCGGTAATCGCGGCAGCGAGTCGACGGCGAAGATCCCACAGCTGGTCACTGCTGACGCCCTTCTGGAAATAGAGTCGAGCACGCGCATAAACCCACGCCTCTCGACCCGCGTTAAACCTCTTGGACTGGTTCAAAGCAAGAAGCTCCTTCATCCCGCTAAACCATTCTCCTGCAATCACTTCATTCAATAGCGAGTTCAATGCCTGCTGCGGCAGTATCCCCTCCTGTCGTTTCTCTGCATCACGCAAGTCCGTCACCCGCCCCTTTAGCTCGACAAACGACGGGGCGAAACTCGATCCCGACTCGAGTCTCCGCCGAGGACGCCGTCGTAGATGCGCCTACTCTGGGGGCGCCACTGCAGAAGCCTGCTGGAGCTGAATGATCTGAAGCCTCTGATCCTCAATTTTCTTGGTAATAGCATCGGTATCCATCATCGCCTGCTGCACTTTTATCTCGACAGAGGCAACGCGGGCTCAACTGGGTGCCGAGGTCCGTGATGCTTCGATGAGTAGTCTGAGGCCCCTCCGTCATCTTAGATCCCAGGGGTGCAACAAGTCCAGTGATCTTATCCACTCTGGTCATGGCCTCCCCGAGGCCTTTAACAGTCTGAACCTTGACTCGTTTTCCCTCTGGGGGGAGACGGGACCTCCGATCACATTCATGTGGGGTTCCAGTGATCATCTACCCGCACCAGGAAAGATTGTGGCCAAGTTCTCTCTGCAGAATGGCTGGGAGATCACTCGTGCACTGAATCAGCTTGAGCCAGGGATCAACATCGATGGGTTGCGAGCGAGGCCTTCCAGTGCGAACTAGAGGTGCCACGACACCATTGCGTCATGGAGTGTGCGTCGGGCAGGTGCAGAGAACGGCCATGACATAATTAATTCGTTGCGACGTTGAGACGTGGTACCTGCTGGGTTGTGCGAGTGCCAATTCCTTTCAGCTCGTGATCTCAACGGGCGAGGTTCCACCATTTTTGGAAGTACTTGTCGAACGTCCGCGGTTGTCATTTCTAAGTCTTGGATAGACTCGCTCAGAGCCACGTACCGCGGAAGAGGTTTCGCGATTTGTATTTATTCCAATGTGATTGTTATTGTAGCTTATATGCCGCATGAGAGTTTTAGTACCCTTACGGAAGAGCAGTATGAACATGACGTGTATAAGCAGATTCTGTTTGATATATCCCAAGTGATTCGCACTCATAGATCTAAGTTCCCGAGGCAGCCGCAGGACCTGGTGCTCGTGACAGATGCTAACGTCGAACTGGATCCAGATTGAGAGGTCATTGGCTTTCGGGTGACTGGCTCGGGGCTACTGGAGTCGCCTGGGATCGCTCGGGAAAATTTTGAGGTGGAAATTGGGGTGGAGGATGGATCGGATGACGGTAACCCGTATGCGTCTCAACCGAAACGTCGTGCACGAAAGTTAAGGTCCCATAGGGTGGTCTCGGGCTTCGAAATCCGACGGGCGTCTAGGTTGCAGTCTATGAGGCGTGCTCTTCTGGACTTCTGTGGCCCCTGGGGCATACGAATGGAAAATACTTTTGGGCAGGGAAGGGGTTACTTGCAAATCAAGTATGGGGGTGGAGAAGGTGCTTGACTATATTGGTGTCAGCCGCCGCTTGCAAAAGCAAGAACTCACTCTAGGGTGGATGCTGCCCTCGGCAGTTGGTCACGCCTGGGCGGAGCATCCTTGCAGCAGATACGAGCGTGGCCTGTCTGACCGCGCTTGCCTACTTGTTCGCCTGTCTTGTGTACCGTCTGCGAAGAGACAGACCCAGCCGGCTCGAACATTCATCTACTTGCAACCGGCGTCGCAGCTTGAGTTTGCGAAGAACATGGGCGATCGGGGTAGTCGTTGTCGTGCACTGTGTCTGGAAAATGGTGATGCAGAGAGCCGACGGGAGATGCTGGACACGGTAGGACCTGATCTCATTGAGGCTGCCGAAGAGACCCCCCAGATGGACACCAACCCCAGAAATAACATTCCCAAGAAATCCGGGATCCACTGGGCCGCCCAGGAAAGCAAACGTGAAGCCCTTCGGCGTGGGGATAAGGAGGAGGCCAAACGGTTGTCAAAGGTACTGAGGAGAGAGAGAGAGAGAGAGGAGGCTGGAGGCGAAAGTACAAAGGTGGATGACGGAGATGAACACGAGGAGGAGGAGGAGGGCTACGACGGACACGTTGATCTTTGCCATCGGGATGGGGTCTCAGGTCCGCGAGGAGTGGGGGGACACGATCTTGGGGCACATGCAGGCTAAGGTTGAGGACCCCGAGGCCAGGGAAGCGACCCTCGGTGAGCTGCAGCAGTTGCGGGATCTTTGTTCGGGCTCGGGGTCTTCGGCGGTGTTCTCGATGTCGCTCCTGCTGCGGGCGAGAGCGAAGCTGTCCGCGGTGAAAGGCCCCTGGCCCCGACAACATTGCAGTCATGATGCCGAAACAGCTCTCGTGGTCGTCCCTCCGACGGGTTCTAGTGAGCTTCGAAGGTGTCTACTCCCGCAGGTTATGTTGTCCCGACAGCTGGCGACAACTAGCTGCTACACTCATGCCTAAGGATATGGACATACAGCATTTGACATATCCACGTGTAGTATGCCTGCAGTCGTGTCTCATGAAATTGTACATGACATGTGATGTGATGATGATTGCGGGAAGGATTGAGGAGCAGCGTCACCATGTATGTCTGTATGGATTTTTAGATCGGGACGGAAGACTTCTGAAGTCACCAGCGTTGCCAAAAGGCTCAGTCAGCATCCCGCTGTCTGGGGCAAGGGAGACAGTCTGTGGCTTGCCAATCTTGATATTCTACAAGCATTTGATAATGTTACTCCATGCCTGGCCATGCGATGTCTTCGTGCTCTCGGCATTTCGTCTGATCTCATTGTGGCCTTGATTGAATTATGATTGGTAATCAGTGCGTGGCCAGCTTCGAGGGTATCGAGGCATGGTCTGCTGTGAGATGGGACAAGTCCATTCGCACGGGAGGCGTTGAGGGACCAATGATTTTTTCTGGCAGTCTCTATTGTGCTGTGGAAGGATGTGATTGAGAGGTGGAGGCAGTGTGCGCAGTGCGGAATCGCGCTAGAGAACGGCACACTGTTCGATGGTGAGCGGAGGACCCACAGTTTTTGGGATGAAAATGTTTTATTGTATGCGAAGGCGCGCTCCGAGCTGGAGTCGATGGTTCGTGGCGCGAGTATTCCATTGGTTAATGCCGGGATAACCTGGAAGCCGAAGTCCCTGATGTACATCTACTTTGGTGCGCCGCCTGGCATCCCGCCATCCCCCGAACAGGCTATCCGTGTGCAGGTGCCGTCTTATCTGTCGGTGCGCCGCCCACGCTTCGTCCGCCTCGCCCTCGTCCACCTCCTGAGCCAAACCGTCAGGCGCTCCGCCGCCGGCGCCCGCCCCCTCCTCCTCGTCCGCCTCCCCGGCAGGCCGATTCCCCACTGCCTGCAGCTCAGCAGACTCCTCGAAATCCTTGGCCTCCGGACGGATCTTGATTCGCGGCCGCCCTTTCGCCTCCGCCTCCACGTCGAGGTTCGTCGCGACCTGGACGGTCCAGCGTGCCATGAACTCGGCGGCGCTGGGTTGCTGTGCAAAATGGCCCGGGCCCTCCTCTGAGCCGCGTTTCAGATCAATGTCCTCGATCGTGAACCACTTTCCAGCTCGCCGCTCGCACTCCTCGTACTGCCTGGACAACGCCACCTGCTTCGCCCACCACTCCTCCCAGGCAGGCCGATGCTTCCCGACCGCGTTGACACCGGCCCTGTAGGGCGCCCAGGCCGCAGCCCCCTTCTCAGCCGGCTGCAACGGACGGAAAATCACAGACTTGAACAGCGCGTTCACCTCTGGGTCTTTCTCCTTCGAAGGCATCGCGAAGCCGAAGAACTTGGGCACCCTGAACGGCGCGCCGACGCGGAGCTTCTGCACTCGGGAGGCGGCGGCCGGGTGCGTGTCCGCGAACGCGTACGTCTCGAAGTCCTGCGGGTCGAAGTGGAGCGGGTTGGCCTGCGCGGTGTACACGTACATGGCGTAATGGTACATGCCCATGGACTTCAGGGGCTCCCTGTCGCCGCGATGCAGCCAGTCCATCTTCATGTCGTGGTCCAGCCGCGCGCTGTATTCGACACCCTGCTGCTGCTCCTGCTCGGGCTGCCCCCCCCCAGCAGCACCGGCAGCCGCGCCCTCCCCGACAACGCCGTCGACGACACGGGCGTGCAGCGTTGCGCGCGCCTCGTCCAGCGCATCCATGACACCGCCGCCCCCCTCGCCGTCCACTTCTCCCGCGGCCGGCTGGTCCACCTCGATGTGGTCTGCGCGCGGGTCGGTCCAGAAGTCGTCCTTTTTCTGATGAACGGCGGAGCTTGCCTGGAACGCCAGCGCCACGATCCCCTTGCAATACAGAGTCCAGGTGTCATGGGAGCAATAGCACTCGTGGCCATACTGCATCTGGAACATCATCTCGGGCAGCTTCTTCAGGAGCGCCCGGTGCGAGCTGGTCGTGAGCTTGATGACAGTTCGCCTGGCAGAGTCGAGCACTCCGCCCCAGCCGCTGCGACGAGCGGCAGCAGCGGCCCGGGCCCCGTCGACGTCCTCCTCGCCCTCCGCCTCCGCCGCCTCATCCGCCTCCCGCTCCGCCTTCTGCTGGAGTCGGAGCCACTCCAACCCGGTGCTCTGCGCGTGCAGCACTCCGAGGTCTCCCGCGATCGGCCCCGCCTTGGTCGTGTAGTCCGTCTGGTAGTGCGCCATATTGATGGCGTCCATGAACACGGCCTCCAGCGAGTGCAACACGTGCTCCCGCAGGCTGCCGGGCGGACCGCTGCCGCTCGCGCCAGCAGCTGCAGCGGCGGCGGGCGACGCGGGCGCGCTCGATGCAGGGCTGCCAGACGCCGCCGCGCGCGACGCGGCGCGGCCTGGCGCCCGCGACCTCGGCTCTGTCTCGACGGCTGATTCTGGCAGCTCGCGCTCCGCGCGCCGGTCGCTGTAGTAGCCCAGGCCCTGCTCCCCCTTCTTGAACACGAACCCGGGCCGGCTGCCGTCGTAACACGAAGCCGCGCTGAACCCAGCGATGTCCTCGAATTCCGGCGTCGGCGGAGGCGGCGGATCCAAGCCATACGCATCGGCCAAATCCCACGGCTCGTCATCCTCTTCTCTGAAGCCCCAGATATCCCCCGCGTTCGGATCGTCCATCGTGGTCGGCGCCCCGCCGAGCAAACCTCCTCCCCTGGGCAGGCCGAGGCGGCGCCCCACGGGCACGCGCCCGCCCCCCGCCGCAGCCGCGCGCGCCGCCCCCTCGGCCGCCCCGCCCCCGCCCTGCGCTGCGGCCGACGCCCCGGAACCCGTGGAACCTCCGCTCTGCCCAGTGCCCTCGTCGCAACCGGTGCCGCCAGTCCCGGCGCCAGCCAGCGCGTCCGATGCCTCGCCGACAGGCTCGGCGAACGCACCGGGCTCCGGAGGCGGCGGCACAACAGGGTCGCTGGCGGGCGCGCCCCCGACGCTGTCGTCGCCCGGCAGGTCGAGCACCACGCGGTCCAGGCACTGGACGTCCAGGTTGCTCCGCAGACACACCTGGCCCACAGGGTTCGTGCTCCCGTGGCACGGGTGGTACCGCACCACGTCGACGCGACCAGCTCTGCCGTACCGGTTGCAGCGGTGCGGCCACGGGCCGTAGCCTTCAGCCGGAACGTCGTCCAGATCCAGGCGCTCGCCAGGAGGGTTCCACTCCCCCTCCTCCAACGGACCGCACGCGTACTGAACCTTCGCATCTTCCGGAAGCACCAAATCCTTCCCCTTGCGCAGGCGCCGCCAGACGAAGGCGGCGGCAGGACGCTTCCTGGACGGGTGGCTGTAGACCGCAGTCTCGTACTCGTGGTAGAAGCCGAGCCGGCACACCTTGCAGTGCTGAGGCACATCGTCGTTCGTCTTGTGCTTCCAGCACGTGGGACCGCACCTGTGCAGGTGGCCACGGATGATACACTTGCGCGCGTCCCGCGCGAAGCAGCGCGCCCAGGTCCGCGCCTCATCCCCCGGGCACTCAGCAAAGTGCATGGCCGCGGCGCCGTCCGCGCGCACCACGCGGTACGCAGGCTTGCGGCGGTACTGCGGCTGCAGCGTCACGTGCGCACCCGTGAGAGGCTCTCCAAATACCGCCGGGTACTGTGCCCGCTGCTCATGGGGATCGGGCTCTGGATCTGCCAGCGGCGCGAACGGGCGCTGCCGGAGCGGACCCTCTATTGCGGGCTGCTGCTCCAGCATCGCCCGCTCCTCCACGAGATCGACGTTCATCATGGCCGCAACCTGATTCCGCAGCTCTTCTGTGGACAGTTGGTTGTCAGCACGGACGGAGCGGCGGCCCTCTTCGTACGCCCTCTTGCACAACTTCCCGAGCTGACGACGCGAGGCGCCAGCGATGGTATCGTACTTCAATTGGAGGTCGCTCTCCTCTCGCTTCCCGTCCGCGAACGCGAGACGTCGATCCCGCGGGCCGAGCGGAAGCGGCGGCAGACGGTCCGGCCCGTCCAAGCCCAGCTGCCGGCCCACCTCCTCCGCCGCGTCGAACTGCACGCTGCCGACCCTGGCGAGCACGGCCTCCCTCCACCTCCTCAGACGCTCCTCGAGGCCTTCGACGTCCCCCGCGCGCAGCTTCGCGAGGAACGCGCCGGTCATCGGGTGCAGGCGCCACAGGTGGATGTGCGGATGGATGCCGCCGCGCCCCTGCGACTCCACGGGTCCGAAGAACGCGCGGACGAGCCCGAACGCTCCACACGCCCCCGTGGCGGCCACGCCGTCGGAGACGCCCGTGGCCCCGCGCTGCCGCGTGACGCCGACGACATGCTCCAGGAACAGTTCCAGCATGAGGTTCGTGACCATGGCCTGCGACACCGGGTCAGCGGCCACCCGCCGCAGCATGTCCCGCGTTGAGGGCATCACAGGAGCAGTCTCCTCCAGCAGCCGCCATCGCTGTACGGAGGCGCCCTCGTACATCAGGGACACCATCAGGTTCCGAGTGTCCGCGATGTTCGGCGTCGTGAACACCAGGGGAGGCCCGAAGAGCCGGGTGTAGCTGGTACTGATGTGCCGCAGCGTGGTCCGGTGCGCGTCGGACCCGACGACATCACGGTTGCTGAGCAGCATGCTGCGCAGCGCGCTCTTGACGTTCCGGGGCAAGCCCTCGAGGCCCAGGGCCTCCTTGATGCCCGCCCCCCTGCCGAGCACGGCCACGACCTGCGCCAGATCCTCCGGCGTCAGTGCGGCGAGGTCCGCGATGCTTTCCCCCAGACGCTGCTTGCGCACGAATAACCTAGCCGACTGAATGATAGCCTTTCTGCGCCAGAGGCAATACTGGGCCGTGAGCAGGTCCGCGTGGCGACGCCAGCGCGGCACGGGCGACTCAGACGCGGCGGGCGCCCGCGCAGCGTCGGGCGCGGGCGCCCGCGCAGCGTCGGGCGCCGAGACGTCGTCGGGGACCTCGTACTCGAGCTCCTCGCGAGCCATGAGGCACCTGCACCACTCGTCGTACGTCAACTTCGCCTCCCTGTCGAGTCCGAAGACGCCGTCGCCGTAGGGAAACGCGACGGGGTCGAAAGCACTCCAGAAACCGGGGGAGAACATGCTGACAGGCTCGGTTCCAGTGGGCACGACGACCCGCACCGCGCGCCTCGCCCCCCCGCCCTCAGCGCCCCCGGCCGGCGCGCCGCCGCCGCCGCCGCCGCCACCGGCCGCGCGCTTCCCGGCGACTCCCGGAGGAGGCCGCGTGGCCTGAATCTTCTGCTCCGTCTGCTCCAGCTTCTTCGTGAGCGCCTCCTTGTTGCAGTTGGTGAGCGCCTTCGCAGCCTTGTGGGCCTCTTTCGCGGCTTCCGCCAAGCGCAGGTCGGAATCTCGGTCCTGGAAATTCTCCATGTCGTCGAACTGCCGCGTCAGTGCCTCCACACGCCGCTTCTCGCGCGCAATCACCTCCGCCTTCTGGAGGCTGAGGTGCACGGTCTGCCACTGCTTGTCCAGATCGGCCAGCATGTCGGCGTCCGCGACGGCGGCGCAGTACTCGCCCTCCTCGACACCCTCGCCGCCCTCTCCCTCACCAGCCTCGCCCTCGTCGCCCTCTGAATCCTCCCCGCCAGCGCCAGCCGCGTCCTCACCGGTGGGATCCCCGCACCCGCCCCCTGCCTCGCCCCCGCCGTCAGCCGCCGCGTTCGCTTCGCCCTCCGCGCTCGCTGCGCCTGCACTCGTCCGCTTCGGCGGGGCCGAGCCCGCGCCGGGCTGCACGGCATCGGCCGGGCCCTCCTGGCGAGCGTCGCCGCCCTTACCCCCCACGGCCACGCACGCCGCGAGACAGCGAGGCAGGCCCAGGAGCGAGGAGCCGTCGCCATCGCCGTCGCCCTCGGGGTCCGCAAAGTTTTGCGCGGCCTCTTCGTCCCACCGCACCGCGGCGTACTGCTCGTTCGTGTCGCGGAGGTACTCGTAAGCGCGCTTGAAATCGGCGAGGGGCACGCCGAGCTCCTCCAATAGCGCCTTCTGCAGGGTGGCGGGGTCGGACCCCGCGAAGACAATCTGCACGAACTCGACGAGGTCGCTCTCCCGCGGCGGCAGCGACAGCACCTGCCGGCCGCCGTCCGCCTGCGGGAACGCCACGAAGTTCCCCACGTACGCCTTGATCTTCTGGTCGATCGGAGCCCACTCACCAGAGTCGGCCTTGCAGTTGAACCGCCGCACGATGCCCCGCGCGATGGGCAGCAGAAGCTTCGCGCCCAGCGTGAGATTCCGCAGCGGCGGTGGCAGCCGACCGATCCAGAGATCGTTGGCCAGCGCGCAGGGCGGCATCGTGGGCAACCTCTTGGAGAGCGCGCCGTGACACCCTGCGCAGATGGGCACCTTCTGCTTCGCGTCGGCCACGAGCACCCCGTCTGACTGGCGCCTGTCAATCTTGAAGCACTTCTTGTGCAAGAGCCACAGCTTCCCGTCTGGGCCAGGGTCGCGCACTGCGGACGCCTCCAGCTCCTCGAGGGGGATGCCGCCCGGGCGCTCGACGCCGTTGGGGCCCTCGCGCACGAAGCGCCACCGAGCGTGGTACCGTGCCGGGTCCAGCAGCGCGTGGGCGCGCTGCCGCTGCGTCAGGCGCATGGCCTGCGCCTGCGCGCCCGCGGCCTCGGATGCCTCTCCCCTCGCCGCCTCGAGCTCGGCGCGCGCGGGCGGCTTCGGCACCTGGTCGCAGAGCAGCGAACGCTCCCCGGCGCCGTCCGGCTGCTGCCAGAAGTGCACGCGCTGCAGCTCGTCCGCCCAGTGGAGACGAGCGCAGACGCAGCACGCGACCCTCGAGCGCACGGCGCGGCGACTCTGCCCGGGCTCGGGCCCCTCGACGTCCGACGCCGCCGGCGCAGCGCCCAGCGCGTCCAAGTCCACGGGCGGCATGTCCACGCCCGCGGGCGGCACGGCCCCGTCCGCGCCTGGCGGCTTCCACCAGGCGCGCGGCGCGTCCGGCGCGGCAGCGGCGGCGGCGGCCTCCCCCGAATCGGCGGGCGCTGCGCAGGCCGGCCAGTCGTGAGACCCCGTGACGAGGTGCTCAGAGAAGGCCTCCACGCACTGCCGCCACTCCTGGGGCCTCACGGGCCGCACGTCGTCGTCCTGCTGGGGCCACTGCTCGGCCAGGTAGAACAAGCGCTTCCTATACTCCGGCCACCCGTGGTGCTTTTCGTGCACGTGCGTCATGAAGCCGGCATGCGTGGCGAAGTTCTTGTCGCAGAGGCGGCACGGGAACGGCGGGAGAGCCTCCGGGGCCTCTTTAAATGCCCGCAGAGGACGGCGCTCGCCACACGGGAGGGCCACATACTCGGGCTGGAGCCTGGGCACGCGCGCCTTGCGAGCGGCAGCGATGGCCGGGGTCGGCGCGGGCGGGGCGCCGCCGGCATCCGTCTCGCGCTTCCGCGCCTCCTTCACGGCCAAGCCATACCGTTCCGGGCACTCGCGCGTCAGGGAACTGTGGCGCTGGTCCGGGTCCCACTCCCCAAAAGGTCGCTGCTCGGGTCTGCCGTGGCTCCCACAGAACTGCCCTTCGCCTTTGCAAGAATGCCGGCACTGCCCGAGCACGTGCACGCCCCGGTGCGGGTGCCAGACGCGCGCGACGCACCTGCCAGCGACGCACGGCGCGGGGTCCAGGAGCCAGGCCGGCAAGGTGCCCTCCTCGCTCACGTGGGGGTCATCCAGAGCCACGTTCACCTCCACGTCCCCTGCCTTCACTGTCTTCCCTCTGAGACGCTCCTCCTCTTCCTTCCGCAGCCGCTCCTGCTGCAACCGCTCCTGGTCCCTTCTCGCCGCCCCGCGAGTCCGCGGCCCTGGGCCCTCGGGGGCTTGCCTCTTGGGTCCGCCGCCGAGCAGCCGACCCGCGCCCCCGCCCGCGCCCCCGTCGCCGTCGCCGCCCGCGCCACCGTCGCCCGGCCCCTGCGCACCAGAGCCCGACCCCGACGCTGGTCCACCGTTCGCACCGCTGCCCGAAGTGGACCCGCCGCCGCCGCCGCCGCCGCCCCCGGAAGAGTCGTCGCCGCCGCCCCCTCCTCCCACCACCTCATCCCCGCACCCCGCCAGCCGCAGCCATTGGCTGCATGTCCGGTCCAACCAGATGCGCACGAATTCCTGCGAATACTTCGTCGCCACCCTTGCAACACCCCGCGCGAGCTTCGCTTCCTTGAAATCGGGCTCCCCGCGCCGATCGGCGAACGCGTCCGGCCAGACACCGCCGTGACGGGCACGGAAATCGTCGAGGGCAATCAGAACGTCCTTATCATTCTTTGCGGCCGCGTCGTCCTTCTCCACCGCGGCGAGCAACGCGGGATCCCTCTCGAGCGCAGCGAGCAGGCGCTGCTGGTCCAGGTCCCAGTGCCCCGCGGCGAGGTTCCACGTCAAGCCCACGCCCGCCCGCTCCCGGCGCACGAAAGCCGCCACCTGCCGCGCCGCCTGAGGCTTCAGCTTGAGGAGCTGCTGCCAGACGGGCCACTCGGGGATCGCCTGCGGCTTCAGGTCCGCCAAGTACACGGGCGGCTTCAGGTCGCCACTCGGGGACCGCCGCGCGCCCTCGGCGGCCTCCACCCTGTACATTATGTCGCGGTCGCCCTCGAGCTGCTGCAAGCGCGCGGCCAGGGCGTCGCCCATGCGAGCGACGCCGCCGCGCGCGCGGCACCAGGCCCGCAACAGCCAGAGCTCCGCGGGCACGTCGCCCGGCTCGCCCGTGTAGTAGCCGCGCCGCCCCTGGGGGAACGTGTCGGCGGCGAAACCCGACTCCACGGCCTCGGAGAAGAACGCACGGCCAGGGCCGGCCCACGCTTTCGGGATACCGAAGACGCGCGGCCAGGGCGCCAGCCTGCTCCCGTCGGGCCCCGCGCGCTGGTACCACGGCTCCAGAGCGTGTCGCTGGTCCAGCTGCACGCTCGCTTCGCAGTTGTCCTGGTGGAAGCACTCGTCCTCCAGCAGCAGACCACGGAACTCAGCGAATCCGTTCTCCCCCCCCGCCGCGCACCGGGCCGCCTGCGCGCGCTTCCTGGCGCGGGCGCGCTCCGCCTCCACCGCCTCGCGCTTCATCACCGCCTGGCTAGGCAGCTTCTTCGGCGCGAAATGCAACCTCTTACACCAACCATCGACCTCTCCGTCGGTCAGCTCCCGCGCGCTCTCGAAATCCTGCTGGCACTTGTAGCAGAGGAAATCGGAGGGCAGGCGCAAGAGCACGCTGCCGTGCACCGGGGCGCCAGGAGCGCCGTCCAGCCGCGCCTGCTCTGCGTACCGCGCCTGGCGCGTCGCCTCGCGCACCTCCCCCGGCCTCCAGACCTCGCCCTCGGCGGCGTCCAGCGACGGCAGCAGCGGCGCGCGGACAGGCCCCGGCTTGCCGTCGTCGCGGAGCGGCGCGCGCCAGCGCAGCGGCTCGCGACGGCAGCAGACCCAGACCTCGCGCTCCACGCCCTCCTGTTCGAGCCGTTGGAGCAGGCGCTGCCACTGCTCCCAGGGCTCCCGCACGTCCGAATTGGGCACGGGCGTGCGGCGCAGCAGCTCGGGGTCGGCCCTGCGCAGGCGCCGGATCGCCTGCGACCGCGCCACGTTGTCCTGCGCCGTGGCCGCGTCGAGCCCCAGGGCGACGTCCCGCAGCCGCTCCAGCTCCGCCACCTGCCGCTGCAGCTCCGCGTCCGGGGCCTCCCCCGCGAAGAACCTGGGCGCGACGGGCACATACGACAGCATGCAGGTCGCCAGCACGTACCGCACGAAATCCTCGTGCTCCTCGTCGATGCCCGTGGGGAGCTCCTCCTCGTCCGCCATGCCCCGCGGCTCCTCCTCCGCGTCCGCCATCTCTGCGTCCCCCTTCTCCTGCTCCCTCCGCTCCTCGTCGCCCTGCTCCTGCTCCTGCTCCCCCTGCTCCTGCTCCTCCTTACCCTGGTCCTCTTTCTCCTGCTCCTCTTCTTCCTCCTCCTCCTTATCCTCCTCCCCGAGCGCCTCGCGGCGCGGCTCTTCGGCCGCCGGGGCGGCCAAGGCTTCGCGGACCCGCCTGTCTTTGGCCAGGGCAACGAAGACGTCGAGCCCGAGCGCGGCGCCCTGCAGCGCGTCCACGTGCTCCAGCAGGGCGGCCACGAGCGCGGTCTTCACCCGCCGAGCCAGCGCCCTGTCTGCCCTCTGGAACCTAGCGAACATATCCGGCGTGACCTCCGCGCGCCGCTCCTCCGCGAGGCAGTCGGCCGGGTCCTCCTCTTCCTGCTCCTCCTCCTCCTCGCCGAATGCCTTCTCCTCCTCCTCGGCCGCGCGCCGCAGCAGCTCCAGCCGCTGCGCCTCGAGCGCCCGCGCCTCCGCCTCCCTGCTCTCGGCATCGCGCCGCGCGGCGGCCGCCTGCGCGTACTTCTGCCGCAGCGCGTCGAAGGTCGCGGGCGCGTTGAAGGACGCCGCGCGGCCCTTCCGCTCGTGGTTCGCGATGAAGTTCGCCAGCCTGCGCTCCTCGTCATCCTCCGCCTTCTCCACCGGCATCCTCTGGTTCTTCTCGCACCACGCCTCCAGCGCCTGGACCTGGATGAGATCCGCGTCCAGCGCCGCCTCCAACTGCGCTCGCCAGTGCTCGTCCAGGCCCTCGACGCCACGCGCTCGCACGTTCCCGATCCACCTCGCGAGCAGACGCTCCCGCGCATCGCCGTCATGACCGCCGCTCCGGGGCGCGCGCCCGTGTGTCTCCACGAAAAGCTTTACCTCGAGCACGCGCTGCTGCGCCGTCCGCCGCTGCCACATGCCCCTGTTCACCAGCTCATCGAACCTCTCCTGATTGTCATCATCCAATTCGTTCTGGCCAATGGTGACATTGTTGATCCACCGCGCAAGCTTCGTCTCCTCCTCGTCCTCTGCCCCCTGCTTCGGCAGCTCGTCGAGCACCTCCACGTGCTCCTCGATGCGGTCCAGCATCGCGCGGGCGCGCGCGCGCCTCTCCTCCCGCCGGTCCACGAGCCCGTCGAACCGCGCGCGCCGCTCGGGGGTCAGCACGTTCTGGCCCTCGGTCACATTATGCACCCACCTGCCCAGCGCGGACTCCTTCTGCGACGGAACGCGGTCGTGCTCCTCCACGTGCCTCGCCAGCTCGCCCAGCATCTCCTCCGAGTAGTCCCGCGATCGCGCCTCCGCGCCAGCATGCTGCACACCGCTCATGTCGATGCCGAGGTGCGCCGCGAGCGCGGCCCTGTGCGCATCGGCCTCCAATCGCACCCGCTTCTGCTGCTGAACATCCCATTGCCGAGAGGCTGGCGCGTCTTCGTCGCCCTCCGCCCGCAATCGCGTTGCCAGCTCATGCAACTGATTCCGGGTCATACGCGCCAACACCTCCGCGTCCACACCGTCGCGCGCGCCCCCGCGCGCACCCTGCGCCCCTGCGGCACCCTGCTCCACACGGCGCTTCGGCGCCCCGCCCAGCAGCGCGCCACGCCCCGCACCCGCGCGCGGCGACCGCGACGCCGAGCTCGAACGCCCGTGAGCGACGACGCGACACCACGGCGCGCTCTCGGCTTCCCCCCACTCCACGTCACCAGAAACCACCGACTCCTCCACGGCGCACACATGACCGCCGTCGAGCCAGAGCAGAGCACCAGCGCAGAAGCCCGTCGCGTGCCCCAACGACCACGCCACGCGCCCTCCCTCCTGCGCTCCGAGCGCTTCCACAGATTCCGCAGAGAACACACGCACGTGCAGGAAGCGGGAGCGCAAGTGCTGGACCACGACCTCAAGATTCCAGCGCTCCACCAGCGACCCACAGACGCCCGAACCCTCGTGGTTCTGGCACGCGCGGCCGAAATGCCCCGCGGCGTCGCCCCCCACGAGCTCAGCCACCGCGCTCTGCAGGCACTTCCCACGCCACTCGACGGGAGAACTCCCGCGCGCGCGGCGGTTCCCCCGCCCGCGTCCGCCGCGCGGCCGCGGGCGCGGCGGGCGCGCGGCACCGAATGCACCCACAGACATGGGCACGGCGCCGTCCTGCGTCGCCCCGCTGAGCCCCGCCGGACACGCTCCGAGGGCGATCATGGCGCAGGCAGCGCGCACGGCCAGGTCCCCGACGAAGACTTGCACTCCCGCACCGCCCGGCACTTCGCTCCGCCAATGCCGACGCCCGGCGAGAACCTGCGCGCACAGACGCGGCGGCCGCCGCACGTCCGCGCCGAGAGCCCGTAGAGCGCGCAGCAGAACCACCTGGCGGTGACGACCGCGACTGCACGATCGGCCAGCTCGGGCGCGTCCGGGAGCTCCCGCGCGAACACGTCCCGCTGCCGCCACCAGCGCGCCGCCGCGACCTTCCTCGTCATGACCACTCTGCTGTCTTCTTGTGGCGGGCACACGCCGAGGGCAACGAGAACGCAGGCAGCGCGCAGGGCCGCGTCGCCCACGGTCCACGACGACGCGTCGGGCGCGGCCTCGGCAGCGGCGCGGAGAGCGCGCGCCGGCGGCTGCTCCGGGTCGACGGCACGTGCCGCGCGCGCGGTCAGGAACTGCTCCACGCGCCCGTTCTTGCAAGCCGCCCCCCGCGAGCTGCGCCCAGACGAAGCCCGCTCTGGCGACGCGTCGCGCAACAGCGGGCGCGGCACGACGGGGAGCAGCACACGGGTAGCAAGCTGCTCGTTCCGCTCGACCGCCGCCTCCGTCCGCCGCGCCCACTCCGCCTCCCGCCGCGCACACCGAGACCGCCGGCACGACGCTCGGCACGCTTTCCGGACCGCTTTCTGCTCGCGCTCCGCCGCCTCCAGCGCGGTATCATCGACGACCTCCTCATGGATCACGTCGTGCTCTGCGAGCAAACACTTCCGCACCCGGTCATCCCATGAGCGCGACTCCCGGGCCGGCGACGGGCGCTCCGCGCACCGCACCCGAGAACCGAGCCCGCCCCCCGCCGAGGTCCCGTCCCCGCCCGCGTCCCGGTCCTGGTCCCGGTCCTGGTCCCGGTCCCGGTCCCGGTCCCCGTCCCGGTCCCGGTCGTCGCCGTCGACGTCGTCGTCGTCGTCGTCGTCGTCGTCGGCGCCCTCCTCCTCCTCCTCCTCCTCCTCCTCCTCCTCCTCCTCCTCCTCCTCCTTGTCCTCCTCCCCCTCCCCCTTCTCCTCCTTCTCCTCCTCCTTCTCCTTCTCCTCCTCCTCCTCCCCCTCCGCCTCCTCCTCCTCCTCCTTCTCCTTCTTCTCCTCCTCCTCCTCCTCCTCCTCCTCCTTCTCCTCCTCCTTCTCCCCCTCCTCCTCCTCCTCCTCCTCCTCCTCCTCCATGTCCGCCAAGCCATGGCTATAGCGGAAACCCCGACAGGGACGCGGCAGACGTCGTCGTCGCCGTCGTCCTCCTGGTTCTTTTCCTCCTCGTCCGCAAACCGTTTTCGCACGCCTCCGGAGCGATTTTTCACGCCCCGGGGATGATTTCTAACGCCTCCCAGCCCGTTTCTGCCGCCGCCGCCGCCGCTCGCGGCCGAATTCTCCGAGAAAAGGTGCGCCGGAGCGGGAAACTCATACGGAAAATCCGCGTTAGTTTCCCCCTCACATCGCGGTTTTCCAGAAAACGGTGCGCCAATCCGGGAAACGAGCGCCGGACAGGAAAACGCCCGCGAAAATTTCGCGAGCGTTTCCCCCTCCGAGCGCCCTTTTCTAGATACCTCCGCGTCACTCGGAAAGTCGCGCGCCGGACAGGGAAACGCCCGCGAAAAAGTCGCGAGCGTTTCCCCCTCCCAACGCGCAGTTCCCTGCGTCCAGGACCCCGCCCCGGCCCCTGGCCCCTGGGCCCCCGGCCCCGGCCCCGCGGTCCCAGGCCCCGGCCCCGCCCCCGGCCCCGCCCCCGGCCCCGCCCCCAAACGGTCTCTCATGGGATTCAGAAGGACCGCCATCCCCCGGAGGAAAGAACGGCCGCCTTGGGGGCGACCGTCCAATGCGGTATGTGCGCGTGCGTGCGCGCGCGTGTGTGTGTGTGTATAGTGTGTGTGGCGCGCGTGTGTGTGCGCGCGGCAGCCGCCCAAGCGCCCGCGCCCGCCCGCCTGGCGCGCCCCCGCCCCCGCGCGCGTGCGCGGAGGTCCCGAGGGCGGCCGCGCGGGGCGGGGCGCGGCGCTGGCGAGCCGGCGGCGCGGGCGGTTCGTCGTCGTCGTCGCCGCCGCCGTCTTCCCCCCCTCCCCGTGCTCTCTTCCTCCCTCTCTCCCGCTTTTCTCTTCTTCTGCTCCTCCTCCCGTGTTTTCCTTCCTTGCCCCTCCCCTCTCTGCTGATTTCTTCTTCTTCCTTTCCCTTCTCCCCCGTCCGCGGTTTTCTTTTCAGCGTTTTTTTTCGTTCCCGGGAGTTTGGGTGGGGTCGATCCGGAAGAGGCGCCCTAGGGCGCCCTCCGGACCCCCCAGGGCAGTCGCCCCGCGTGTCTGCCCCCCGGGGGAGAGGTTTCCCGCGAATTCGGAAGCCTCTTCCTCCCTCCATGCCGTGCTCGAGGAAGGGGTTTCCAGCAGTGCCGGAAGCCCCTTCCCCCCCTGGAGCACTTTTACGACCTGCTCAGGTCGGAGTTTTTGAACGCCCTGCTCAGGGCGAGAATGCGCGCGCCGAGGTCTCGCCCCCCAGGCCGAGCAAGCGCCACCCCCGGGTCCTCGCCCCGGGGCCGCGCGCACCCGGAGTCTCGCCCCCCGGGCCGCCCACGCGCGCGGTTTACGCGTGCGGGAGCGGCCTGACTCACGCATTTAACCGTGCGTGGAGACGCTGGAGACCTCGCGTGAAGAAGCTCTGGGGGCGCTGGAAAGCTTCCCTGAAGGGCCCTGGAGAGCTCTCCTGAAGCGCTCCTGAACCGCTGCCAGCGACGCGTGCACGCGTGCCTGCACGAGTGCAGGCATGCGTGGACGCGTGCCTGGAGCGCTCCCGGACCCGCTGCAAGCTCCGGCAAGTTTTTGCGAGAATCGTGGACCGGCGGAGGTGGGCATGTCCTCCTCACCACCCACCGCCGGCTTCTTATCTGAAACCCTCAGCTCTCCAAGGAGCTATCCGGGAACTAGCTCCACCCTGCGCCGGAGTTCCTCTAGCTCATCGATGCCGAAGAGCTCTACAAGTTACTTTGAAACACTTGGAGGAACCCACTGTATGAAAACCGAAAAATCGTTATTTTTCGAATCTTTCGGCTCTCGCTTTGGAAGCTTTCTTCACGTGATCGAAGGAGCGCTGTGTAAGAAGAGAACTCTACGAGATGCCCGGCGGTAACTTGATCCGCCAGTTCCCATAAACCTTCTAGCTATCAGAGAGAGCTCCAGAGAACTTGTAAGCGTCCACTTGTAAGCGTCCAAAACCCGGATAGCGAAGCCAAGCGCGGAACGCCGCACGGGGACCTCTGCCGGGCCGCCTGAAACGATGCGCGGGACGCTGGAAAGCTCGCAGGAGACGCTTGCAGGGGCGCCGTTTACGATGCGTGGGGCCCTGCAAAGCGCGCAAAGAAGATCTGCCTGGGAGCCTGGAAGAACTGCCGAAGCTCTTCCGAAGCTCTGCCGAAGCGCTTCGCGCACCCTGGAGCCACGCGTATTGGGAAACACTAGGAAGCCACGCTCCCGGACCCGCTGCAACCTCCGGCAGGGCGCTGCGGGGATCGTGGACCGGCGGAGGTGGGCGTGTGCTCCGCACCACCCACCGCCGGCTTCTTATAACTCGTAGAGCTTCCCTCAGCAAGTTATTGCTGGAAGCTTTAGAGTAATAACTCGTAGAGCTTCCCTTAGCAAGTTATTGCTGGAAGCTAACTATTCGTATTGTTCGAGTCATCCTGAGAAGTGCTGTCGGTATTTCGTGCTGGGGGGAGGCTACAGTGCTGCTGGGGACAGCAATCGATTTAAAGACATCAGGCGCATCCGCCTGCGGAGACCAGAGCTCGGAACTCGTCTGCTGCCTGAATTAGGTCTGCGAAACTATTGTATTGTTGGAGTCATCCTGAGAGGTGCTCTCAGTTTTCTGCACTCAACTCGGGCTGTAGGGGGGCTGCAGGGCTGGTAATGATAGAAGTCGACTCGCAGACATCAGACGCGTCCGCCTGTCGTATTGAGAGGACACAAACTATTTACTATGAGTCGGAATGTTGGTAGATCCTCGGTGTTCTCAACTTCGTCGAGCTGGAAGCTCTACGAGTCTCCCGGCGGTAACCAAGGTTGACGGTTTACCGCCGGCGTCCAGTAATAACTCGTAGAGCTTCCCTTAGCAAGTTATTGCTGGAAGCTAAGAGTAATTCAGGCGCGCCCCACACCTAGTTGGCTCGAAAAATCTCGACGGAACTTTTGACAACTTTTGCTCGGTTGAAAATTTTGTTCTCGAAATTTGAACATTCGTTAGAGCTCTTGTATTTTTTCCCGTGATATTCGATCTTATTTCCGCTCGCCATCTTGATCTCAGCTCGCTCGGGTGAATATTATTATCGAAAAGCACTGTGGCGGGATCGGCCGTTTTGAGTCATCTTGATATGCGCTGACGGTTTTCTGAACATAACTCGAGCTCTAGGGCAGCTACAGAGCTGGTGAGCACAGCTAATGCATGCAGAATGATCAGGCGCGTTCGCCTGTTGAATCCAGAGGTCTGAACTCGGTCTGCTAGCCGAGCTAGGGCCACAAACCTGTTCGTATTATTCGAGTGATCTTGACAGAAACTCTCGGTTTTCTGCACTTACCTCGAGCTGTAAGACAGCTACAGAGCTGATATTCACAGGCACCAATTCAGAATCATCAGTTGCGTTTGTCTGTCGACTCCAGAGCTCTGAACTCGGCCTGCTGCCCGATCTAGAATCGCGAAACTATTCGTATCGTTCAAGTCGCTTGCGAGATAATGTCGGTTATCTGGATTTAACTCGGGCTGTAGGGGGGCTGCATGGCTGGTCATTACTGGAATCGATTTGGAGACATCAGGCGCGTCCGCCTGTCGAATACAGAGCTCTGAACTCTGTCTGCTGCCCGAACTAGCTCCGCGAAACTATTCCTATTGTTCGAGTCATCCTGAGAGGTGCTGTCGGTTTTCTGCACTTAACTCGGGCTGTAGGGGGCTGCAGGGCTGGTAATGACAGGAGTCGATTCGCAGACATCAGACGCGTCCGTCTGTCGCATTCAGAGGTCAAAAACTATTCACTATGAGTCAGATTGTTGGTAAGTGCTGTCTGTTTTCTCAACTTAAGTCGAGTTAGGAAGCTCTACGAGTCCCCCGGCGGTAAACAAGGTTGACGGTTTACCGCCGGCGCCCAGTTCCGAAGCGCTGGAGAGCTAGTTGGCAAGAAAAATCTCGACGGAACTTTTGCTGACTTTTGCTCGGTTGAAAATTTCGTTCTCGAAATTTGACCATTCGTTAGAGCTCTAGTATTTTTTCCCGTGATATTCGATCTTATTCCCGCTCGCCATCTTGATCTCAGCTCGATCGGGTAACTTTGAAGGCCAAAAAGCACTGTGGCGGGAACGGCCGTTTCGAGTCATCTTGATACGCACTCACGGTTTTATGTACATAACTCGCGCTCTAGGGCAGCCACAGAGCTGGTAAGCACAGCTCATGCACTCAGAATGATCAGGCGCGTTCGGCTGTTGAACCCAGAGGTCCGAACTCGGTCTGTGAGCCGAGCTAGGTCCGCAAACCTGTTCGTATTATTCGAGTCATCTTGACAGAAACTCTCGGTTTTCTGTACTTAACTCGAGCTGTAAGACAGCTACAGAGCTGATATTTACAGAAACTGATTCAGAATCGTCAGTTGCGTTTGTCTGTCGAATTCAGAGGTCTGAACTCGGTCTGCTGCCTGATCTAGAATCGCGAAACTATTCGTATTTGTCGAACCATCTTGAGAAGTGCTCTCGGTTTCCTCCATTCAACCCGCGTTGAGGGGAGCTACAGTGCTGGTGGTCACAGAAGTCGATTTGAAGACATCAGACGCGTCCGCCTGTCGAATCTAGAGCTCGAAACTCGATCTGCTGCCCGAATTAGGTCTGCGAAACTACTGTATTGTTGGAGTCATCCTGAGAGGTGCTGTCAGTTTTCTGCACTCAACTCGGGCTGTAGGGGGGCTGCAGGGCTGGTACAGACATCAGACGCGTCCGCCTGTCGCATTGAGAGGTCAGAAAATATTGACTATGAGTCGGAATGTTGGTAGGTGCTCGGTGTTCTCAACTTCAGTCGAGCTGGAAGCTCTACGAGTCCCCCGGCGGTAACCAAGGTTGACGGTTTACCGCCAGCGTCCAGTCTGAAACCCTCAGCTCTCCAAGGAGCTATCCGGGAAAAACCCGGATAGCGAAGCCAAGCGCGGAACGCCGCACGGGGATCTCTGCCTGGCCGCCTGAAACGATGCGCGGGACGCTGGAAAGCTCGCAGGAGACGCTTGCAGGGGCGCCGTTTACGATGCGTGGGGCCCTGCAAAGCGCGCAAGGAAGATCTGCCTAGGAGCCTGGAAGAACTGCCGAAGCTCTTCCGAAGCTCTGCCGAAGCGCTTCGCGCACCCTGGAGCCACGCGTATTGGGAAACGCTAGGAAGCCACGCTCCCGGACACGCTGCGAACTCCGGCAGGGCGCTGCGAGAATCGTGGACCGGCGGAGGTGGGCGTGTGCCCCTCACCACCCACCGCCGGCTTCTTATCTGAAACCCTCAGCTCTCCAAGGAGCTATCCGGGAAAAACCCGAAGAGGAAAGAGAACACTTGCCAGCAAACTGGCCTGGCGAGCCTCTGGGTCTTTCGTGGATCGCTTCTGGGGCTCTAGGGAGCTCCCCAGAAGCGCCTCTGAGACACTGCCAGGAACGCTTCCACGCGTGCCCGCACGCGTGCAGGCACGCGTGGACGCTTGCCGGAAGCTCTCCCGGACCAGCTGCCGGCTCAGGCGAGGCGCTGCAAGGATCGTGAACCAGCGAAGATGGGCTGCTTGCGGGCGCCACCACCGTCCAGCTTCGAATCTAAAACCCTTTAGCTCTTATAGAGCTCCCCGGGAAATTCTGGCAGCAGACCGAGTTCCGAGCTCTGGGTTCGACGCCAGAAACGCTTCCACGCGTGCCTGCACGCGTGCTGGCTTGCGTGGAAGCTTGCCAGAAGCTCTCCCGGACCAGTTGCCGGCTCAGGCGAGCTGCTGCGAGGCCTGTGGACCGCCGTGGAGGAGCCCCTGGCGGGCACCACCACCGTCCAGCTTCTAATCTTAAACCCTTTAGCCCTCAGCGAGCTCTCCGGGAAAAAATCACCAATTGGTAGCGTCCAAAACCCGGAGTGCAAAGAGAGCGCACACCGGAAAGCCTTCCTGGCAAGCCCACGGAAGCTCTCGTGAAGCTCTTCTGGGGCTCTGGGGGCTCCCCTGCAGCGTCTCTGAAGCGCTGGCAGGAACGCTACCACGCGTGCCTGCACGCGTGCAGGCACGCGTGGACGCTTGCCGGAAGCTCCCCCGGACCAGCTGCCGGGCCAGGCGAGCCGCTACGAGGATCGTGGAGCGGCGGAGATGGGCTGCTGGCGGGCACCACCACCGCCCGGCTTCTAATACCTTGTAGAGCTCTTCGGCATCGATGAGCTAGAGGAATTCCGGCGCGGGGTGGAGCTGGTTGGCCGACCCGGCCAGAAATGACGAAGTGGTAACTTTGGGTGCTTTTGCGAAAAATTAAAGAATATTTGACAATTCATTTTGAGAAAGCAGATTTTTCGCACCTGTACTGGGTTATGACGCGTTCGCCAGTAAAATATTCAGGCCCATAGGTGCAGTATTACTATCGAAACACTTGGGGGAACTCTCGTTGCATGAAAACCTGAAAAATCGTGATTTTTCGAGTTTTTCGGCTCTTGCTTCAGAAGCTCTCTTTATGTGTTCGGAGGATCACTGTGTTAGAGAGGTGCCCGGCGGTAATCTGGTTGACGGTTTACCGCCGGTTCCCAGTATTTTTCCCCGTGATATTTGATCTTATTCCCGCTCGCCGTCTTGATCTCAGCTCGATCGGGTACCTTTTACTGCCAAAAAGCGTCCAGGCGGGATCGGCCGTTTCGAGTCATCTTCTCACGCGGTGACGGTTTTCTCAAGATAACGCGAGCTTCAGGACGGCTACAGAGCTGGTTAGCACAGCTAATCGATTCAGAATGTTGAGGCGCGTTCGCCTGTTGAAGCTAGAGGTCTGAACTCGGTCTGCTAGCCGAGCTAGGTCCGCAAACCCATTCGTATTATTCGAGTCATCTTGACAGACGCTCTCGTTTTTCTGTAGTAAACTCGAGCTATAGGACAGCTATAGAGCTGAATCGTACAGAATCTGATTCAGAATCATCAGTGGCCGTTGTCTGTTGAATCTAGAGCTCTGAACTCGGTCTGCTGCCTGATCTAGAATCGCGAAACTATTCGTATGGTTCGAGTCATCTTGAGAGATGCTGTCGGTTCTCTGCACTTAACTCTGGTTGTTGGGGGGCTGCATGGTTGGTAATCACTGGAATTGATTCGGAGACATCAGGTGCGTCCGCCTTCCGAATCCAGAGCTCCGAACTCTGTCTGCTGCCCGAACTAGCTCCTCGGAACTATTCGTATTGTTCGAGTCATCCTGAGAGGTGCTGTCGGTTTCCTGCACTTAACTCGGGCTCTAGGGGGGGCTGCAGGGCTGGTAATCACATGAATTGATTCAGAGACATCAGACGCGTCCGCCTGTCGCATGCAGAGGTCTGAACTCGGTCTGATACTCCCGCTAGGTTTGCTAAACTATTTCTATGGTTCGAGTGATCTTGGGAGGTGCTGTCGATTTCCGCACGTAACTCGGGCTATGGGAGAGCTACAGAGCTCGTCAAGAAGTCAATCCAGAAACATCGGGGGCGTTCAGCTGTTGCATCCGAGAGATCTGAAATTGCTTGGACTGAAGAACTATTTTTGCTGTGTAATTTTGTTTGACATAATATGTTGTCAGGAAGCTCTACGAGTCCCCCGGCGGTAACAAAGGTTGACGGTTTACCGCCGGCGCCCAGTTGGTCGACACGACCAGAAAAGAAGATGTGGTAAGTTTTGGCCGGTTTAGCTAAGATTTGAAAGATATTTGAGAATTCATTTTGAGAAAGCACATTTTCACTCCGAGCATTGGGATATAAACTTTGTTTCCTGAGCATCTCAGCTCTCTAGAGCCAGATTTAGTATTAGTTGACTTGGACGAACCGACGTTGGACAAAAACAGAAAAATGTGATTTTTCGAGTTTCTCAGGTCTTGCCCTGCACGCTTCCTTGATGCTTACTGAGGAGCGCTGTGTGCAAGAAGAGCTCTACGAGGGCGCCGGCGGTAACCTGGTTGACGGTTTACCGCCGTTCCCAGTCTTAAACCCTCTAGCTCTCAGAGAGCTCTCCGGGAATTTGTCCTTTCTGGGCGGGCGGTCCAACTAGCTCCACCCCGCGCCGGAATTCCTCTAGCTCATCGATGCTGAAGAGCTCTACGAGGTACTAGCTCCACCCCGCGCCGGAATTCCTCCGGCTCATCGATGTCGAAGAGCTCTACGAGGTACTTGCTCGACCCCGCGCCGGAACTCCTTTAGCTCATTGATGCCGAAGAGCTCTACGAGGTGCTAGCTCTCCAGCGCCCCGGAATTACTCTTAAGCTTCCAGCAATAACTTGCTCAGGGAAGCTCTACGAGTTACTAGCTCCACCCCGCGCCGGAATTCCTCTAGCTCATCGACGCCGAAGAGCTCTACGAGGTACTAGCTCCGCCCCGCGCTGGAATTCCTTTAGCTCATCGCTGCCGAAGAGCTCTACGAGGTATGTGCCACATTGTCTCTTTCGGTCGGGTCGGCCAACTAACTCCACCCCGCGCCGGAATGCCTCTTAGCTCGTCGATCACGAAGAGCTCTACGTGGTATCGTTGCAAAACCAACCCAAACTCACCACATTGTCTCTTTTGGTCGGGTCGGCCAACTAGCTCGTCCCGCGCTGGAATTCCTCTAGCTCATCTGCCGAAGAGCTCAACGAGGCGCGTGACTTATGAGTCTAAATCGGTTCCTGTAAGTACCACCTCTGTAGCTGTTATATAGCTCGAGTTAAGTACAGAAAACCGAGAGTGCCTATCAAGGTGATTCGAATAATACGGAAAGGAGTACGGACATAGCTCGGCTTGCAGACCGAGTTCAGACCTGTGGTTGCAACAGACGAACGCGCCCGATCGTTCTGAATCGAAGAGCTGTGCTCATCAGCTCTGTAGCTGTCTTGCATCTCGAGTACCTTGTATAGCTCTTCGTTATCGGTGACCAGACAGGACAAAGTGATAACTGTTCCGTGGGTTTGCGAGTGTTTGAACGATATTCGACCATTTCTTTTAAGAAACCAGATTCTTCGCACCTGTGAACGACTATGAGGGCCTCTGCGTCTCAATAGGAGCTCTTTAGGCGCACATTTACTATCGAAGCACTTGGGGGAACCGACTTCATCTCCACTTGAAAAAATAATGTTGAATTTCTCGAGAAATGCCCACAGAAGCTTTCTCTATCTTCGGCATCGATGAGCTAGAGGAATTCCAGCGCGGAGTGGAGCTAGTACTTCGTAGAGCTCTTCGGCATCGATGAGCTAGAGGAATTCCGGCGCGGGGTGGGGCTAGTAACTCGTAGAGCTTCCCTGAGCAAGGTATTGCTGGAAGCTTAAGAGTAAAAACTCGTAGAGCTTCCCTCAGAAAGTTATTGCTGGAAGCTGAAGAGTAATTCCGGGGCGCTCGAGAGCTAGTAACTTGTAGAGCTTCCCTTCGCATGTTATTGCTGAAGCTTAAAAGTAATTCATGGGCGCTGGAGAGCTAGTACCTCGTAGAGCTCTTCGGCATCGATGAGCTAGAGGAATTCCGGCGCGGGTTGGAGCTAGTTGGCCGAGCCGGCCAGAAAGGACAAAGTTCCCGGAGAGCTCTCTGAGAGCTGGAGGGTTTTTAGATTAGACGCCAGAGGGTGGTGGTGCCTGCCAGCAGCCCATCTTCGCCGGTCCAGAATCCCCGCAGCGACCTGTAAAACGTCGCAGCGGGTCCGGGAGCGCTTCGGGCACGCGTCCACGCGTGCCTGCACGCGTGCAGGCACGCGTGGAAGCGTTCCCGGCAGCGCGTCAGAAGTTCCCGGAGAGCTCTCTGAGAGCTAGAGGGCTTAAGATTAGAAGCCGGGCGGTGGTGGTGCCCGCCAGCAGCCCATCTCCGCCGCTCCAGAATCCTCGCAGCGGCTCGTTCGGCCCGGCAGATGGTCCGGGAGAGCTTCTGGCAAGCTTCCACGCGTGCCTGCACGCGAGCAGGGACGCGTGGAAGCGTTCCTGGCAGTGCTTCGGAAGAGCTGGGTGGGCGCCCCCAAGAACAGCCGAGAAGGGGTTTCCGGTTTCTTAGGCTCTCTTCGCTCTCCGGGTTTTGGACGCAACCAAGTTCCCGGAGAGCTCTCTGAGAGCTAAAGGGTTTTAGATTAGAAGCCGGACGGTGGTGGTGCCCGCCAGCAGCCCATCTTCGCCGGTCCACGATCCTCGCAGCGCCTCGCCTGAGCCGGCAGCTGGTCCGGGAGAGCTTCCGGCAAGCGTCCACGCGTGCCTGCACGCGTGCAGGCACGCGTGAAAACGTTCCTGGCAGCGTCTCAGAGGCGCTGCAGGGGAGCCCCCTAGAGCCCCAGAAGCGATCCACGAGAGACCCAGACGCTCGCCAGGACAGCTTTCTGGCGTGTGTACCTCGTAGAGCTCTTCAGCATCGATGAGCCAGAGGAATTCGGGCGCGGGGTGGAGCTAGTTCCCGGAGAGCTCGCTGAGAGCTAAAGGGTTTAAGATTAGAAGCCGGACGGTGGTGGTGCCCGCCAGGAGCTCTTCCACGGCGGTCCACGTTCCCCGCAGCAACTCGCCCGGCCCGGCAACGGGTCCGGGAGAGGTTCTGGCAAGCTTCCACGCGTCCTTGCACGCGCGCAGGCACGTGTTGAAGCGTTTCTGGCAGCGCTTCGGCAGCGCTGCAGGGGAGCTTCCCAGAGATCTCCAGGAAAGATATTCCGTCACGAAAGGGTCTCTTCGCTCTCCGGGTTTCTCCCGGAGAGCTCTCTGAGAGCTAGAGGGTTTAAGATTAGAAGCCGGACGGTGGTGGTGCCCGCCAGCAGCACATCTCCGCCGCTCCACGATCCTCGCAGCAGCTCGCCTGACCCGGCAGCGCGTCCGGGAGAGCTTCCGGCAAGCTTCCACGGGGGGCCGCACGCGTGCAGGCACGCGTGGACACGTTCTTGGCAGCGCTTCAGAAGGGCTGCAGGAGAGCCCTCCAGAGCCCCAGAAGTGCTTCACGAGAGCGTCCAAGGAGCCCGCCAAGCAAGCTTTCTGGCGGGTGTTCCCTTTACTCTCCGGGTTTAACTCGCAGGGCTTCCCTTAGCAAGTACCTCGTAGAGCTCCTCGTCGTCGATGAGCCAGAGGAATTCCGGCGCGAGGTGAGCAAGTGACTCGTAGAGCTCCCCTAAGATTCCCGGAGAGCTCGCTGAGAGCTAAAGGGTTTAAGATTAGAAGCCAGACGGTGGTGGTGCCCGCCAGGAGCTTTTCCGCGGCGCTCCACAGTCGCCGCAGAAACTCCGGCGACCCGGCAGCGGGTCCGGGAGAGCTCCCGGCAAGCTTCCACACGTGTCTGCATGCGTGCAGGCACGCATGGAAGCGTTTCTGGCAGCGCTTCGGCAGCGCTGCAGGGAGCTTCCCGCAGCTCTCCAGGAAAGGTCTCTTCGCTCTCCGGGTTTTGGCCCCTACCAGATAGTTGCTGGAAGCTTAAGAGTAATACCTCGTAGAGCTCTTCGGCATCGATGAGCTAGAGGAATTCCGGCGCGGGGTGGAGCGAGTACCTCGTAGAACTCTTCGACATCGATGAGCTACAGGAATTCGGGCGCGGGATGCAGCTAGTACTTGTAGAGCTTCTTGGCACCGATGGGCTAGAGGAATAACTCGTAGAGCTTCCTTGAGCAAGTTATTCCCGGAGAGCTCGCTTAGAGCTAGAGAGCTTAAGATCAGAAGCCGGACGGTGGTGGTGCCCGCCAGGAGCTCCTCCGCGGCGCTCCACGGTCGCCGCAGAAACTCCGGCGACCCGGCAGCGGGTCCGGGGGAGCGCCCGGCAAGCTTCCACGCGTGCCTGCATGGGAGCAGGCACGCATGGAAGCGTTTCTGGCAGCGCTTCGGCAGCGCTGCAGGGAGCCCCCCGCAGCTCTCCAGGAAAGGTCTCTTCGCTCTCCAGGTTTTGGACCCTACCAAGTTGCTGGAAGCTAAAAGAAATACCTCGTAGAGCTCTTCGACATCGATCTTGTAAGCGTCCAAAACCCGGATAGCGAAGCCAAGCGCGGAACGCCGCACTGGGCGCCGGCGGTAAACCGTCAACCTTTGTTACCGCCGGGGAACTCGTAGAGCTTCCTGACAGCATATAGCGTGGAAAAAAACTCCCGGGAACGACTAGTTTTTCAGACCAAGCGATTTCAGACCTCCCAAGATGACTCTAAGAAAAAACACATAGTTTCGCAATACAGTTCGAGTATCAAACCGAATTCAGTTCTCTGCATGCACTAGGCGGGCGCGTCTGATGTCTGCAAATCTACCCATGTGATTAACAGCCCTGCAGCCCCGCTGAAGACCGAGTTAAGTGCAGAAAACTGACAACATCTCTCAGGATGACACGAATAATACAATAGTTTCGCGGATCTAAATCGAGCGGTGGACCGAGTTCCGAGCTCTAGAATCGACCGACGGACGCGGCTGATCTGTGCAAATCGATTTGTGTGACCCGCAGCACTGTAACTCTCCCCCAGCACGAGTTGAGTGCAGAAAATTAAAGCACTTCTTAAGATGATTCAGACAATACGAATAGTTTTGCGAACCTAGCTCGAGCAACAGGCCGAGTTTAGAGCTCTCGAAGACGAACGCGCCTGATGATTCGCGATCGATTTCTGTGACTATCAGCTCTGTAGCTGCCCTAGAGCTTGCGGTAAGTACAGAAAACCGAGAGCGTCTGTCAAGATGACTCGAATAATACGAATAGGTTTGCGAACCTAGCTCGGCTAGCAGACCGAATTCAGACCTCCAGATTCAACAGGCGAACGCGCCTGATAGTTCTGAATGCGATCGGTGTGCTTACCAGCTCTGTAGCTGCCCTACAGCCCGACTCAAGTACAAAATACCAACAACGCGTATCAAGATACCTCGAAACACCCGATCTCGCCACAGTGCTTTTCGATAGTAATAATCACCCGATCGAGCTCAGCTCAAGATGGCGAGCGGGAACAAGATCGAATATCACGGGGAAAAAACTAGAGCTCAATCGAATTCTCAAAAATCCGAGAACATAATTTTCAACCGAGTCAATGTTCTGAAAAGTTCAGTTCTTTTTTTTCAGCGAACTAACCTGCAGCTTTTTCGAATTACTCTTAAGTTTCGCCGCTGCGCTCTCAGGGAAGCTCTACGAGTCACACCTTCTGCGCTGCTGCGGCGCTGCCAGAAACGCTTCCACGCGTGCCTGCTCGTGTGAAGGCACGCGTGGAGGCTTGCCGGAGGCTCCCCTGGACACGTTGCCGAGCCGGGCGAGTCGCTGCGGGCAACGTGAAGCGCCGCGGAGGAGCTCCTGGCGGGCACCACCACCGCCCGGCTTATAATTTTAAACCCTCTAGCTCTCAGCGAGCTCTCCGGGAAAAACCCGGAGAGCACTGGGCGCCGGCGGTAAACTGGTAGAGCTTCCAAGCTCGACTTAAGTTGAGAAAACCGAGAGCACCTACCAACATTCTGACTCATAGTGAATATTTTTTGACCTCTGAATGCGACAAGCGGACGCGTCTGATCAGACCGAGTTCAGACCTCTCAATGCGACAGGCGGACGCGTCTGATGTCTGCGAATCGACTCATGTGATTACCAGCCCTGCAGCCCCCCTACAGCCCGAGTTAAGTGCAGAAAACCGACAGCATCTCTCAGGATGACTCGAATAATATAATAGTTTCGCAGACCTGTTTCGAGCAGCAGACCAAGTTCTGAGCTCTCGAATCGACCAACGAACGCGTCTGATGTGTGCAAATCGATTTCTATAACCCGCAGCACTGTAGCCCTCCCCCAGCACGAGTTCAGTACAGAAAATTGAAAGCACGTTTGACGATAATTCGAACAATACGAATAGTTTCGCGAACCTAGCTCGGGCAGCAGGCCGAGTTCAGAGCTCTCGAAACAACAGACACCCGATAATTCTCAATCGATTTCTGTGACTGCAGGCTCTGTAGCTGCCTACAGCTCGAGTTAAGTACAGGAAATACCGAGAGCGTTTGTCAAGATCACTCGAATAGTACGAACAGATTTGCGGACCTAGCTCGGCTAGCAGACCGAGTTCAGACCTCTGGAGGCAAGAGACAAACGCGCCTCATGATTCTGAGGGCGATAGGTGTGCTTACCAGCATTGTAGCTGCCCTGCAGCTCGAGTTAAGTAGAAAATACCGAGAACGCGTATCAAGTTGGCTCGAATAATACGAATAGGTTTGCGGACCTAGCTCGGCTAGCAGACCGAGTTCGGACCTATGGATTCAACAGGCGAACGCGCCTGATGATTCTGAGAGCGATAGGTGTGCTTCCCAGCACTGTAGCTGACCTACAGCTCGAGTTAAGTGGAAAATACCGACAACGCGTATCAAGTTGGCTCGCATAATACGAATAGGTTTGCGGACCTAGCTCGGCTAGCAGACCGAGTTCGGACCTATGGATTCAACAGGCGAACGCGCCTAATGATTCTGAGTGCGATAGATGTGCTCACCAGCACTGTAGCTGTACTATAGCTCGAGTTAAGTAGAAAATACCGACAACGCGTATCAAGTTGACTCGAATAATACGAATAGGTTTGGGGACCTAGCTCGGCTAGCAGACCGAGTTCAGACCTATGGATTCAACAGGCGAACGCGCCTGATGATTCTGAGTGCGATAGCTGTGCTTACCAGCTCTGTAGCTGTCCTACAGCTCGAGTTAAGTACAAAATACCGACAACGCGTATCAAGATGACTCGAAACGGCCGATCCCGCCAGTGTGCTTTTTGGCCTTCAAAGTTACCCGATCGAGCTGAGATCAAGATGGCGAGCGGGAATAAGATCGAATATCACGGGAAAAAATACTAGAGCTCTAACGAATTGTCAAATTTCGAGAACATAATTTTCAACTGGGCGCCGGCGGTAAACCGTCAACCTTTCTTACCGCCGGGGGACTCGTAGAGCTTCCTGACAATATATAATGTGGAAAAGAATTTCAGAGAACGACTAGTTTTTCAGCACAAGCGATTATAGACCTCTCAAGATGACAGTTTTCCAATCGAGCTCGAGTATGAACCTGAGTTCAGACCTCTGAATGCGACAGGCGGACGCGTCTGATGTCTGCGGATCGATTCCTGTGATTACCAGCTCTGCAGCCGCCCATACAGCCTGAGTTAAGTGCAGAAAAGCGAGAATACCTCTCAGGATGACTCGAATAATACAGCAGTTTCGCGGATCTCGTTCGAGCAGGAGACCGAGTTCCGAGCTCTCGATTCGACGAACGGACGCGCCTGATGTCTCGGAATCGATTCCTGTAACCAGCAGCACCGTAGCCCTCACCCAGCACGATTTGAGTACAGAAAACCGAGAGCACTTCTCAAGATGACTCGAACAATACCAATAGGTTCGCGAACCTAGCTCGGGAAGCAGGCCGAGTTCAGAGCTCTCGATTCAACAGACGAACGCGCCTGATAATTCTCAATCGACTTCTGTGATTATCAGCTCTGTGACTGCCCTACAGATCGAGTTAAGTACGAAAAACCGAGAGCGTCTGCTACAATGACTCGAATAATACGAATAGGTTTGCGACCCTAGCTCGGCTAGCAGACCGAGTTCAGACCTCTGGATTCAACAGGCGAACGCGCCTGATCATTCTGAATGCATTAGCTGTGCTGACCAGCTCTGTAGTTGTCCTGAAGCTCGAGTTATCTTGAGAAAACCGACAGCGCGTATCAAGATGACTCGAAACGGCCGTTCCCGCCGTGTGCTTTTTGGCTTTCAAAGTTACCCGATCGAGCTGATACTAGAGCTCTAACGAATTGTCATTTCGAGAACATAATTTTCAACCGACCGAAAGTTGTGAAAAGTTCAGTTCTTTTTTTTCGAGCCAACTAGCTCTCCAGCGCGCCGGAATTACTCTTAGCTTCCAGCTATAACTAGCTAAGGGAAGCTCTACGAGTTACGGGGACCTCTGCCAGGCCGCCTGAAACGATGCGCGGGACGCTGGAAACCTCGCAGGAGACGCTTGCAGGGGCGCCGTTTACGATGCGTGGGGCCCTGCAAAGCGCGCAAGGAAGATCTGCCTAGGAGCCTGGAAGAACTGCCGAAGCTCTTCCGAAGCTCTGCCGAAGCGCTTCGCGCACCCTGGAGCCACGCGTATTGGGAAACGCTAGGAAGCCACGCTCCCGGACCCGCTGCCGGTTCCGGCAGGGCGCTGCGAGAATCGTGGACCGGCGGAGGTGGGCGTGTGCTCCTCACCACCCACCGCCGGCTTCTTATCTGAAACCCTCAGCTCTCCAAGGAGCTATCCGGGAATGAGCTAGAGGAATAACTTGTAGAGCTTCCCTTAGCAAGTTATTGCTGGAAGCTTAAGAGTAATTCCGGGGAGCTGGAGAGCTAGTTGGCAAGAAAAATCTCGACGGACCTTTTGGTGACTTTTGGTCGGTTGAAAATTTTGTTCTCGAAATTTGAACATTCGTTAGAGCTCTAGTATTTTTTCCCATGATATTCGATCTTATTCCCGCTCGCCATCTTGATCTCAGCTCGATCGGGTAACTTTGAAGGCCAAAAAGCAGGCAGGCGGGAACAGCCGTTTCGAGTCATATTGATACGCGCTGTCGGTTTTCTCAAGATAACTCGAGCTTCAGGACAACTACAGAGCTGATCAGCACAGCTAATGCATTCAGAATGATCAGGCGCGTTCGCCTGTTGAATCCAGAGGTCTGAACTCGGTCTGCTAGCCGAGCTAGGGTCGCAAACCTATTCGTATTATTCGAGTCATCGTAGCAGACACTCACGGTTTTCTGTACTTAACTCGAGCTGTAGGGCAGTTACAGAGCTCATAGTCACAGAAATCGATTGGTAATCATCAGGCGCGTTTGTCTGTTCAATCGAGAGCTCTGAACTCGGCCTGCTGTCCGAGCTAGGTTCGTGAAACTATTCGTATTGTTCGAGTCATCTTGAGACTGGGCGCCGGCGGTAAACCGTCAACCTTGGTTACCGCCGGGGAACTCGTAGAGCTTCCAAGCTCGACTTAAGTTGAGAAAACCGAGAGCACCTACCAACATTCTGACTCATAGTGAATGTTTTTTTACCTCTCAATGCGACAAGCGGACGCGTCTGATCAGACCGAGTTCAGACCTCTCAATGCAAAAAGCGGACGCGTCTGATGTCTGCGAATCGCCTCATGTGATTACCAGCCCTGCAGCCCCCCTACAGCCCGAGTTAAGTGCAGAAAACCGACAGCATCTCTCAGGATGACTCGAATAATATAATAGTTTCGCAGACCTGTTTCGAGCAGCCGACCAAGTTCTGAGCTCTCGAATCGACCAACGAACGCGCCTGATGTGTGCAAATCGATTTCTATGCCCTGCAGCACTGTAGCCCTCCCCGAGCACGAGTTCAGTGCAGAAATTGGGAGCACTTTTCGATGATTCGGACAATACGAATTGTTTCGCGAACCTAGCTCGGGCAGCAGGCCGAGTTCAGAGCTCTCGATACAACAGACAAACGCGCCCGATAATTCTCAATCGATTTCTGTGTCTATAGGTTCTATAGCTGCCTACAGCTCGGGTTAAGTACAAAAAAATCGAAAGCATTTGTCAAGATGATTCGAATAATACGAATAGATTTGCGGACCTAGCTCGGCTAGCAGACCGAGTTCAGACCTCTGGAGTCAACAGGCGAACGCGCCCGATGATCCTGAGTGCGATAGGTGTGCTTACCAGCGCTATAGCTGCCCTACAGCTCGAGTTAAGTAGAAAATACCGACAACGCGTATCAAGTTGACTCGAGTTAATAGAAATATGGTTTGCGGATAGTTGAGCTCGGAATAAGACGAATAGGTTTGCGGATCTAGCTCGGCTAGCAGACCGAGTTCAGACCTATGGATTCAACAGGCGAACGCGCCTGATGACTCTGAGTGCGAAAGGTGTGCTTACCAGCACTGTAGCTGCCCTACAGCTCGAGTTAAGTAGAAAATACCGACAACGCGTATCAAGTTGACTCGAATAATACGAATAGGTTTGCGGACCTAGCTTGGCTAGCAGACCGAGTTGAGACTTATGGATTCAACAGGCGAACGCGCCTGATGATTCTGAGTGCGATGGCTGTGCTTACCAGCTCTGTAGCTGCCCTACAGCTCGAGTTAAGTACAGAATACCGACAACGCGTATCAAGATGACTCGAAGCGGCCGATCCCGCCAGTGTGCTTTTTGGCAGTGAAAGGTACCCGATCGAGCTGAGATCAAGACGGCGAGCGGGAATAAGATCGAATATCACGGGAAAAAATACTAGAGCTCTAACGAATTGTTGAATTTCGAGAACGTAATTTTCAACCGACCAAAAGTTGTGAAAAGTTCAGTTCTTTTTTTCTTGCCAACTAGCTCTCCAGCGCGCCGGAATTACTCTTAGCTTCCAGCTATAACAAGCTCAGGGAAGCTCTACGAGTTAAGTGCTCTCGGTTTTCTGCACTTAACTCGTGCTGGGAGATGGCCACAGTGCTGCTGGTCACAGGAATCGATTTCGAGACATCAGGCGCGTCCGTTCGTCGAATCGAGAGCTCGGAACTCGGTCTGCTGCTCGAACGAGATCCGCGAATCATTCTCAGAGGTACTCTCGTTTTTTTCTGCATTTAACTCAGGCTGTATGGGGGGCTGCAGAGCTGGTAATCACAGGAATCGTCTGCAGACATCAGACGCGTCCGCCTGTCGCATTCAGAGGCCTGAACTCGGTTTCATACTCGAGCTCGATTGGAAAAATGTTCGTTTGTTTTGTTAGAGTGATCTTGAGAGGTCTAGAATCGCTTGGGCTGAAAAACTAGTCGTTCTCTGAAATTCTTTTCCACATTATATATTTTCAGGGAGCTCTACGAATCCCCCGGCGGTAAGAAAGGTTGACGGTTTACCGCCGGCGCCCAGTTCGGGCGCGGGGTGCAGTTAGCTGGCCGACCCGGCGCCGACGGACAATGTGCGAACTTTGGGTCGGTAACTCGTAGAGCTTCCCTTAGCATGTCATTCCCGGATAGCTCCTTGGAGAGCTCAGGGTTTCAGACAAGAAGCCGGCGGTGGGTGGTGAGGAGCACACGCCCACCTCCGCCGGTCCACGATTCCCGCAGAGCCCTGCCGGAACCGGCAGCGGGTCCGGGAGCGTGGCTTCCTAGCGTTTCCCAATGCGCGTGGCTCCAGGGTGCGCGAAGCGCTTCGGCAGAGCTTCGCAAGAGCTTCGGCAGTTCTTGCAGGCTCCTAGGCAGATCTTCCTGGCGCGCTTCGGAAGGCCCCACGCATCGTAAACGGCGCCCCTGCAAGCGTCTCCTGCGATGTTTCCAGCGTCCCGCGCATCGTTTCAAGCGGCCTGGCAGAGGTCCCCGTGACTCGTCGAGCTTCCCTTAGCTAGTTATAGCTGGAAGCTAGGAGTAACTCGTAGAGCTTCCCTTACCTAGTTATAGCTGGAAGCTAAGAGTAATTCCGGCGCGCCGGAGAGCTAGTTGGCTCGAAGAAAAAGAACTGAACTTCTCACAATTTTTTCCCGGATAGCTCCTTGGAGAGCTGAGGGTTTCAGATAAGAAGCCGGAGGTGGGTGGTGCGGGAGACACGCCCACCTCCGCCGGTCCACGGTCCCCGGAGCGGATTGCCAGAGTTCGCAGCGCGTCCGGGAGCGCTCCAGGCACGCGCCCACGCGAGCGTGCACGCGTGCAGGCACGCGTGCACGCGTCGCTGGCAGCGTTTCAGGAGCGCTTCAGGGGAGCTCTGCAGAGCCCTTGAGGGAAGGTTCCCAGCGCCCCGAGAGCTCCTTCACGCGAGGTCTCCAGCATCTCCACGCAAGGTAAAAGGCGTGCGTCAGGCCGTCCCCGCATGCGTAAACCGCGCGCGTGAGCGGTCCGTGGACCGAGACTCCGGGCGAGCGCGGCCCCGGGGCGAGGACCCGGGGTTGGCGCTTGCGCGGCCCGGCGAGACCTCGGGCGCGCGTGTTCTCGCCCTGAGCAGGGCGTGAAAGGCTTCAACCTGAGCAGGTCGTACCTCGTAGAGCTCTTCGTACCTCGTAGAGCTCTTCGACGAGATGAGCTAAGAGGAATTCGGGCGCAGGGTGGAGCTAGTTGGCCGACCCGACCAAAAGAGACAATGTGTTAACCTGGGGTCGGTTTTTGAAACTTTGTGCAAGATTTGACAATTCGTTTTCAGAAAACTGATTTTTCTCACATACAGTAAGCTATGGCGCACCTGCTGGTAAAATTTTCAGGGCTCTAGGGGCAATATTACTGTCAAAAGACTTGCAGGAACCGACTTTGCCCGCAGTGCAGTTTGGCAGGTGACGGTGGTTGGCTTTACTTAACTCGAGCTGTCAGCAATCTACAGACCTCTCACGCACACCAGTCGATGCAGAATGATCTGACGCGTCACACTGGAAGCTTGAGAGTTCCTAGAAATGGCTGAGTCAGGAGTTATGATCGAAATACCGTCTCTATGTATGCGTGTTGCGAACGGTGTTTCGATGATAATTCGAGCTGAGTGCATGCTATGCATGCCAGGTGCATTCCAATCGAAGCAGCGACATGCGAGACATCGAATGAGCCTCGAGAGTGCCCAAATTGATTAGAATTTTCAAAATTAATTAAAAATATCGATTTGTACAATTTTATATTTTTTGTGTCGGATGATTTTTTTCTAATTTATATCGATCTATGGGTGACCTAGAGAGTTCAGGTGCATTTTTGTCGACGCAGAATGGTCTCGCGCTCTCACTGAGAGCGCGAGACTTCATATGAATAGCTTCGCTGGGAGTGAGAACTTTGGTCCAGCCGGCCGAGGCGGACAATGTGACAACTTTTGGGTGGTTTTGCAATTTTTTGAAAGATATTTGACAATTCATTTTGAAAAAGCAGATTTTTACTCCGAGCATTGAGATATAAACTTCGTTCCCTGATCAGCTCGGCCATCTAGAGTCATTTTCAGTACCAGTTCACTTGAAGGAACCGACTTCATGTTGACTCCGAAAAAATCTCAACTTGAAGTTTTTGTAGAAAAGCTCCCAGAAGCTCCCGCTTTGATGCTGAGCTTTCTCACGGATTCAAGGAGCTCTACGAGGTTCCCGGCGGTGACCAGGTTGACGGTTCACCGCCGGCGCCAGTTGTCAATGAGCCAGAGAAATTCCGGCGCGGGGTGGAGCTAGTTGGGCGACCCGGCCGAGGCGGACAATGTGACAACTTTTAGGTGGTTTTGCAAATATTTAAAAGATATTTGACAATTCATTTTGAGAACCCGGATTTTTCGCGCCTCTAGTGAGTTATGCCGCACTCGCCAATAAAATTTTTAGGTCTTTAGGTACAGTATTACTATCAAAACACTTGGAGGAACCAACGTTGGCTCAAAACAGAAAAACGTGATTTTTCGATTTTTCGTTTCTCGCTCAAGAAACTCTCTCGATGTATTACGAGAAGCGCGGTGTTAGAAAAGAGCTCTACGAGGGTCCCGGCGGTAATCTGGTTGACGGTTCACCGCCGGTTCCCGTATTTTTTCCCGTGATATTCGACCTTATTCCCGCTCTCCATCTTGATATCAGCTCGATCGGGTAACTTTGAAGGCCAAAAAGCACAGTGGCGGGAACAGCCGTTTCGAGTCATCTTGAT
>CAUYUJ010002219.1:73560-91989 GCA_963575745.1 Prorocentrum cordatum | reverse complement strand
AGTAGAAGAACGCGCGGAACAAAGGCTTGTTGGTGAAACCCATGCGGACAGGGCATGGCGAGATGGGCGAGATGGGCGAGAAGGGCAAGGCGAGCAAGCTGGACAAGCTGTTGTGCAAGAACACGAGCCTCATAGGTCAGTGCTCCGAGAGGCTGTTCGCTAGCATGGAGGCTTGGCGGCAAGGAGGCGATCGGAGGGACCCATGGTGCGTCCTCGACATGATGGGCATCCCAGTTCAGAGTGCTGCCGTGATGCGTTTCGCTCGCAACCAGACTTTGAGATTGGCTGGCGGTGTGTTCAGGCGTTACGAAACGAAGTATTCGTCCAAGCCTTACGACATGCACGTTCTATCGCTTAGTACTACCACTGCAGAGCAGAAAGCGCCTTGCATCGAGCACCTACTGGCTGCCGACGACGACGAGCTGGACCTGTACAGCCGCGGAATCCGCAAACTGTTTACTAAGGAGGAGTTGGGGTCGAAGGAGTGCGAGCCCCTTCTCAGGTCAGATTTCATGACGCACGCTTTCAGCACTGACGTGATTGAGAGGCTGAACTCTGAGATCACCCATGGCGTGCCTAAGCGAGCTCCAGCGACCAATTTCACTCAAGCGGCGAGGAGGAACCTTCTGAGCCAAGCGGCCGCGATCCATGTCTAAAACGGTGGGCGTCATCCAACGAGATCCATCAACAAGCCACTTACTTCGAGCACGGAGGAGATCGAGCGCCCACTGTTGCTGTGCGACCCCCCTGACGCAGTGGAGTGCGTCATGGCACAAGCCGCCACCGACTCGGCCCTTGTCCATCCCGAGCTGGCGGGTTCATCGGCTGCGGCGGCGCTGCCAGCTGGCCCAGGCGCCGCGGCGCAGGTGTCCGAGGATGGCGTCGCTGTCGTTCCTGTCGGGGACCAAGGCGGACCAATCTTCCCACCTTGTCGAACGGTATCGGGGTGCATCGACGTCCTTCCGCACGAGAACCCAAGTACTAATAGTACTGGCAGGTTTGCACCTGGCCTCAACCCTTACTTGTTGGAGAAGAACCAGTGGCTGCGTGCTGTGAGGGCGCTGAGAGACTCTCCGATGACCGATGAGGAGGTGAAACAGGTGACGGAGGAATTCCATGTCTTCTGGGAGAACGTCGCCGACAAAGATTGCCACAACGAGGCGTACGACGAGTGGGTGCGAGAGAAGCAACAACATCATGAACGAGAGCGGCCCTACAAGTACGTGCAGCAGTGGGGGGGCGGGAGCTTCGTCTCGCCAACCAGCAGCGACGAGTTCTGCAAGCACATCAAAGGTTCAAAAGGTTGGCCAAGCGATGCCGACGTCACCGACGCCAACCACGAGGAGGGCCTCGCCAAGGCAAACTACTTCGTGGATTTCGGGCCTTCGAAGAGCACGAATCTGTGGAGCCTCGGAGCTCGACCCCACGACGTGAACCCGATGAAGGTCGCGGGGGGGAGGTTGAAGTTCACGCTGGTCGAGAAGGGCATCAGCAACGTCATTGCCAGGCTGAACAGGACCAAGGTGGAGTCTGGCGACGTTATGTTGATAGTGGAGGGCCCGGACATTGCTGGTGGTGGTCTTTATCATCGGCTACTCGTCCAAGTCATCGGGTCATGTTTTTCACCTCTTGTGTTTGATTTCGCACGCCACAGATGGGGCAGAGCTTCGTCGGACAGCGATCGCCCTTTACTTTGCCCTTGTCGGGCTGTCTTGGGGGGGCGGGCATCAAGGATAAGTGATAAGTTCAAAGTCGTGAACGCGCAGACGTCAGATGAGTTTGTCCGCGAGTGCTGTGAGTTGTTCTCGGCGATGGAGCTTTGCGAGGTGGAGTGGGACCCCATCGACGTGGACGGTACTCTTCTGTGGGTGGAGGTGAAGTCCGCGACCGCTCTCGGCACCTTGTGGAAGGAGGGCTTGCGCGTCCCACTGGGCAGCGCGGCGGCTAAGCGAAAGGACACCAGCGCCTCGACCTTCAAGAAAATGAAGACGGACGACCCCCTGAACCCATCCAGCGACACGGCGAAGACGTCGTCATCGTGCGCCGCATCGACCAAGGCTGCCAATGGGAAAGTCGATCCGACAAGTGCATGCGGCCCGATCGCAGCAGCAATTACAGGAGGACCCGAAGGAGCATTGGGCAACGATGCGGCCGTGGCTGCGTCGCTCGGCGCGGCAGGGGCCGCCGACGCAGGTGCCGACGAAGGCTTTCAGCTGGGTGCTTTGGACGGGGAGTTCGCGGTCGCTCTCGGCGAGATGGACGTGGCGGACCAGGAGGACGCAGAGATCCATGGCGGCGATGACGACATGACAGAGCTGCTCGACACCTGGGGCGGCAACCAAGAAGACCACCATGACGAACGTCCAGACGATGGCGAGATCGACCTCGACGACCCCATCCTGCTCATGTCGGGGCGCTTGCCAAGATGTATGAGGACGCAGCTGGCGGCGCTGATGTCCCCAGTGGCGGCGCCGACGCTGGAGTTGAAGATGGGCCTCTTGCCGAAGATGTTGCTGAGCCTCCGCAGCCTTGGGAACAACTTGGGGAGCCAAGTGCGAGCGGATTCGTGGCGTACAAGAACCGAATTATCATGAGGGTTCAGCGGGGTCGGCCTGCCAAGAGCGTTACCGTGACGTGCTACCGTCACACAGGATGTTCATTATGCATCACAGAAACGCGGTGCCCTGCGGACCAGGAGCTGTTCAAGTGGCTCTTCGAGGGCGACCCCAACAATGACGGCGACTCCAAGGACCAGAGGCGCGAGAAGGCGCGCATCCACATGGATTCGGCCAAGAGCAGGTGGTATGCGAAGAAGCCTGCTGCGAAGTGACTGACCAGAAAAATGAAACCTCAAGAGCCCCCCCCCCAAAAAAAAAATAACTCTGAGCCCCCCCAGCAGGGCCCTCAAGAGACCCCCCAAGAGACCCCCAAGAGACCCCCTCAGGATAACTCTGGGCCCCTCAAGGGACCACCAAGAGCCCCCAAGAGATCCCACCAAACGAGCCCCCAGCGGTTCCCAAGATGCCACCAACTGGCTGTAGCGAGTCTCCCGAAGGGGCCCCAACGAGACCTCAACGCACACCCGATGCGTTTCAAACCAGGGTTGGGGGAGGCGGGGTGGGAATAGTTAAGACGCCGAGCCCGACGAAGCTGACGACGATTACGACGACGAAAACATCCTTGACGACGACGCCTCATTATTCGTCGTCGTAGTCGCCGACCGCCCTCCCTTCATGCGCCTTGTACGGCGCGCGGCAAACCGTTCCATGACAGCCGCCCTGCCCCGCCGCCAGAGGGAGGAGGGGGGGGAGAGGGCGGAGAAGTTTTGCCGAATGACGTCGTATGAGAATCCACCTGTGCGCCCGTGGACCGTAGTGCTATCCTGTCTGAATTTTGAGGCGGCATGGTGCATGGGTGAGCCTGAGCGCGCGTAAAGCCGAACGAAAACAACCATGTGTAGCTAGGCCTGAGCGTGGCGAAGTGCGAATGTGCATGAGTCTGCGAATGAACAAGTCGGCGCACGCGCGAGTCTGAGTACGAGTGGGAACTTGGCTTGGCACCCCAAGCTTTCGGCCTTCAATGTTATTGCGTTGCCTGCCCACGAACAAGTAGGTGATACATCCCTGAGGCAGCTGCCCCAACCGCCTGCCCCCGACCTGCCGCCGCCCGCCAATGTCGCGACAAATGCTGGGCTGTCTGCTTTCGCGACTGGGCGCGGCGAAGAAGGTAATGGCGGGTGCGATGGGGGGCGGTTAAAGGACACTCGGCTCGCAATCAATTAAAGTTATTCCGTCGCGGTGTGCCTTCCTTCAAGGTCAACGCGCAAGCTTGCTGAGACGCTTAAGCTAACTGATATTAAAAGAAACACGTCGGCACGCGCAGCTTCGAGTGCCCCGTGAACGCGCTGTTCACTGCTATCGCTTATCTATCGGCCACCTCTCCGCCGAACGCCCGCGTTCAAGGTTGGCGTGGGGGGGGGGTCGGGGGCGATAGTCGGCCACGCGCGCGCTGCGCGCGAACGATAGCCACTTGATCCAGACCAAGCCATGCGCAACGTTATATGGCTGCGGAAAGTGAGGCTACGCGGCCGCGAAGTTCTAGCGCACGGATCGCCAGTAACGTCATTGGCATTGGTGACGCGCCGCCTGGCACAGTGCTGGCTGCCCCGCGCGGGGTGTTCCGCGGCCGCGCAGTCGACCGCGACCTTCACGCGTAGGGGGCAACAGGGCACTTATGGCGCGCCCCGATGGGGCTCGGCGGATCGCCCGGCGCTCAACCGTCGGCGATTTCGTTGCCCTAGTGGACACTGCCGCCCCCCGTGAAATCACCGTTGCTTCTCTGGGCGCGGGCAGCGTAAACGTCGCGTACCCCCTTGCTTCTTTCGCAACAACTGCGCTGCCACGCGGGGGGCCAGCCGCTCATGACCCGAACGCCCGCATCGCCGAATCGACGGCAATTGCGCGGTCTCGGTCGCCGCAAGCTGCGCGCTTACGTTGAAGGCTTAGGGCTGCGCGAACTCAACATCTCTTCGCGCGCGGCTTGCGCCGCGCGCCCCCTGCGCATTATTCGGGCTAACGGCCCCGTGAGCGCACCCAGAAGACTCCGCCGCTGACGTTGCAGCGCCCGTCTGCCGTGGCGCTCCGTGGCGCGCCCGCGCGGCGCGCCGTCGCAGCTGGCGCCCAGCCTGCCGCTGCCCGCCCGCGCAACTCGCCACGCGCCCCCCCCCCCACCCAGCCTCTTCGCCCCCCATCGCGCATCCACGCTCACGCCATGCACGCGCGCGATCCAATGCCAGCGCGCGCATTTCACGCGCACGCACGCAAGCACACGCGCACGCTCGCGCGCAAAACTCTCACACGCGCGAGCGCCACGCCAACCGCCTCCACCCCCTCCCCCCCTCGCTCGCACGCGCGAGCTAAGCCCCCCCCCCCCTCCCGCCCACCCACCCACCCCCCGCCCCCCGCCCCGCCCCGCCCAACCCGCCCTCCCGCCCGCCGCCCCCCCCCCTCCACCGCGACCACCACCCTCTACATCACCACGCACCTCACTCCATCCCCACCCACGCATCCACATGTCAAGCTCCCCGCCTCCACCGCCATCGCCGCCGCGCGCGCGCCCCCGCTCGCCCCGCCCCGACTTGATTGCCCGCCGCCGCTCCATTCCCTCACCCCAAATGTCTTGTCACGCCACCGCCGCCGCCGACGCCAGTTAGCCCGCCCGCCACTGCTGCGCGCTGCCCCCCCCCTCTTCCCCAGCGCCGCCCGTCGCGCCAGATCGCGCCGCTTCCACCCTCCCAGCATCGGCGCATCACCACTTCCCATCCCGAGCCACCGCCACCGTCGCCGCCACCCCCGCTCGGCACGACCATCAAACGCCACCGCGCCCCGTTTCGCCAACGCTCCCACCGAGCCCCCAAGCGCGGCCACGACTGGGAAGCGGAACCCCATGCGTGCTGAACGAATGCAGGGACACACGTTGGACCCCCCCCCCTCGCGCATGGCTATCGCCGCAGACGTCCTCGCGCCCAGCGCCGCTCGCCCGCCAACCGACCCGCCCGCGCCCGCTCGACGCTCGCTCGCCTCGCGCGCGCGCCGCTCGCCCCTTCCACCCGCCCGACAACGTCGCGCGCCCCCACGCTGCGCGCCCGCCACCGCCGCGCGCACGCACTCGCGCGCGCGAAGGCTCGCGCTTGCCCGCGGGCGCATTCACGCGCACGCACGCGTGCGCGCATCCCCCCCGTGTCTCGCTCGCGCGCACGCACGTTCGCTCGCTCATCTCCAAACACCGCCACCGTGATCACGCCAGCCCTCCGAGTTCGTCCACGCGCGCGCGACGCGCGCCATCGCTCGCCACTTCACAGGCGCAACCGAGATCACTAGATGGCCGTTGCAACGTCGGTGCGGTTTAGGTTCGCCGATGAGCCAAAAGAAGAGCGCGTTCTGGACGTGCCGCACCGACGCGAACTTACCTTGCGCAGCCAGCGCGTCGCCCGCGCGGCATTCCGAATATTCCACGCACCCCCGCGGCGTCGCGTTTCCCAGGGCTGGTCATAACTTGATCGCGCGCTGTGACAAAAAAAAAAAAAAAAAAAAAAAAACACAGCGGCGGCTGCCAGAATTACTGCTCTGGCTAGCAACGCACGGCGCATGTGCTACAAGCCACCTCGCGCCTGCCACCGCGCCGTGTTGGAGGCGCCAAGTGTCCGCGACATCGGCGCGCGAACTTAACTCGCGGCGGCGAACGAGGGGGGGCGCAGTTGACTCCAGCGGGGCACATCAACTGGCACCCCCAACACGAGACGCCGACGTCAACCGTCAACGTCGGCAGTCGACTAGGCGCGTCAAGACGTCAACAGGCGCAGTCGACAGGGCGCGTCAAGTTGCGTCTGGACGTCAACAGGCGCAGCCAACTAGGGGCGTCAACAGCAGGTGGGCCAGTCAACAGGGCACGTCGACGTCAACCGTCGACGTCGACAGTCGACTTCAACTTCGAGCCCAGCAGGCCAAGTCGCGCGTCAACATCGCAAATGCGAGGCGAGTTGGGAGTCGCTTCTTCCTTGAGCGAGTTGTCCAGACTCCCGCATGCGCCCCCGCCCCTCCCACTTCCCGTCCCAACAGCCACCGCCTCACCTCCCTTTTTCGCGCGCGCGCCACCGCCTGCCACGCCCATCCGCGCGCCCCATGCGCGCCTGAGCCGTCGCTCACCAGCTCGCCCACTCGCCCCTCGCTCTATCGATCCCACCTCCCCCACGCACTTACACCACCCACAGCATTACCGCTCGCCAGCATTGCACCGCTGCGCATATTTCCCAAGCACCTGCCCTTGCCAACTTACCGCCCGCCCCCACGCGCACGCAACTCCTTCTCCTTGCGACCGCCCGCGCTCCCCACCGCCGCCACCGCAGCGCCCGCCACGCCCAGCCCCACTTCGCTCGCCCCTGCACCCACGCGCTTGCGCCCGCGTGTGCGTGCTTTGGTGGATGGGGTGGGCGGGTTGGTGGGGTGGGGTGGCGTGGGCGCGCGCGTCGGTCAGTGCGCTTGCGTGTGCGTGCGTGGGTGCGTTGTTGCTTGGGCTCGGGAGGTGGGCGCGCGCGTGCGTGCGTGGGTAGGGAGGTGGGCAGGCGCGCGATGGGCGCGGCGGGATGGCGCGCGCGTTTTGGGCTTGGGGGATGGTGTGGTGGTCGTGGTGGGGGGGGGTGGTGGGGGTGGGGGTGGGGGGGGGGTGGGGGGGGGGCCGCGTGGTTCGGGGTTTGGCGAGCGGCGTGGAGGGCGCGCGGGCAATGGTGGCGGCGGCGGTGGTGGGCGGGCGGGAGCAGGGTGCGTAATGCATGGCGTGGTGGGCGGGTTTGTGGGATGGCGTGGTGGGGCTAGCGTGCGTGGTGGTCGGGGGCGTGGATGTGGGGCATGGTGGTGGGGGTAGCGGGGCGTTGGTGGGGTGGGTGGCTGGGGGGTGGGGGTTGGGTTGGTGGTGGGGGGATATTTTTTGGGAGTGATTGGGGCGGGGAGGCGTTGGGGCACGGGCACAAACGGTGGCGGTGGTGATAAGGATTGGGTTGGTGGTGGCGGGGGGATACATGGTTGTCATTGATGACGCCGTGGAAACTCTGCGTTTTTGCGTTTGCGTTTTGGTGTCGCGCGCGTTTGGTTTGCCACCGTTTGTCGTTATTTCGGCGTTGTGTTGGGGGGTCGCGCTACCTTTTGTTGCCGACAAACGGATTTAAGCAATTCCCCATCCACGCGTCGGTGGCCCTCTGCGGGTCGGAGGTTCATTTACTCGTCCGTAGCCCCACAAAACTCGGATGGACCTTACCGTTTCGTCCCCTGTGGGTGATCAAAAGAATAGCTCGCGGCCGCGCCTGCAAACCGTTTTGCGTCGTGCCAGGAGCGGGAAAGCGAAGACCACACCGGGTAGGTTTAATTTTTCTGGGCCCCCGATCTCACAACGTTGTTCCCGTCTACGAATGCCAGACCATCTTCTGAGTGGGGCTTGTGATACGCCTGGCATATATTGCTATATCGTGAGTATGGGGCGATGTTGCTTCTCCGATGTCAACTCCAGTGTTGATGCCTTCTTCGGCTACTTTCAGGCAGCCCAATCATGTCGCAAGTGTTGGGGTTCAAGCTAGCCGCTGCGAGCGCATCCCGCGTTGCCCCCCTCAACCTTGCATTCACAGCGGCGGCGCTGGCAGGAGGCTCCCACTGCATCCTTGCATCTTCGGTTCGCCCACGCCCTTGTTGCCTCGCATCCTTGGTGCGCGCCGTCGCTGTGGGCATTGAGGTTGTCGCAGATCATTCCCTGAACCAGAGATGGCCGATGCGAGCAGCAGTGGCAACATTGGCATCAATTCTGTGAACGCCAAGATGTTGAAGCAATCCGTGGGCGCTTCCTGCGACAAGTGCATTGCCACCGCGCATCGTAAATTGAACGTCGACCATCCAGCTGTCAGGGATACATTGGACCGCCTGCATCGCCTGAGGAGTGAAAGCGACGCTCTGTCAAGGCGTCTTGTTAGGTTGTCGAATATCAAGAGTTTGCAGAAAAGGGCGGCCTCCACCAAGATAACGATTGCGCTGCCTGACAAGGGCCAGGGGGCGCCTCCAGCCATGGCTGAATCCGAATCTGATTAAGTTCAGCCCAGCCTTATTGTCCGCCTTGCGTGGATTGGCTGACGCTGTTCGCGCGTATGCTGCGGCTCGCTTGATTTGCACCAGTGTATTTTTGCCTGTAGCCAGACTCGTGCGCTGAGCACCGAGGTTGTGCCAACGCAGCCTTTGCAAGTCTGCGTGAGCTTGTCTGCGTGTTTTCGTTCGGGCATCTGCGAGGCGGGGAAGTCTCATATTTGGTTCCGTGGTGATGCCCTGAAACTGTTGAAACGCACCCTTGGGCGAATGCTTGAAGGAATGGAGGGGCGGGGGAGGAGGGTAGGGGCAGGCGTGGGGGAAGGGGCGGCAGCAAACATGGGAATGGAGGATTGGATGTGATAGCGGTTAATGGGGGAAGGCTCTTGGAAGACCTTGACTTGCCACCCGCTCGTTCCTTTGCCCCCTCCCCATCCCCAGCTGCACGAAGCACGCAGCTGTCCTGCGCTGCGAGACTGGAGAGAAAGAAAGGTAGGACATGGGAGAGAGAGGGAGGGAGGGGGAGATAGAGAGAGAGAGAGAGAGAGAGCGAATGAACCAACATGGCATAGACATGAAAAGAACTGGTTTGAGAACTTGTTGGGATCCGTGCTCCCCGTATTTATGTTTGCTCCTCGTCATCCTCCTCGTCCTCGCACGCCTTTCCTAGTCTTGGCAGGGTCCTGGAGAGTCTTGGAGTGTTGGAAGTGTTCGGCGGCGGGATCGCATTCTCTAAGCTTCTGGGGTTCCCATGCTTAAATCTGTGGTGCATCATTTTAGCTTTGGGGTCCAGGTGTCTGCTGAGGAGGCTGGACAACGAATGTCTCTCTCCCCCCAAGCCCACCATGAAAAGATCAGTTATATGACTGTTGTGGGTGGTAGTTTCGATGCCCCCCCAGAAGCGACGTCTCACTTCAGAAGGGGGGCGTTGCAAACCACGGGGGCCACCAGAAAAAACAACGCAAATGCCCAGGATGAGCAGGCTCAGACACGCGGTGGGCCGAACGGGGCCATGTGCCCAAGGCGGCGCGCCCTCACCTCAGGAAAACAAATTGAGGCCGAATGGGCACGTTCTCCCACGACCTCCTCCTTCCCCCCCGTATCTCCATAGCCATTTTGGCCCAACCTGGGCGATGCCACAGCCTCCTAGTATGGTGGCGTGCCCATAGTCATCTTGCGGGTTGGCAACGAATACCAGTGCACGCAGCCTCTTGCACCAGCTATCGCATTGTCTTGATGGCGGCGGCAATCACGACGAAGGAAGAGCACGAGCAGCTGGAACGGGAGTTGTTCGAAGACGGCTCGTGCGAGGGCAGCCAACAGGCCGCCAGCAAACCCAATGGCGAAGGCCCGAGTTCTTTTCAAGTCGGCCTGTTCGAGCCAGACCCTGCGCGTTGCGCCAAGTGTTTCGATGACTTCGCTGGGCAGAGTGGGCTCCCCCGGTCGCCTGGCGGACATGGTGTTCACCCTTCTTCCACAGACCACAGCACGTGCCAGCAATGCCTGGACTTGAAGGAGTTGGTGTCTGAGAAGCTGGACGGACCACCCGGCACGGTGGAGTTCCCCAACGACAGCGACGCCAATCAATGGCCATTTTTAATACACTGCTACAGGGTGCTTCGCCATGGGTCGGCCGACGGCACGGTGACATTGCACGAGTTGGCCATCGAGTGGGCTGAGATTGCGAGCAAACGGTACCAAGAGGCTGGCGAGATCCAAGTTTCTGCTTTACCAGAGGGCGGTGAGAGCTGCACGCGCACAGACAATCCAGCATCGGAGTCAGGAGGAGCGAGAGACAAGCCTGTAGATGGCAGCGGCTCTGGCACAGCTGGCGAGATCAAGCATGAGGAGGATGCACTTGCACAACCTCAGCGTGTCAAGCAGGAGTTCGGGTTCCGCCGAAGCGGCTTGTCGGTGGCGGCGCCTGCCGTGGCTTCAGCGGCTTGTGAGACTGGTGCGAGTGAAGGCACGTGTGCGGCCGTCGGCATTGACGTGGACTCCGAGGACGACGGCGACTCAGACTCATTGAACAAGTTTTCCTTGACTGAGCGCTTGCCCAAGGGCCAAGTGTACATCAGCTTCGGGAGGATTCGTGGGACAATCAACCAGTACGTTGAGGCTCTGTCGCACCTGGGCTGGCTACCAGACTGCAGGATACAGACCGTACAAGCACTCGAGCGCCGTTTGAACCAGCACAGCAGTGAGATCTCCCAGCAAGCGAACGTTGACATAAAGACTTCATTCAAACAGCTTTCGATGCGCGTGGAGACAACGATCATCCTGTTCAAGCTCTTCAAGACGTGGCACGACGAGAACAACGATGCGTCCTTGGTCCATGTGCTTGATGCAGTTTGCAAGTTGAAACCGTTCCTTCGTTTCCAGAAGAAGTCTGTGGGTGCCGACTTGGAGATGATCCTTATCTACGCGCAGTTCTACAAGGATTTGGCCAACGGCATGGGCATTGACGAGGCAATCAATTCGCTGAACTTCGACCGTCTCACTGAGTGTCACAAGATCGTAACCGAGAATGCTGGCAAATTGACGGGGGCGATGACCAAGACCACCGACGGCGCGAAGGTCAAGGATAAGGACGCCGCCGATGGCACAGCAGAGGGCGAAGCATCACCTTCGAAGAGGCGCATGCAGTTCACCATGCCGAAAGACGTGATCGCCAAGCGTGTATTGGTCCATCCCGTCGAGCAGTTCGAGAAGCTGGTGGGCGATTCCATGGCGAAGTACATCTTCACCTTGAGCCCCGACATCGTGAATGACCAGAAGGCGGTGCAGCATTGCCATGAGCTCATGGAAAGAACGCGCCAGGCGTGGCTTACCAAACACAACGGCTGCCTCAGCAATAAGGCGGGCCAGCTTCTCGACGCGTTCGTGACGATCGCGCCGTGCGCGAAGTCGGACGAGAGGGAGAGGCCCAGCGTCGACAGTGCGAGGTGGGCCAGGAGGACAGTGATGGCGGCAGCGAAGGAGGATGCCCCATCACCAGAGATGGCAAAAGCAATGGCGGTCCACCCTGCAGGCATGGCGTTCATGAAACGGGCTCTCAGCCACGCCAAGGTCGGCATCGAGGATGAGGCTGCGAGCAGCGGGTTCGAGTTCAGCGTCGGCCGCTTCGAGGACTTGCTCGATCCAGCCTTCGAGAACGCAACCTCTTGGCTGAAGGCGGGGAATGGCGGCAAGCCGATGACCTGCGATGCGTTCGGGAAGTATTTCGAGGCGTGCATGGTGATGAGAGTTGCTTGCACTCAGGCCCTCCAGCGCTGGTCCACGAGCGCCTTGGAGCAGCACGCCGAGACTCTGGCGAGCGCTGGGCACGACTGATATCCACAGCCACTTCCACATCCCTATCCTTCCTCATCTAACTCCTCCTCCTCACCCCCGCCTCGACTCCGAAACCGACCGCCACGCTAGCTTGCCTTTTTTAATTGGGCCCGCCCTGCCTTCGGAAACTCGCCAGGGGGGGGCGGGAGAGGATGGAGGGAGGGGTGCAAACCCAAACGCGACGTCCCTCAACACGTTTGCTGAGTGCGCTGTTCGTGCTGCGCATGCTGTCGTTGCTGGTCGTGCTCGCTCTCGTAGTCGTCGCCGTCCCCCAGCTGTCGTCGTCGTGCTGCTCGTGCTGATGCTGGCCCCCCTCCTCGGCCTCCCCAACTCCCTCTGTTCTTTGTGTAAATGAAGTGGCTGTGTGAGTCTGGGCCACAGGCGAATACTGCATCAAACATGTACGTCCTGTTGCACGCAGGGAACTTCGTCTACATAGATACCGTCAGAGGTTGAATCGGCCATCTCCTGGGGCAAGCTTCACAGGCGGGCATGGCAGATTCGTGTGCTGCCGCAGGCGGCGACAATTCAGGCCCCATCCAGACAGAGGTCGTCAAAGCCGAGTGCGAGTCGACCCAGCCTGGCGGCGACGGCAATGTGCAGCCGACAATGCCGTTCTCGTCGCCAGTCCGCCTCTTCGCTCACATCCGTGAGATCGACGCCACTGTGAAAGCGATGCGCCCGCGCTTGAGAGCCTTCGTTGAGCTGATGCTGAAGTCTGCGCTGGGCGCCCAGAAGCTGCACAAGCTCGCGGCCACCAGAGTGGGCGGCTCTTGGCACGATCACTTCGACAAGGACGCGTCGGGCGACACTGTCCTGAGACATTTCAACCACAACGTTGCGGTCATCGACAAGATTATCATATACCTTGAGAGCCTTCACTTGCTTGCCGACCCAGACTGGTGGCTCGACGGCGAGTCACTTTCAAAGAACAGCACCAAGCCCGACGAGCAGGCCCTCTGCAACTTCAGCAAGGTCCACCACGAGCACACCTCAGTCACGCCCTTCACCGTGCTGACCTCATCCACCCTCGATCTCCCCGAGGTCGGAGATGACATCGCAGCGTTGTTCGCGGCGTTTGCTGAGCATGTCGGCCAGCGCATGTACGACTTCAAGGCTACAGCGTTCTTGGTAGATAAGAGTTCTACGATTTCTGACGTGGAGGTGCTCCTGGGGAGCGTTCACGCCGACGTCTTAAAGGAGTGCGACGACTCGGCCCTGTATCCTCACTTGCTGCCTAAGGGCGATGCCGACAATGTTGCGAAGCTTGCGCCCATTGATGTTTCTGGAAGCAAAGGGGATCCCAAGGTGTTGGAGCTTCTCCCTCATAACCGAGCTCTCGAGCACCTGCGATGCTTCATCAGAGCAGTCATGCTGACGGAGATCGACGTCCCTGGCATGTTCTACTCAACTGTGGATGCACCGGAGCCCAGCATCGACCTGTGCATGTTCGCTATGGAGCTCAAGTGCGCTGTCGCCGACGTGGTCGCAGTCATTTCCTCAGCCGAGGTGGCTATAGGCAGGAAGGCTCGCTCCAAGGATAAGCAGTTCATGAGTCAAGGGTACCTCTGCGGGACGGCCACCTTCATATTGCAGATCCTCCACGGTGCGCGACAGAAGCTGGACAGCATGGCCAACGACCCCAGGGCCATGGAGTTCGAGAAGACAGGCTGGCAGCTCCGCGAGTCGATCCACACCATGCGTCACTGGTGCTTGTTGGCGGCAAGAGTCAGCGGGCGTTACGAGAGCATGCTCTTGCTGGGCATGGCCGAGGTCTTGACCAACGAGGGACAGGCGACGGCAAAGGTCACCCCTACTTGGACAGCATGTTTCGTCGACGACGTGTTCAACGAGACGATGGCAATGGCGATGCTCAAGAACAAGCTGGACGTCGTGATCAACCGCCACAACTCACTCCACACCTGCATCAAAGCCTTCTCCACGTCAGCAGCCGTGCTGTCCATCAACCCCCGCGTGCAGGACCACCCGACGACGTCCGAGTCAGTGAACGTGGCACTCCAGTTGCTGAAGGACGCTGCGGAAGCAAGCGTGGTCATCAGGGGCGTCGACCTGTTGACTGCGTATCGTCATCGCCCTGAGGGGCCGACGAAAGCGACGGAGTTCTTGACGGAGAACGAGGGTCGCTACCCCAAGGTACCGCAGTGCTTCTGGCAGTTGTTCAAGGACCTGCAGGCGCACGCACTTCCAGCCCAGCCTTTGCCAGCACAGGCTGGCGAGGCGTTGGCCCCTGGCGCAGGCGCGTCTGGGGGCGGAGCCCACCTCGCGCCAGCCAAGAAAAGCTTAGCGGACGGGTCTATTCACACTCCGACCCCAAAGAAGCCGCCTGCCCCGAGTTCAGCCGATGGCAGTCAGCACGTGAAGGCCAAGGCCCCTAGCGTTTCAGATCGCCCCGCCAAGGGTTTCAAGCGCGCCAAGCGCTCCTGAGCCTCAGGAGTTTCAAGCGCAGCAGGCACTAGCATAGCATGCAAACGTAATGCAGCATTAAGCAGACATAGACACATAAGGGATCAGCATATTGCATATATCGTGACACGCATGCTTGTGCAAACACTCTGGGCCGCTGGTCTGCATTGGGCTGGCTGTATTTAGCTAGGGTGCCGCAATGCAGTTTAGGTTTGGATTCTAATCTCGGCTGGATGCTCTCAGAGTGCGAGCCGACGTCGAGGCAACGAGAAAGTGGTGTTGAGGGTGTTGGGGGCGCGCCATGCGTCGGGCGGTCGGAATATCGACCCCGTCTACTCCGACCGTCGGAGTATCGCGCGATGCAGCGAGCGCACCGTCTACTCCGACCTCCGACGTACGGCACATCGGGCTCCACATCGAGCTGCATCGGCGATGCATCGGCGATGCGGCGCGATACTCCGACGGTCGGCGTGGCCATTGCTTCACGTGCCGTTGCATTCAATACCGTTGGCATATAAGGATCCTCTCACACACACGCGTAAACACATGTGCTTTGACCTGCGTACCACTCGTGCGCCACTGATGTTGCCAGCCATTTTGTCTCATCACTCTTCCTCGACCTCCCGTCCTCCTCCTCCACCTCCCCCTCCTACCTTTCTGATTTGTCCCCCGTCCCCCCATATGTCCTCCCAAGTCCCTATCTTCCCTTGCCTCCTCGTTCCCCTCCACCTCCCTCGCATCCCCTACCGTCCCCTCCTCGCCCCCTTTATCCTCACCCTTACATTCCTCACCCTCCCTCTCGCCCCCCTCCTCCCCCTGCCCTTGCGCCGCCGTGGATCGTGCGTGATTCTGGCGTTTTGGGAGCTGCATGCTAAATGCGCTTCGGCGCCAACGCGCTGATTTGCCGTTCAAGCTTGCGATCGGCGCGGAGTGTCCGAGTTGACCGCCCAAGCCCTTCCATCAACAAGGAGTTGGCGGACCCCCCTGCCGACCCGCCCTGACGTGCATTCGTGGGGTCCTTCCAGTCCAGCCCCCCCAGACGAACCCAAATCCTCGTTTCCCGATCTCGATCCTTGAGCCTCGAGCTTCCATGCGAAATCGGCCCGTGGACCTGTCGATGGGGCGCGCTCTGGCCAGACTCTAGTCGCTCTCCAGCCGTGGCGGCGAGGGCGTCCCGGGGCGCGAAAGGGGGGGCGAAAGATTTGGACAAGTCGCGACGACGACGACAACCCGGGATAGTTTTTCGTCCTGGATCCGTTTTTGACGGTCCCAGGCCCCGAAAGCGGCTCCCAGAGGCCTAAAACGAGCAAGAATCCTTGAAGGTCGGGGATCGACGACATACTACGACGACGACGACGACGACGACGACGACGACGGCGGCGGCGGCGGCGGCGGCAGCAACGACGTCTTCGGCGGCGGCGGCGGCGCGTTTTTGCTCGACGTTTCCGGGGAGATTTCGGGCCCTAGGGGGCCGCCGTCGGGCCCCAGGGCCGCCAGAAACGGGCAAACCAGAAGGACCTCCGACTCGCCGCGGTGGGGGCAACGCAACGCGATATTGCCTGCCCGGGCGGGGCAGATTCCTCCTCCACACGCTCCTTCTCGTGTTCCTCCTCTCCCTCATCGTCTCGGCATCCCTGCCCCATCCTGCTCTCTCCGAGCGCGGGCGGCAGAACGAGGGGGAAAAAGGCAATCGATGGGGGGGCTTGGCAAACTTGAGATGACGGGTGCGTTTTCCGTAGCCTGGCACGTAGATCGCTGACGCGGCGGCCGATGGGCGAGGAGGAATGGAGGAGAGGAAGACGAACAGGGCGGCCGAATCCGCCACCGCGCTCTGAGGCGCAAGTTGGAATGCCCCCAGGTCTCCTGCCTAATACCCCCGAACCGACAGCTCGAGCCTTCCGCCCCAAGATGCCACCGGGAGGCTCCAAGAAGCGCCCGAGCCACCCTGGAAGCCCCGGGACGACCCTAAGAGACATTGAACTGCCTCCAAAAGGTTTTCGAGAGGTCTCCCGCGACATCTCGACGAACATCCAAGAAGCTCATGACCACGAACCCAGGCACGGTGGTGGAATGGGCCGAAGGCAATACAAGAGTTAGCGGCTGGCCCAACCACGGGAGGTAGGGCAGTGTCGCCCTCGCCCCTGCAAAAAATTAACAATGGCATTGCGCCAACCTGCATGCAGCTCACTGCGAACTCTGGCGAGCGGCGTCCGCCAACTCTTGCTCCAGCCGCAGAGCTGTCTCGGGCTCGAGCATGAGACGGGCGCGTTCGCTCTGCTGGAAATACATGACGCCATCGTCGACCCACGCGGGCAACGCCGAACTGTGGAAGTGCATGTACAAAAACCGCAGGAATGACAAGTCTGCAAAAAACTTGAAAACTTTCTCTCCTGCAGTCTTAGTCTCGGATGGCCAGTGCGAAGCAGTGATGGCCCAAGACTGTTCGACTGGGACGGTGCCGGATCGAGGGCCCACGCCGGCGGCCCGCAAGCCTTCGGCGCACTCTTGCCACGCAAGCAAGCCGCTCAAGCGTCGCGACTTGAGAAGGCGGCTGTAATGCCGCCGCAGCTTCGAATTGAAGACGCATCTGCGGCCGCGCACTTCCTGGGCGCAGGCTGGGCAGACCCTCAGGATGCCGCGGCGGCGGCGCGCCAGGCGCTTGGGACTACTGTACCAACGTCGCATTCGTTTAATTTCCCGCTTAAATGCCTTGCGGCTCCTGTAGTTATCCGCCGCCGCGCCCCAGGGCGCGACGTGGCGCGCGGTCAATCGCTCTAACGAGACGCCCAGCATCTCCAGGAAAGCTGCCAAGAGGTCCCCGAGAAGGCCCCCGAAACATTTCCCAAATGCTCTAGGGCCCCGCCCGCGACCCGAGAGTGGCGGCGGGGCGGGCCGAAGGCCGCGAGATGCCACCCGTGCGCGGCGTCGAGCTGGGCCCCTGCTCGACGCGCAACCCGCGCGAGCACGGGGCGCGGCGGCTGCGCGCCGAACGCGCTCTTCCAGACGCCTTTCGCGCGGAGAACCCCTGGCGACGAGAGGAACGCGCGCAAATCGCGCGCGCCGTCTGGATCCTGCGCGAGCGCTTCCTGGAAGGACGCGGCAGACTGAGCCACAGCAGTCCGCAGGAGGTCGCGCCCGCGCTCTCCAAGCGCCGGCACGGGAGGCGCGCCTTGCGGTTCCTCGGGTGGGCCGCGGGGCGCGTTCAGCCGGCCGATCAGGTCAGCGTGGTCGTGGCAGAAGTCCGCCGGAGCCGTCGCTCTCCGCGCCCGTCAAGGCGCGCGGCCGCGCTCCTCGTCACGTCATGCCCCGTCGCCCCTGCGGGGAAAACCGAACAAATGAACCGGTGCTGGCTGGGCTCTGGCGCCCGGCAGTTCGATGGGCCAGCTGAGATCTAGGCGCGGCGGATGCGGCGAAGCCGACTGGATCCGAGCTGTCGTTCCACGCACCTCCTCGCGTTGAGGACGTCGTGGAACGGCTCGCCTGCCACGAGCACGCCGACGGAAGGCGCGACTATGCAGCACGCGGCGAGTGGGCCGCGCGGAGTGGCACCAGCCGTCCGCACCCGGGCAAGCTGGCACGCCTCATTCACCACGTCGGCGTACTTCTTGAAGTGCTTGTTGTAGGAGTCGGTGCTGACGAACGCAGGGCACGCGTCCTCCAAGGACATGCCGGCGGCCTGGCGAGCAGAGACGATGTCCGCGAGCAGAGGCTGCAGCACGCGCTTGATGTCCATCCAGGCCTCCCCGCGGACGGGGGCGACAGGCAGCAGGGGCGATCCGTCCGTCCCGCAGATGCCGAGCACGCAACTGAAGGGCTTCTGGCGGGACTTGCCGGCACCTCTCCAAATCTTCTTCGCCAGCTTGAAGTTGCCGTCCACGCGCAGCCCGGAACCGTTGTAGAGACTCTGCAGGCGCCGCATCTCAGACACTCTCCGCGAAATCGGGGCGGAGAAGGCGCGCGGGGCGATCATGCCCAACATCTTGCGCTTGGGGAGGGCGAAAGCGATGTTGAAGAGGACTGCCCGCGCGCCGGCGTCGCTCAAGCCCGCCTCCGC
>CAUYUJ010002219.1:66060-68560 GCA_963575745.1 Prorocentrum cordatum | reverse complement strand
TGAAATAAGGAACAGTTTGGATTCGGAAGGGGCTCGATGTTCTTTACGTCCTTCCGTGGTTGTTCCTCTAGCCCTTCTCATGCAGCCAGGCTTTTTTGAAGCCGCAGAGGGGCTTCGTTCCTTATGTAGCGTTCCTTACTTCAGCAGCCCAACTGTGCCGCTCGAGACTTTCTCTGGGTTCAGGCTCCCAGGTGTCACCAGACAAGCATTTCCAATTGTTTCCCGATGGCCGCCTCGGATCACCAGCGGGACAAGCAGGGCCCCACGGGGAGGGGGGCGCCCGCTCGACACGTCTCCGCAACTGCTTACGCCTCGCGAACTCCCCACCGGCCCATTCGGAAGCCCGGCCCATGAGAGCTGACGGGAAGAGGGACGAAGAGACACATACAGTGCACCAGAGCGTGCAAAGAGAGGAGAGGATGTCGGGTTTTGAGCCCTCCTGGAGGCCATCTTGGAGAGTCGGAGGCCCTCTTGGAGCTACGGGGGTGTATTGGGGTATAGTTGGGTCTTCTTGGAGCTCTTTTGGGGCATCTTGCGGCCCTCTTGGGGTTTTTCGGAGGGTCTTGGGGTCCTCTTGGGGCTCGTTTGGGGCGCCTTCAGGCTCTTATGGGGCCCTCTTGGATGGAGCGCCTCCTGGGGCCATCTTGGAGACCATCGATCAAAGGAGGGGGGGGTTCTCGATTCCCTCCCTCCTCCGGGGCCATCGAGATAGCCTCTTGTGGTGCTCTTGGGGCCCTCTTGGAGGCCTCTTGGGCCATTCTTGGAACTCTCTTGGGCCATCTTAGGGTCATCTTGAGGCCTCAAAAGCGCATCGGGAAAGGCAAACATCAGTGATTCCCCAAAGGTTTGTTTAAGGATGTTGACTTCTCGGGGAGGTCCTGAGGGGTCGCCAAAAGTACCTCGAACCGTCTTGTTGCCCTCTCGGGGCCTCTTGGAGGCATGTTGTTAGCTATCTTGAGCCATGTTGGGCTATCTTGGGCGATCTTAGAGGCTACGTATGTTAGGCTCTCTGAGGCCTTCCTGAGGCCATCTTAGGCCATCTTGGACGCTCTACCCCCTCGCGGAACCCCCCGTCCAGGTCCTGGGGAGGGGGCAGGTGGAGGGATGAACCCCTCCCCGAAGGGGAAGAAGGGGTTGCGGATGAGGAGAGAAAGACATCGTTAGACCGCCTGTCGCCCAGAGGGCTGGTGGGACTCACTCACAGGCGAGGCTCCCGCTCGAGACGTCTTCGGGATTCAGGCTGCCAGGTGTCACCACACCTGTGCCTTTACTTGCTTTCAGATGACCTCCTCGAGTTACTATCATGATCTGCGGGCCCCATAGGGAGACGGCCCCCACTTTCGAATTCCGTGAAATCCGCTCACCGACGAGGCTCCCGCTCGAGACTTCTTCGGGGTTCGGGCCCCCGCGGTGTCGACAAACCTGGGTTTTGAAAGATCTGCTTCCGGTGGCCGCCTTGAATTGCCAACATGACCTGAGGCGTCCTGGGGATTTAGGCTCGCAGGCGCTACTCAGGGGCGGACAGAACCCCCAACTGTGACACGCCGATTAGTGAATTGTCCGTTTTCGGTTCTCGAGAGGTCGCCGCGGCCGTTATTTTCCAGGCTTGCGCCCGCCAGGTTTGGGCCTCAGGTCGATTTCACTAAACCACGTTTTACTAAAGGGAGGTCTGTCCATCCCCGAGTTACTCAACCCTCGGACGCTCACCAGAGTGTGAGTGCACCGCGAGGGCGTCTCGAGCGGGAGACCCTCCCTTAGGGCCTCCCGCCTCGTGTTGGCAATCCGAGACGGCCATCGGAGCATCCTGGTCCGTAGCCATTGTGGCTCAAGGCTCAAGCCTTTTTTGCCTTGAGCCGTATTTGCTCGGTTTGCAGTGCTGGCCAAACACGTTCGTTGTTCCGGGTGCTGGCGGGCATTGCGGCAGAGGTATCGGCGCATACATGGTGAACACGGCAACGCTGCCGAGTGCTTGCGTATTCGTGTTCCGTCTGTTCGTTGCAGCGTGGGCGATTTTGTTCCTTCTGTCCGTTGCTGCAATACGATTGGGAACGACTGGACGTGCAATTTTGCGCTTAAAAAGTACGTGTTTGTCTTGCACTAGTGCTTCCACCACATCAACCGTCCCATCCCTCCACTATTTCGACACCTCGTGGAGCGAGAGAACACATCTGAAGAAATTTAGGTCGTGCGCCCCAGGCTTCCACAAGTCCGCCCTCAGCACTGTCGTCATTTTACACGGCTCCGCCGTTATTCATACATTTAAGAATGGTGGGACGTCGTTGCTCAAGGTCGCTCGCGATCACGGTGGTACGGTGAAGACGGTTTTTCCACCTATGAATCTCACCAGACAGGAGGTTGCTGATTTTGTTGTCAATTATGATGGATTCAAGGCTGCTTTGATCAGAGATCCATTGGAACGCGTAGCGTCTTCTTTCCATGAAGTTATGTCGAGGCAGAACCGCGGAAGAAATTTGACCCTACAAGACAGGTTAGCATTTGC
>CAUYUJ010002219.1:38560-61060 GCA_963575745.1 Prorocentrum cordatum | reverse complement strand
GCGGGGTGCTCGAAGAGGCGCCCGGCGCGGACCAGGGCTTCGTGAAGGTGGGCTATCTCAAGCAGTCCGAGAAGCAAGCGGCCTTTCGCCGCAGCCTCGGCGTCTCGGTAGAGGTTTTCCCCGATCCCTGAAGCGGCGCATGCATCCTCGAAGGCGCCCCAGCAGCCCCGCTGCCGAGGCGCGCGCAGGTCGGCGCAACACCGTTGCTTCAATTCGCTGTCGTGGCGACAGCGCTGCCAGCCTGCGCGCGGCGATTGCGCCAGCCGCCAAGTATTCGGCCACCCCTCGTTTCCTCGGCCGCGGCAAAGGCGATCCACGCGCCCGCGCGTTTCTGCTGCGTCTGCGGGGCCCCTTCGCTCGACCATGGCCCGATAGGTCCCCGACGGGGGCTCCGTCGCGGCCCCGGGGCGGCCCGGGCCCCACAGCGGCCCAAGAGAGCTTTTATAGCCCCCAGTGGGCTCGCTCCAAGGGAGCGTCTACGCCGCCTTGCGCCGTCTCGGGGGCCACCATGGGCTGTCCGTGCTATTTCGGGGGCCCTCTTAGGCTATCTTGGATCATCTCCGCGGTTGGCGGCGCAGGCGCGGGCGGGCGATATCGCGTTGCGCCCCCCCTGGCCGCGGTTAGGTGATCTCATGCATCGCCATCGTCGTCATCATCGCTGCAACCATTTGGGCTCAAGCCAGAGGCCCGGGCTTTCGCTGATCGCGTCTTCGGCCACCAGAGCGTCTATGCCGCCGAAGAGAGGCCCGACCGGGGGCCCGCCGCCGTGGCCCAGAAAAAGGCCCACCTGGAAGGATTTGCGCGGGGAGCGCGGCGCAGAGCCTGCCCAGGCGCGGCCGCTGCCGCCGCCCGAGGTGGGCCCGCCCGCGAGCCAAGCCGCTCGGCCGAAGGGGGGCCGAGAGCACCGGCGCACCCGCGCAAGGCGTGGGCGCCTCGGGCGGCCCTGCCAGAGCTCGGTCCGCGCGACGCAGCGGCGCTGGACGCTGCGCTGGCCCAGCGGGACTCCGCCCGCTCAGGCGTTGGCGCACGGGCAGACAAGCGGGCGCGCCTGGCGTTGCGCTTTCGCGCGGGGCGCACGCGGGGCACGCTGGCCCGACTGCTCCAGTGTGGACTTGTTAGCGGCGACGGCGGCCCGGCTGAGACGCTGGCCCCGCGGGCAGGGCTCGCTGGCAAACTTCGAGGCGAGGAGGTGGTCGTCCTCGACGCCTTCGTGTGCCGCGGCCGCCTTCGGTGCGACGTGGCCCCCGTAGTCCAAGGCTCTGGGGCGGGCGCCGCTGGCGGCGCGCACGTGCTCAGGACGAGTTTGCGGCGTGGTTTGACCACGCGTGCCGGTTCTGATCTCACGGACGTGCAGCATCGGTGGCGCTGCCGGTCGATCGTCCGCGGTGTTCCATGGATGGCGCGCGTGCCCGAGGGCGTGTCGGATGGCGGGCGCGCAGCATCGGTGGCTCCGCGCGCTCTCGTGGAAGACGCGCAGATGTTGCAGTCTTTCCGCCACGCCCTCGCCGGCATGAACGTCGCGGCGCCCGCGTGCCAGCGGCCCGCGGCGCCAGTCCTCGTGATCCCGAAGGCCGCCGACGATCACGCCCGGCAATTCCGGCACTGGGTCGCGCGTCAGCAGGGGGGGGCCGCGCTGCAGCCGAGCGGGGAATGCAGGCGCGGGAGCTACGTTTGGGACTTCCCGTGGCCAGTGCAGCTGGACCGTCAGAGGTGGGTATGCTTCACGTGCATGGGCTGTCCACGAACATGGGCATTGCCCGCAGGCGTCGTGCGGCGGGCGCGGCGACGACGTCGGGCATCGCTGTTACTTCCCAGTCGCCGACGAGGACGTGGTGCGCGTCGTCCCTGACGCGATCGTCATCCGCGGCAACGCGGCGGAGGGCGGGCAGAAGGAGGGCCGCTGTTACGTGACTGGGAGGTTCCTGGCGAGATTCCTCTTCTGCCTGAATGACACGCTGAACTTCCGCGAGTGCCGTCGGCAGCTGCTCGGGGAGTACGTCGCCGTCGCGCGCGGCGCGGAGGCGGGCTTGAGCGACGCCGGCGCGCGGGCAGTCCTCTTCAACATCGCTTTCGCCCTCCCCAAGCGCAAGATGTTGGGCATGATCGCCCCGCGCGCCTTCTCCGCCCCGATTTCGCGGAGAGTGTCTGAGATGCGGCGCCTGCAGAGTCTCTACAACGGTTCCGGGCTGCGCGTGGACGGCAACTTCAAGCTGGCGAAGAAGATTTGGAGAGGTGCCGGCAAGTCCCGCCAGAAGCCCTTCAGTTGCGTGCTCGGCATCTGCGGGACGGACGGATCGCCCCTGCTGCCTGTCGCCCCCGTCCGCGGGGAGGCCTGGATGGACATCAAGCGCGTGCTGCAGCCTCTGCTCGCGGACATCGTCTCTGCTCGCCAGGCCGCCGGCATGTCCTTGGAGGACGCGTGCCCTGCGTTCGTCAGCACCGACTCCTACAACAAGCACTTCAAGAAGTACGCCGACGTGGTGAATGAGGCGTGCCAGCTTGCCCGGGTGCGGACGGCTGGTGCCACTCCGCGCGGCCCACTCGCCGCGTGCTGCATAGTCGCGCCTTCCGTCGGCGTGCTCGTGGCAGGCGAGCCGTTCCACGACGTCCTCAACGCGAGGAGGTGCGTGGAACGACAGCTCGGATCCAGTCGGCTTCGCCGCATCCGCCGCGCCTAGATCTCAGCTGGCCCATCGAACTGCCGGGCGCCAGAGCCCAGCCAGCACCGGTTCATTTGTTCGGTTTTCCCCGCAGGGGCGACGGGGCATGACGTGACGAGGAGCGCGGCCGCGCGCCTTGACGGGCGCGGAGAGCGACGGCTCCGGCGGACTTCTGCCACGACCACGCTGACCTGATCGGCCGGCTGAACGCGCCCCGCGGCCCACCCGAGGAACCGCAAGGCGCGCCTCCCGTGCCGGCGCTTGGAGAGCGCGGGCGCGACCTCCTGCGGACTGCTGTGGCTCAGTCTGCCGCGTCCTTCCAGGAAGCGCTCGCGCAGGATCCAGACGGCGCGCGCGATTTGCGCGCGTTCCTCTCGTCGCCAGGGGTTCTCCGCGCGAAAGGCGTCTGGAAGAGCGCGTTCGGCGCGCAGCCGCCGCGCCCCGTGCTCGCGCGGGTTGCGCGTCGAGCAGGGGCCCAGCTCGACGCCGCGCACGGGTGGCATCTCGCGGCCTTCGGCCCGCCCCGCCGCCACTCTCGGGTCGCGGGCGGGGCCCTAGAGCATTTGGGAAATGTTTCGGGGGCCTTCTCGGGGACCTCTTGGCAGCTTTCCTGGAGATGCTGGGCGTCTCGTTAGAGCGATTGACCGCGCGCCACGTCGCGCCCTGGGGCGCGGCGGCGGATAACTACAGGAGCCGCAAGGCATTTAAGCGGGAAATTAAACGAATGCGACGTTGGTACAGTAGTCCCAAGCGCCTGGCGCGCCGCCGCCGCGGCATCCTGAGGGTCTGCCCAGCCTGCGCCCAGGAAGTGCGCGGCCGCAGATGCGTCTTCAATTCGAAGCTGCGGCGGCATTACAGCCGCCTTCTCAAGTCGCGACGCTTGAGCGGCTTGCTTGCGTGGCAAGAGTGCGCCGAAGGCTTGCGGGCCGCCGGCGTGGGCCCTCGATCCGGCACCGTCCCAGTCGAACAGTCTTGGGCCATCACTGCTTCGCACTGGCCATCCGAGACTAAGACTGCAGGAGAGAAAGTTTTCAAGTTTTTTGCAGACTTGTCATTCCTGCGGTTTTTGTACATGCACTTCCACAGTTCGGCGTTGCCCGCGTGGGTCGACGATGGCGTCATGTATTTCCAGCAGAGCGAACGCGCCCGTCTCATGCTCGAGCCCGAGACAAAGCTGCGGCTGGAGCAAGAGTTGGCGGACGCCGCTCGCCAGAGTTCGCAGTGAGCTGCATGCAGGTTGGCGCAATGCCATTGTTAATTTTTTGCAGGGGCGAGGGCGACACTGCCCTACCTCCCGTGGTTGGGCCAGCCGCTAACTCTTGTATTGCCTTCGGCCCATTCCACCACCGTGCCTGGGTTCGTGGTCATGAGCTTCTTGGACGTTCGTCGAGATGTCGCGGGAGACCTCTCGAAAACCTTTTGGAGGCAGTTCAATGTCTCTTAGGGTCGTCCCGGGGCTTCCAGGGTGGCTCGGGCGCTTCTTGGAGCCTCCCGGTGGCATCTTGGGGCGGAAGGCTCGAGCTGTCGGTTCGGGGGTATTAGGCAGGAGACCTGGGGGCATTCCAACTTGCGCCTCAGAGCGCGGTGGCGGATTCGGCCGCCCTGTTCGTCTTCCTCTCCTCCATTCCTCCTCGCCCATCGGCCGCCGCGTCAGCGATCTACGTGCCAGGCTACGGAAAACGCACCCGTCATCTCAAGTTTGCCAAGCCCCCCCATCGATTGCCTTTTTCCCCCTCGTTCTGCCGCCCGCGCTCGGAGAGAGCAGGATGGGGCAGGGATGCCGAGACGATGAGGGAGAGGAGGAACACGAGAAGGAGCGTGTGGAGGAGGAATCTGCCCCGCCCGGGCAGGCAATATCGCGTTGCGTTGCCCCCACCGCGGCGAGTCGGAGGTCCTTCTGGTTTGCCCGTTTCTGGCGGCCCTGGGGCCCGACGGCGGCCCCCTAGGGCCCGAAATCTCCCCGGAAACGTCGAGCAAAAACGCGCCGCCGCCGCCGCCGAAGACGTCGTTGCTGCCGCCGCCGCCGCCGCCGCCGTCGTCGTCGTCGTCGTCGTCGTCGTCGTCGTAGTATGTCGTCGATCCCCGACCTTCAAGGATTCTTGCTCGTTTTAGGCCTCTGGGAGCCGCTTTCGGGGCCTGGGACCGTCAAAAACGGATCCAGGACGAAAAACTATCCCGGGTTGTCGTCGTCGTCGCGACTTGTCCAAATCTTTCGCCCCCCCTTTCGCGCCCCGGGACGCCCTCGCCGCCACGGCTGGAGAGCGACTAGAGTCTGGCCAGAGCGCGCCCCATCGACAGGTCCACGGGCCGATTTCGCATGGAAGCTCGAGGCTCAAGGATCGAGATCGGGAAACGAGGATTTGGGTTCGTCTGGGGGGGCTGGACTGGAAGGACCCCACGAATGCACGTCAGGGCGGGTCGGCAGGGGGGTCCGCCAACTCCTTGTTGATGGAAGGGCTTGGGCGGTCAACTCGGACACTCCGCGCCGATCGCAAGCTTGAACGGCAAATCAGCGCGTTGGCGCCGAAGCGCATTTAGCATGCAGCTCCCAAAACGCCAGAATCACGCACGATCCACGGCGGCGCAAGGGCAGGGGGAGGAGGGGGGCGAGAGGGAGAGTGAGGAATGTAAGGGTGAGGATAAAGGGGGCGAGGAGGGGACGGTAGGGGATGCGAGGGAGGTGGAGGGGAACGAGGAGGCAAGGGAAGATAGGGACTTGGGAGGACATATGGGGGGACGGGGGACAAATCAGAAAGGTAGGAGGGGGAGGTGGAGGAGGAGGACGGGAGGTCGAGGAAGAGTGATGAGACAAAATGGCTGGCAACATCAGTGGCGCACGAGTGGTACGCAGGTCAAAGCACATGTGTTTACGCGTGTGTGTGAGAGGATCCTTATATGCCAACGGTATTGAATGCAACGGCACGTGAAGCAATGGCCACGCCGACCGTCGGAGTATCGCGCCGCATCGCCGATGCATCGCCGATGCAGCTCGATGTGGAGCCCGATGTGCCGTACGTCGGAGGTCGGAGTAGACGGTGCGCTCGCTGCATCGCGCGATACTCCGACGGTCGGAGTAGACGGGGTCGATATTCCGACCGCCCGACGCATGGCGCGCCCCCAACACCCTCAACACCACTTTCTCGTTGCCTCGACGTCGGCTCGCACTCTGAGAGCATCCAGCCGAGATTAGAATCCAAACCTAAACTGCATTGCGGCACCCTAGCTAAATACAGCCAGCCCAATGCAGACCAGCGGCCCAGAGTGTTTGCACAAGCATGCGTGTCACGATATATGCAATATGCTGATCCCTTATGTGTCTATGTCTGCTTAATGCTGCATTACGTTTGCATGCTATGCTAGTGCCTGCTGCGCTTGAAACTCCTGAGGCTCAGGAGCGCTTGGCGCGCTTGAAACCCTTGGCGGGGCGATCTGAAACGCTAGGGGCCTTGGCCTTCACGTGCTGACTGCCATCGGCTGAACTCGGGGCAGGCGGCTTCTTTGGGGTCGGAGTGTGAATAGACCCGTCCGCTAAGCTTTTCTTGGCTGGCGTGAGGTGGGCTCCGCCCCCAGACGCGCCTGCGCCAGGGGCCAACGCCTCGCCAGCCTGTGCTGGCAAAGGCTGGGCTGGAAGTGCGTGCGCCTGCAGGTCCTTGAACAACTGCCAGAAGCACTGCGGTACCTTGGGGTAGCGACCCTCGTTCTCCGTCAAGAACTCCGTCGCTTTCGTCGGCCCCTCAGGGCGATGACGATACGCAGTCAACAGGTCGACGCCCCTGATGACCACGCTTGCTTCCGCAGCGTCCTTCAGCAACTGGAGTGCCACGTTCACTGACTCGGACGTCGTCGGGTGGTCCTGCACGCGGGGGTTGATGGACAGCACGGCTGCTGACGTGGAGAAGGCTTTGATGCAGGTGTGGAGTGAGTTGTGGCGGTTGATCACGACGTCCAGCTTGTTCTTGAGCATCGCCATTGCCATCGTCTCGTTGAACACGTCGTCGACGAAACATGCTGTCCAAGTAGGGGTGACCTTTGCCGTCGCCTGTCCCTCGTTGGTCAAGACCTCGGCCATGCCCAGCAAGAGCATGCTCTCGTAACGCCCGCTGACTCTTGCCGCCAACAAGCACCAGTGACGCATGGTGTGGATCGACTCGCGGAGCTGCCAGCCTGTCTTCTCGAACTCCATGGCCCTGGGGTCGTTGGCCATGCTGTCCAGCTTCTGTCGCGCACCGTGGAGGATCTGCAATATGAAGGTGGCCGTCCCGCAGAGGTACCCTTGACTCATGAACTGCTTATCCTTGGAGCGAGCCTTCCTGCCTATAGCCACCTCGGCTGAGGAAATGACTGCGACCACGTCGGCGACAGCGCACTTGAGCTCCATAGCGAACATGCACAGGTCGATGCTGGGCTCCGGTGCATCCACAGTTGAGTAGAACATGCCAGGGACGTCGATCTCCGTCAGCATGACTGCTCTGATGAAGCATCGCAGGTGCTCGAGAGCTCGGTTATGAGGGAGAAGCTCCAACACCTTGGGATCCCCTTTGCTTCCAGAAACATCAATGGGCGCAAGCTTCGCAACATTGTCGGCATCGCCCTTAGGCAGCAAGTGAGGATACAGGGCCGAGTCGTCGCACTCCTTTAAGACGTCGGCGTGAACGCTCCCCAGGAGCACCTCCACGTCAGAAATCGTAGAACTCTTATCTACCAAGAACGCTGTAGCCTTGAAGTCGTACATGCGCTGGCCGACATGCTCAGCAAACGCCGCGAACAACGCTGCGATGTCATCTCCGACCTCGGGGAGATCGAGGGTGGATGAGGTCAGCACGGTGAAGGGCGTGACTGAGGTGTGCTCGTGGTGGACCTTGCTGAAGTTGCAGAGGGCCTGCTCGTCGGGCTTGGTGCTGCTCTTTGAAAGTGACTCGCCGTCGAGCCACCAGTCTGGGTCGGCAAGCAAGTGAAGGCTCTCAAGGTATATGATAATCTTGTCGATGACCGCAACGTTGTGGTTGAAATGTCTCAGGACAGTGTCGCCCGACGCGTCCTTGTCGAAGTGATCGTGCCAAGAGCCGCCCACTCTGGTGGCCGCGAGCTTGTGCAGCTTCTGGGCGCCCAGCGCAGACTTCAGCATCAGCTCAACGAAGGCTCTCAAGCGCGGGCGCATCGCTTTCACAGTGGCGTCGATCTCACGGATGTGAGCGAAGAGGCGGACTGGCGACGAGAACGGCATTGTCGGCTGCACATTGCCGTCGCCGCCAGGCTGGGTCGACTCGCACTCGGCTTTGACGACCTCTGTCTGGATGGGGCCTGAATTGTCGCCGCCTGCGGCAGCACACGAATCTGCCATGCCCGCCTGTGAAGCTTGCCCCAGGAGATGGCCGATTCAACCTCTGACGGTATCTATGTAGACGAAGTTCCCTGCGTGCAACAGGACGTACATGTTTGATGCAGTATTCGCCTGTGGCCCAGACTCACACAGCCACTTCATTTACACAAAGAACAGAGGGAGTTGGGGAGGCCGAGGAGGGGGGCCAGCATCAGCACGAGCAGCACGACGACGACAGCTGGGGGACGGCGACGACTACGAGAGCGAGCACGACCAGCAACGACAGCATGCGCAGCACGAGCAGCGCACTCAGCAAACGTGTTGAGGGACGTCGCGTTTGGGTTTGCACCCCTCCCTCCATCCTCTCCCGCCCCCCCCTGGCGAGTTTCCGAAGGCAGGGCGGGCCCAATTAAAAAAGGCAAGCTAGCGTGGCGGTCGGTTTCGGAGTCGAGGCGGGGGTGAGGAGGAGGAGTTAGATGAGGAAGGATAGGGATGTGGAAGTGGCTGTGGATATCAGTCGTGCCCAGCGCTCGCCAGAGTCTCGGCGTGCTGCTCCAAGGCGCTCGTGGACCAGCGCTGGAGGGCCTGAGCGCAAGCAACTCTCATCACCATGCACGCCTCGAAATACTTCCCGAACGCATCGCAGGTCATCGGCTTGCCGCCATTCCCCGCCTTCAGCCAAGAGGTTGCGTTCTCGAAGGCTGGATCGAGCAAGTCCTCGAAGCGGCCGACGCTGAACTCGAACCCGCTGCTCGCAGCCTCATCCTCGATGCCGACCTTGGCGTGGCTGAGAGCCCGTTTCATGAACGCCATGCCTGCAGGGTGGACCGCCATTGTTTTTGCCATCTCTGGTGATGGGGCATCCTCCTTCGCTGCCGCCATCACTGTCCTCCTGGCCCACCTCGCACTGTCGACGCTGGGCCTCTCCCTCTCGTCCGACTTCGCGCACAGCGCGATCGTCGCGAACGCGTCGAGAAGCTGGCCCACCTTATTGCTGAGGCAGCCGTTGTGTTTGGTAAGCCACGCCTGGCGCGTTCTTTCCATGAGCTCATGGCAATGCTGCACCGCCTTCTGGTCATTCACGATGTCGGGGCTCAAGGTGAAGATGTACTTCGCCATGGAATCGCCCACCAGCTTCTCGAACTGCTCGACGGGATGGACCAATACACGCTTGGCGATCACGTCTTTCGGCATGGTGAACTGCATGCGCCTCTTCGAAGGTGATGCTTCGCCCTCTGCTGTGCCATCGGCGGCGTCCTTATCCTTGACCTTCGCGCCGTCGGTGGTCTTGGTCATCGCCCCCGTCAATTTGCCAGCATTCTCGGTTGCGATCTTGTGACACTCAGTGAGACGGTCGAAGTTCAGCGAATTGATTGCCTCGTCAATGCCCATGCCGTTGGCCAAATCCTTGTAGAACTGCGCGTAGATAAGGATCATCTCCAAGTCGGCACCCACAGACTTCTTCTGGAAACGAAGGAACGGTTTCAACTTGCAAACTGCATCAAGCACATGGACCAAGGACGCATCGTTGTTCTCGTCGTGCCACGTCTTGAAGAGCTTGAACAGGATGATCGTTGTCTCCACGCGCATCGAAAGCTGTTTGAATGAAGTCTTTATGTCAACGTTCGCTTGCTGGGAGATCTCACTGCTGTGCTGGTTCAAACGGCGCTCGAGTGCTTGTACGGTCTGTATCCTGCAGTCTGGTAGCCAGCCCAGGTGCGACAGAGCCTCAACGTACTGGTTGATTGTCCCACGAATCCTCCCGAAGCTGATGTACACTTGGCCCTTGGGCAAGCGCTCAGTCAAGGAAAACTTGTTCAATGAGTCTGAGTCGCCGTCGTCCTCGGAGTCCACGTCAATGCCGACGGCCGCACACGTGCCTTCACTCGCACCAGTCTCACAAGCCGCTGAAGCCACGGCAGGCGCCGCCACCGACAAGCCGCTTCGGCGGAACCCGAACTCCTGCTTGACACGCTGAGGTTGTGCAAGTGCATCCTCCTCATGCTTGATCTCGCCAGCTGTGCCAGAGCCGCTGCCATCTACAGGCTTGTCTCTCGCTCCTCCTGACTCCGATGCTGGATTGTCTGTGCGCGTGCAGCTCTCACCGCCCTCTGGTAAAGCAGAAACTTGGATCTCGCCAGCCTCTTGGTACCGTTTGCTCGCAATCTCAGCCCACTCGATGGCCAACTCGTGCAATGTCACCGTGCCGTCGGCCGACCCATGGCGAAGCACCCTGTAGCAGTGTATTAAAAATGGCCATTGATTGGCGTCGCTGTCGTTGGGGAACTCCACCGTGCCGGGTGGTCCGTCCAGCTTCTCAGACACCAACTCCTTCAAGTCCAGGCATTGCTGGCACGTGCTGTGGTCTGTGGAAGAAGGGTGAACACCATGTCCGCCAGGCGACCGGGGGAGCCCACTCTGCCCAGCGAAGTCATCGAAACACTTGGCGCAACGCGCAGGGTCTGGCTCGAACAGGCCGACTTGAAAAGAACTCGGGCCTTCGCCATTGGGTTTGCTGGCGGCCTGTTGGCTGCCCTCGCACGAGCCGTCTTCGAACAACTCCCGTTCCAGCTGCTCGTGCTCTTCCTTCGTCGTGATTGCCGCCGCCATCAAGACAATGCGATAGCTGGTGCAAGAGGCTGCGTGCACTGGTATTCGTTGCCAACCCGCAAGATGACTATGGGCACGCCACCATACTAGGAGGCTGTGGCATCGCCCAGGTTGGGCCAAAATGGCTATGGAGATACGGGGGGGAAGGAGGAGGTCGTGGGAGAACGTGCCCATTCGGCCTCAATTTGTTTTCCTGAGGTGAGGGCGCGCCGCCTTGGGCACATGGCCCCGTTCGGCCCACCGTGTGTCTGAGCCTGCTCATCCTGGGCATTTGCGCTGTTTTTTCTGGTGGCCCCCGTGGTTTGCAACGCCCCCCTTCTGAAGTGAGACGTCGCTTCTGTGGGGGCATCGAAACTACCACCCACAACAGTCATATAACTGATCTTTTCATGGTGGGCTTGGGGGGAGAGAGACATTCGTTGTCCAGCCTCCTCAGCAGACACCTGGACCCCAAAGCTAAAATGATGCACCACAGATTTAAGCATGGGAACCCCAGAAGCTTAGAGAATGCGATCCCGCCGCCGAACACTTCCAACACTCCAAGACTCTCCAGGACCCTGCCAAGACTAGGAAAGGCGTGCGAGGACGAGGAGGATGACGAGGAGCAAACATAAATACGGGGAGCACGGATCCCAACAAGTTCTCAAACCAGTTCTTTTCATGTCTATGCCATGTTGGTTCATTCGCTCTCTCTCTCTCTCTCTCTATCTCCCCCTCCCTCCCTCTCTCTCTCCCATGTCCTACCTTTCTTTCTCTCCAGTCTCGCAGCGCAGGACAGCTGCGTGCTTCGTGCAGCTGGGGATGGGGAGGGGGCAAAGGAACGAGCGGGTGGCAAGCCAAGGTCTTCCAAGAGCCTTCCCCCATTAACCGCTATCACATCCAATCCTCCATTCCCATGTTTGCTGCCGCCCCTTCCCCCACGCCTGCCCCTGCCCTCCTCCCCCGCCCCTCCATTCCTTCAAGCATTCGCCCAAGGGTGCGTTTCAACAGTTTCAGGGCATCACCACGGAACCAAATATGAGACTTCCCCGCCTCGCAGATGCCCGAACGAAAACACGCAGACAAGCTCACGCAGACTTGCAAAGGCTGCGTTGGCACAACCTCGGTGCTCAGCGCACGAGTCTGGCTACAGGCAAAAATACACTGGTGCAAATCAAGCGAGCCGCAGCATACGCGCGAACAGCGTCAGCCAATCCACGCAAGGCGGACAATAAGGCTGGGCTGAACTTAATCAGATTCGGATTCAGCCATGGCTGGAGGCGCCCCCTGGCCCTTGTCAGGCAGCGCAATCGTTATCTTGGTGGAGGCCGCCCTTTTCTGCAAACTCTTGATATTCGACAACCTAACAAGACGCCTTGACAGAGCGTCGCTTTCACTCCTCAGGCGATGCAGGCGGTCCAATGTATCCCTGACAGCTGGATGGTCGACGTTCAATTTACGATGCGCGGTGGCAATGCACTTGTCGCAGGAAGCGCCCACGGATTGCTTCAACATCTTGGCGTTCACAGAATTGATGCCAATGTTGCCACTGCTGCTCGCATCGGCCATCTCTGGTTCAGGGAATGATCTGCGACAACCTCAATGCCCACAGCGACGGCGCGCACCAAGGATGCGAGGCAACAAGGGCGTGGGCGAACCGAAGATGCAAGGATGCAGTGGGAGCCTCCTGCCAGCGCCGCCGCTGTGAATGCAAGGTTGAGGGGGGCAACGCGGGATGCGCTCGCAGCGGCTAGCTTGAACCCCAACACTTACGACATGATTGGGCTGCCTGAAAGTAGCCGAAGAAGGCATCAACACTGGAGTTGACATCGGAGAAGCAACATCGCCCCATACTCACGATATAGCAATATATGCCAGGCGTATCACAAGCCCCACTCAGAAGATGGTCTGGCATTCGTAGACGGGAACAACGTTGTGAGATCGGGGACCCAGAAAAATTAAACCTACCCGGTGTGGTCTTCGCTTTCCCGCTCCTGGCACGACGCAAAACGGTTTGCAGGCGCGGCCGCGAGCTATTCTTTTGATCACCCACAGGGGACGAAACGGCAAGGTCCATCCGAGTTTTGTGGGGCTACGGACGAGTAAATGAACCTCCGACCCGCAGAGGGCCACCGACGCGTGGATGGGGAATTGCTTAAATCCGTTTGTCGGCAACAAAAGGTAGCGCGACCCCCCAACACAACGCCGAAATAACGACAAACGGTGGCAAACCAAACGCGCGCGACACCAAAACGCAAACGCAAAAACGCAGAGTTTCCACGGCGTCATCAATGACAACCATGTATCCCCCCGCCACCACCAACCCAATCCTTATCACCACCGCCACCGTTTGTGCCCGTGCCCCAACGCCTCCCCGCCCCAATCACTCCCAAAAAATATCCCCCCACCACCAACCCAACCCCCACCCCCCAGCCACCCACCCCACCAACGCCCCGCTACCCCCACCACCATGCCCCACATCCACGCCCCCGACCACCACGCACGCTAGCCCCACCACGCCATCCCACAAACCCGCCCACCACGCCATGCATTACGCACCCTGCTCCCGCCCGCCCACCACCGCCGCCGCCACCATTGCCCGCGCGCCCTCCACGCCGCTCGCCAAACCCCGAACCACGCGGCCCCCCCCCCACCCCCCCCCCCACCCCCACCCCCACCACCCACCCGCCCCACCACGACCACCACACCATCCCCCAAGCCCAAAACGCGCGCGCCATCCCGCCGCGCCCATCGCGCGCCTGCCCACCTCCCTACCCACGCACGCACGCGCGCGCCCACCTCCCGAGCCCAAGCAACAACGCACCCACGCACGCACACGCAAGCGCACTGACCGACGCGCGCGCCCACGCCACCCCACCCCACCAACCCGCCCACCCCATCCACCAAAGCACGCACACGCGGGCGCAAGCGCGTGGGTGCAGGGGCGAGCGAAGTGGGGCTGGGCGTGGCGGGCGCTGCGGTGGCGGCGGTGGGGAGCGCGGGCGGTCGCAAGGAGAAGGAGTTGCGTGCGCGTGGGGGCGGGCGGTAAGTTGGCAAGGGCAGGTGCTTGGGAAATATGCGCAGCGGTGCAATGCTGGCGAGCGGTAATGCTGTGGGTGGTGTAAGTGCGTGGGGGAGGTGGGATCGATAGAGCGAGGGGCGAGTGGGCGAGCTGGTGAGCGACGGCTCAGGCGCGCATGGGGCGCGCGGATGGGCGTGGCAGGCGGTGGCGCGCGCGCGAAAAAGGGAGGTGAGGCGGTGGCTGTTGGGACGGGAAGTGGGAGGGGCGGGGGCGCATGCGGGAGTCTGGACAACTCGCTCAAGGAAGAAGCGACTCCCAACTCGCCTCGCATTTGCGATGTTGACGCGCGACTTGGCCTGCTGGGCTCGAAGTTGAAGTCGACTGTCGACGTCGACGGTTGACGTCGACGTGCCCTGTTGACTGGCCCACCTGCTGTTGACGCCCCTAGTTGGCTGCGCCTGTTGACGTCCAGACGCAACTTGACGCGCCCTGTCGACTGCGCCTGTTGACGTCTTGACGCGCCTAGTCGACTGCCGACGTTGACGGTTGACGTCGGCGTCTCGTGTTGGGGGTGCCAGTTGATGTGCCCCGCTGGAGTCAACTGCGCCCCCCCTCGTTCGCCGCCGCGAGTTAAGTTCGCGCGCCGATGTCGCGGACACTTGGCGCCTCCAACACGGCGCGGTGGCAGGCGCGAGGTGGCTTGTAGCACATGCGCCGTGCGTTGCTAGCCAGAGCAGTAATTCTGGCAGCCGCCGCTGTTTTTTTTTTTTTTTTTTTTTTTTTTTTTTTTTTTTTCACAGCGCGCGATCAAGTTATGACCAGCCCTGGGAAACGCGACGCCGCGGGGGTGCGTGGAATATTCGGAATGCCGCGCGGGCGACGCGCTGGCTGCGCAAGGTAAGTTCGCGTCGGTGCGGCACGTCCAGAACGCGCTCTTCTTTTGGCTCATCGGCGAACCTAAACCGCACCGACGTTGCAACGGCCATCTAGTGATCTCGGTTGCGCCTGTGAAGTGGCGAGCGATGGCGCGCGTCGCGCGCGCGTGGACGAACTCGGAGGGCTGGCGTGATCACGGTGGCGGTGTTTGGAGATGAGCGAGCGAACGTGCGTGCGCGCGAGCGAGACACGGGGGGGATGCGCGCACGCGTGCGTGCGCGTGAATGCGCCCGCGGGCAAGCGCGAGCCTTCGCGCGCGCGAGTGCGTGCGCGCGGCGGTGGCGGGCGCGCAGCGTGGGGGCGCGCGACGTTGTCGGGCGGGTGGAAGGGGCGAGCGGCGCGCGCGCGAGGCGAGCGAGCGTCGAGCGGGCGCGGGCGGGTCGGTTGGCGGGCGAGCGGCGCTGGGCGCGAGGACGTCTGCGGCGATAGCCATGCGCGAGGGGGGGGGGTCCAACGTGTGTCCCTGCATTCGTTCAGCACGCATGGGGTTCCGCTTCCCAGTCGTGGCCGCGCTTGGGGGCTCGGTGGGAGCGTTGGCGAAACGGGGCGCGGTGGCGTTTGATGGTCGTGCCGAGCGGGGGTGGCGGCGACGGTGGCGGTGGCTCGGGATGGGAAGTGGTGATGCGCCGATGCTGGGAGGGTGGAAGCGGCGCGATCTGGCGCGACGGGCGGCGCTGGGGAAGAGGGGGGGGGCAGCGCGCAGCAGTGGCGGGCGGGCTAACTGGCGTCGGCGGCGGCGGTGGCGTGACAAGACATTTGGGGTGAGGGAATGGAGCGGCGGCGGGCAATCAAGTCGGGGCGGGGCGAGCGGGGGCGCGCGCGCGGCGGCGATGGCGGTGGAGGCGGGGAGCTTGACATGTGGATGCGTGGGTGGGGATGGAGTGAGGTGCGTGGTGATGTAGAGGGTGGTGGTCGCGGTGGAGGGGGGGGGGCGGCGGGCGGGAGGGCGGGTTGGGCGGGGCGGGGCGGGCGGGGCGGGGGGTGGGGTGGGTGGGCGGGAGGGGGGGGGGGGCTTAGCTCGCGCGTGCGAGCGAGGGGGGGAGGGGGTGGAGGCGGTTGGCGTGGCGCTCGCGCGTGTGAGAGTTTTGCGCGCGAGCGTGCGCGTGTGCTTGCGTGCGTGCGCGTGAAATGCGCGCGCTGGCATTGGATCGCGCGCGTGCATGGCGTGAGCGTGGATGCGCGATGGGGGGCGAAGAGGCTGGGTGGGGGGGGGGGGCGCGTGGCGAGTTGCGCGGGCGGGCAGCGGCAGGCTGGGCGCCAGCTGCGACGGCGCGCCGCGCGGGCGCGCCACGGAGCGCCACGGCAGACGGGCGCTGCAACGTCAGCGGCGGAGTCTTCTGGGTGCGCTCACGGGGCCGTTAGCCCGAATAATGCGCAGGGGGCGCGCGGCGCAAGCCGCGCGCGAGAGATGTTGAGTTCGCGCAGCCCTAAGCCTTCAACGTAAGCGCGCAGCTTGCGGCGACCGAGACCGCGCAATTGCCGTCGATTCGGCGATGCGGGCGTTCGGGTCATGAGCGGCTGGCCCCCCGCGTGGCAGCGCAGTTGTTGCGAAAGAAGCAAGGGGGTACGCGACGTTTACGCTGCCCGCGCCCAGAGAAGCAACGGTGATTTCACGGGGGGCGGCAGTGTCCACTAGGGCAACGAAATCGCCGACGGTTGAGCGCCGGGCGATCCGCCGAGCCCCATCGGGGCGCGCCATAAGTGCCCTGTTGCCCCCTATGCGTGAAGGTCGCGGTCGACTGCGCGGCCGCGGAACACCCCGCGCGGGGCAGCCAGCACTGTGCCAGGCGGCGCGTCACCAATGCCAATGACGTTACTGGCGATCCGTGCGCTAGAACTTCGCGGCCGCGTAGCCTCACTTTCCGCAGCCATATAACGTTGCGCATGGCTTGGTCTGGATCAAGTGGCTATCGTTCGCGCGCAGCGCGCGCGTGGCCGACTATCGCCCCCGACCCCCCCCCCACGCCAACCTTGAACGCGGGCGTTCGGCGGAGAGGTGGCCGATAGATAAGCGATAGCAGCGAACAGCGCGTTCACGGGGCACTCGAAGCTGCGCGTGCCGACGTGTTTCTTTTAATATCAGTTAGCTTAAGCGTCTCAGCAAGCTTGCGCGTTGACCTTGAAGGAAGGCACACCGCGACGGAATAACTTTAATTGATTGCGAGCCGAGTGTCCTTTAACCGCCCCCCATCGCACCCGCCATTACCTTCTTCGCCGCGCCCAGTCGCGAAAGCAGACAGCCCAGCATTTGTCGCGACATTGGCGGGCGGCGGCAGGTCGGGGGCAGGCGGTTGGGGCAGCTGCCTCAGGGATGTATCACCTACTTGTTCGTGGGCAGGCAACGCAATAACATTGAAGGCCGAAAGCTTGGGGTGCCAAGCCAAGTTCCCACTCGTACTCAGACTCGCGCGTGCGCCGACTTGTTCATTCGCAGACTCATGCACATTCGCACTTCGCCACGCTCAGGCCTAGCTACACATGGTTGTTTTCGTTCGGCTTTACGCGCGCTCAGGCTCACCCATGCACCATGCCGCCTCAAAATTCAGACAGGATAGCACTACGGTCCACGGGCGCACAGGTGGATTCTCATACGACGTCATTCGGCAAAACTTCTCCGCCCTCTCCCCCCCCTCCTCCCTCTGGCGGCGGGGCAGGGCGGCTGTCATGGAACGGTTTGCCGCGCGCCGTACAAGGCGCATGAAGGGAGGGCGGTCGGCGACTACGACGACGAATAATGAGGCGTCGTCGTCAAGGATGTTTTCGTCGTCGTAATCGTCGTCAGCTTCGTCGGGCTCGGCGTCTTAACTATTCCCACCCCGCCTCCCCCAACCCTGGTTTGAAACGCATCGGGTGTGCGTTGAGGTCTCGTTGGGGCCCCTTCGGGAGACTCGCTGCAGCCAGTTGGTGGCATCTTGGGAACCGCTGGGGGCTCGTTTGGTGGGATCTCTTGGGGGCTCTTGGTGGTCCCTTGAGGGGCCCAGAGTTATCCTGAGGGGGTCTCTTGGGGGTCTCTTGGGGGGTCTCTTGAGGGCCCTGCTGGGGGGGCTCAGAGTTATTTTTTTTTTGGGGGGGGGCTCTTGAGGTTTCATTTTTCTGGTCAGTCACTTCGCAGCAGGCTTCTTCGCATACCACCTGCTCTTGGCCGAATCCATGTGGATGCGCGCCTTCTCGCGCCTCTGGTCCTTGGAGTCGCCGTCATTGTTGGGGTCGCCCTCGAAGAGCCACTTGAACAGCTCCTGGTCCGCAGGGCACCGCGTTTCTGTGATGCATAATGAACATCCTGTGTGACGGTAGCACGTCACGGTAACGCTCTTGGCAGGCCGACCCCGCTGAACCCTCATGATAATTCGGTTCTTGTACGCCACGAATCCGCTCGCACTTGGCTCCCCAAGTTGTTCCCAAGGCTGCGGAGGCTCAGCAACATCTTCGGCAAGAGGCCCATCTTCAACTCCAGCGTCGGCGCCGCCACTGGGGACATCAGCGCCGCCAGCTGCGTCCTCATACATCTTGGCAAGCGCCCCGACATGAGCAGGATGGGGTCGTCGAGGTCGATCTCGCCATCGTCTGGACGTTCGTCATGGTGGTCTTCTTGGTTGCCGCCCCAGGTGTCGAGCAGCTCTGTCATGTCGTCATCGCCGCCATGGATCTCTGCGTCCTCCTGGTCCGCCACGTCCATCTCGCCGAGAGCGACCGCGAACTCCCCGTCCAAAGCACCCAGCTGAAAGCCTTCGTCGGCACCTGCGTCGGCGGCCCCTGCCGCGCCGAGCGACGCAGCCACGGCCGCATCGTTGCCCAATGCTCCTTCGGGTCCTCCTGTAATTGCTGCTGCGATCGGGCCGCATGCACTTGTCGGATCGACTTTCCCATTGGCAGCCTTGGTCGATGCGGCGCACGATGACGACGTCTTCGCCGTGTCGCTGGATGGGTTCAGGGGGTCGTCCGTCTTCATTTTCTTGAAGGTCGAGGCGCTGGTGTCCTTTCGCTTAGCCGCCGCGCTGCCCAGTGGGACGCGCAAGCCCTCCTTCCACAAGGTGCCGAGAGCGGTCGCGGACTTCACCTCCACCCACAGAAGAGTACCGTCCACGTCGATGGGGTCCCACTCCACCTCGCAAAGCTCCATCGCCGAGAACAACTCACAGCACTCGCGGACAAACTCATCTGACGTCTGCGCGTTCACGACTTTGAACTTATCACTTATCCTTGATGCCCGCCCCCCCAAGACAGCCCGACAAGGGCAAAGTAAAGGGCGATCGCTGTCCGACGAAGCTCTGCCCCATCTGTGGCGTGCGAAATCAAACACAAGAGGTGAAAAACATGACCCGATGACTTGGACGAGTAGCCGATGATAAAGACCACCACCAGCAATGTCCGGGCCCTCCACTATCAACATAACGTCGCCAGACTCCACCTTGGTCCTGTTCAGCCTGGCAATGACGTTGCTGATGCCCTTCTCGACCAGCGTGAACTTCAACCTCCCCCCCGCGACCTTCATCGGGTTCACGTCGTGGGGTCGAGCTCCGAGGCTCCACAGATTCGTGCTCTTCGAAGGCCCGAAATCCACGAAGTAGTTTGCCTTGGCGAGGCCCTCCTCGTGGTTGGCGTCGGTGACGTCGGCATCGCTTGGCCAACCTTTTGAACCTTTGATGTGCTTGCAGAACTCGTCGCTGCTGGTTGGCGAGACGAAGCTCCCGCCCCCCCACTGCTGCACGTACTTGTAGGGCCGCTCTCGTTCATGATGTTGTTGCTTCTCTCGCACCCACTCGTCGTACGCCTCGTTGTGGCAATCTTTGTCGGCGACGTTCTCCCAGAAGACATGGAATTCCTCCGTCACCTGTTTCACCTCCTCATCGGTCATCGGAGAGTCTCTCAGCGCCCTCACAGCACGCAGCCACTGGTTCTTCTCCAACAAGTAAGGGTTGAGGCCAGGTGCAAACCTGCCAGTACTATTAGTACTTGGGTTCTCGTGCGGAAGGACGTCGATGCACCCCGATACCGTTCGACAAGGTGGGAAGATTGGTCCGCCTTGGTCCCCGACAGGAACGACAGCGACGCCATCCTCGGACACCTGCGCCGCGGCGCCTGGGCCAGCTGGCAGCGCCGCCGCAGCCGATGAACCCGCCAGCTCGGGATGGACAAGGGCCGAGTCGGTGGCGGCTTGTGCCATGACGCACTCCACTGCGTCAGGGGGGTCGCACAGCAACAGTGGGCGCTCGATCTCCTCCATGCTCGAAGTAAGTGGCTTGTTGATGGATCTCGTTGGATGACGCCCACCGTTTTAGACATGGATCGCGGCCGCTTGGCTCAGAAGGTTCCTCCTCGCCGCTTGAGTGAAATTGGTCGCTGGAGCTCGCTTAGGCACGCCATGGGTGATCTCAGAGTTCAGCCTCTCAATCACGTCAGTGCTGAAAGCGTGCGTCATGAAATCTGACCTGAGAAGGGGCTCGCACTCCTTCGACCCCAACTCCTCCTTAGTAAACAGTTTGCGGATTCCGCGGCTGTACAGGTCCAGCTCGTCGTCGTCGGCAGCCAGTAGGTGCTCGATGCAAGGCGCTTTCTGCTCTGCAGTGGTAGTACTAAGCGATAGAACGTGCATGTCGTAAGGCTTGGACGAATACTTCGTTTCGTAACGCCTGAACACACCGCCAGCCAATCTCAAAGTCTGGTTGCGAGCGAAACGCATCACGGCAGCACTCTGAACTGGGATGCCCATCATGTCGAGGACGCACCATGGGTCCCTCCGATCGCCTCCTTGCCGCCAAGCCTCCATGCTAGCGAACAGCCTCTCGGAGCACTGACCTATGAGGCTCGTGTTCTTGCACAACAGCTTGTCCAGCTTGCTCGCCTTGCCCTTCTCGCCCATCTCGTTTGTCACATTCGTGGGGTCGCCCAGCATCGGGTACAGCAAGTGGAAGTCGTAGATGCCAACCAGCACGGTAAGTATCGGGAGCTCCATCATGTGTTCACCGTTGTTGTAGTACTCGGCAGTCTTCTTGACGCGGGACTGCTTGAGCTTCTTTTGGTAGTCGTCGGTTGCCTCCATGTCGACTGTCGTCTGGCCATCCACGGTGTCAGGCAGGTCCCCAACCGAGACGTCGAAACACTCCAGACCAACGTTGAAGACGACACGTCGCAAACACAGCATGCGAAAATTTGGCAATAGATGGGTCCATCGGCTCTCGCCTGGGATCGGGTCGGCCTTGCCGAACATGCAATTGATGCAAGCAACCACTGTGCGATGCTTGCAATCTTCCAGGCTCGCGCAACACGGTTGGTCACCATCTCCAGACGAGCAGTAATGCACCCACTCCGCATCCGGGCCGAGGTCGCAGTTGACCATCTCGCACAGATGTTCCACGTCTCTGTAGAATTGTGAACGACGTTCGTGGTTATGTCCCTGCCTGTGGTAATTAGCTTCGAGGTCGAACACTATGCGAGCGAATGTGCGCAATGCTGTGTCAGTTCGGGGCCCTGCTGAAACTACTCGTTGAACTTTGGCTCGAATGTGAACCTCCAGCATCGATATCATGCGTGATCTGATGTCGGGGAGACGATACAAATTGGCGATGCTGTATGGCCGCATCGTGTGAAGTCTAAGCTGATTCAATGAAAGTTTTCCTCTGTGGTGAAGATGAACTCCGCAACAATCTGCCCAATAAAGAATTTTGTTGCCCACCTCTGGCGCTGCAGCCTGCATCTGAAGCAACGTGTATCCCCAGTGGCGTAGCAGCACCAGGTTCCCAGAGGCTTTGTCGCACATCGGCATTATTGTAATATGGCTGCAAGACCGTGCTGTACTCACAAGCTCCTCCAACTTGGACTCGTCGAATTGGAGCGGCATCTGTCGCTGAATCCCTGGAAGCATCTCGACTGCACTCGTACCCTGGATAGTAATCGGTCGTGCCAACCACACCTCAGTAGTTGAACTGCTCTGGGACGTCTTCTCATCAAACAGCGTGAACCTGATGTACGAACGCTGCGCCATAGTCTGAACATGAACTCCCATCTTGGTCTGCCGTCCTTTTGTTTCATGCTGTCTGTATCGAACTCTCGTCTCGTCCCACAAGTGCGTGTATGAAATGTGCGCCTTCACACCGCCCACCAAATCGACGATGGTCTCTGCATTGGCGATCATTGTGGCGAGCCCGTCTTTTTGTTTGTTCTGAATGCACGTCGCCGCTGCTGCGATCACTCGCTGGTGCTTCACGCCCAGCGCTAGACACGATGATGGTGGTAAAAAACATGCCCGATTGAGTACAATGAAATCTGCTGGCTCCAAGAGGTCAATGCGCTTCCTGCCGGTGTTCTTGGACTTCGACCCCAGAATCCTCGATACTGATGGGACCAACGATGTGGCAGCATGAAATCGAGTTTCTGCTGATGCCAGTTGCTTGGTCATATGAAGGATCACTCTCTGGTCGTACGTCGCCTTCTTTGCCGCTCGAGCGTGTGCGATGTGTTGCCAACTTCGGTTCGTGAACTTGCGCTGCTCAATCTGCATTGGCACGAGGGCGGCAGGAGGGATGCTGATCTGCAGGCTGTCCTCTGCCTCTGCTATCATAGGGATGTCCAGCCTCTGTGGAATGTCGATCTGCGCTGCGTCATCTGATGATGGAAGGTCTTGTGGAATGGCCAGCGCAGGTGGAAGGTCGATCTGCGCTGCAACGGCAATGTCTGGACAGGCTGCGCTGCAAGGTCGATCGGGCGGCGATTCAACGTGGCTCATGATGATGAGCGAGCTGCATATATGGAGGTGTGCCAAGAGGCACACGGAACATGAAAAACTATATGGAATCATCATCTTTGGAACTCTTGGCGGCCAAAATGGCTATGGACAAGGGCTTCACGCCCTGGCGGTGTCCGTCCCGCAGGCAACGTGTGTTTTCCAAAGGTGTGCTATTGCAGAGTCCCCTTCTGGAGCCGACTGCCCCCCCAATGGATTTCCGAAGAAAGGCCCATGGGCCCCTTTGATTTGG
>CAUYUJ010002219.1:24491-38460 GCA_963575745.1 Prorocentrum cordatum | reverse complement strand
GGCTTCCCTTCGACTCGATTACGAGGTTGCTCAAGGTCGGCTTTGGCTGGAGCCCAGGGGAAGAGGAGTCCCAGGGTGGGTCGGCGTCGTATCGACGCCGGGGGGTGGTCGGCACCCCCCCCTACCCCCCCCCCCTCCCGGCGGGGGAGGGATCAAAGGGAAGGGGCTTCCCTTCGACTCAATTACGAGGTTGCTCAAGGTCGGCTTGGCTGGAGCCCAGGGGAAGAGGAGTCCCAAGGAAAGGGAAGGACAGAGACGACGAGTACAAAGAATGACGGAGATGACGGCTCGAACGGAAAAGCCCCTCACACACGCCGACAGGGTCGGCGGAATTTTCTCGACCTCAGGCTCCGGGGGCCGATTTCGGGCCCTAGGGCCTTCGAAAACGGGTCCAGGATCATCCGCAGTTCCGGGCGTTCCCATGGAATGATTCGGCGGCTGCGGCGGGCCGGGCAAAAGAAGATGCGATGGAGGTTCGTGGAGGCGCACGGGGATCACGAGGACCAGAACGAGGAGGAGGAGGAGGAGGAAACCGCCTGTGGGATTCGTCGCCGACGTGCATCATTTCGTTGTTTTTTTTGCTCTCGGGTTCCGTGGCCTTCAAAAACAAATCCAGTGTCCGCGGCGTGTTATGGGAGCTAGTATGCAACGGCCCTGGCGCTGATTGCTTACTAGTAGTTCATCGAGCAGCCCCGGCGCTGACCCGATGGGCGTTCCCATGGCTTATGCAGAGCGGGCAGAAGAACAGGCGAAGGAGGAGGATGATGGAGGAGGCGGGGGAGGAGGGGAAGGAGGAGGAGAAAACCGCCTGTCGGAGGCGCGCCCGCCCGTAAGAAGCGAGGGCGGCCGGCCCGAGGGGGACGCACTTGAGGTTGGGACTTCGTTGCTCCCTTGTACCACAGTGCAGTGCCGCCCCTTCCCCATGTTGCCCCCTTAACCCTTTCCCCGTCCAGCCCGCTTATTTCGCTAACTTTTCTGCCCCCCGACCCATTCGCATTCTCAGCCCTGCGAGCCCTGATGTGCATTTCGTCTTGCACCCCTTGCCTTCTCAATATTTTTGCCGTTTGAACGTATTACCCGTTCCCCATCATACCCCCCATTCACTATCCCACCCCACCCTATCTTCACGCCCCTACCTTCCTAACACTATTGGCCCTCTTGCCCTTTATTTTTTTGCGCACATACCCTCTTCATTATCTTGCCCACGTGCTGTCTGGACCATCTTACCCTATTAAACCTGCTAGTAACCCTGTCGTGTTTTGTTTTGGTTCATTATCTTATTCACCTTCATACCTCATGCTGTCTTCTTCTTACATCCACGATCCATCGAACGATCTTGCCATTGTTGGCCCTCTTATCCCAAACTTCCCACGACGGATGATTCGCGGCCAGTTTCGGTCTCTGGAGGCCGCCGGCCGGGCTTTTTGCCCGACGCAGCATTCGAAACGATGCTGTCAGCAGGTGACATACGCACCGAGAAGTTTCTCAGTCTGTTTCCCAGACGGCTTCAAGACGTCACCAAGACGGTCCTCTTACCCTCGCACCCCCTTGAATAGCATTGACCCGCTTCACCATCCTACCCTCTTGCCCCTGCCCCCTGGACAGCATTGACCGTCTTCGCAGTCTTACTCTGTTACCTTCTTACATCCCGGGCTCGGCCTCAAGACGTCACCAAGACGATCTTCTTGCCCTCGCACCCCCCTGAATAGCATTGACCCGCTTCACCACCCTACCCTCTTGCCCCGTGGCCCCCTGGACAGCATTCACCGTCATCGCAGTCTTACTCTCTTACCTTCTTCCACCCCGGGCTCGGCCTCAAGACGTCACCAAGACGATCCTCTTACCGTCGCACCCCCCTGAATAGCATTAGCCCGCTTCACCATCCTACCCTCTTGCCCCCCTTCCCCCTGCACAGCATTCACCGTCTTCGCAGTCTTACTCTCTTACCTTCTTACACCCCGGGCTCGGCCTCAAGACGTCACCAAGACAATCCTTTTACACTCGCACCCCCCGAATAGCATTGACCCGCTTCACCACCCTACCCTCTTGCCCCCCTTCCCCCTGGACAGCACTCACCGTCTTCGCAATCTCACTCTCTTACCTTCTTACTATCCGGCCCTCGCCATCGCATTTTCATTGTGCTTTATTACCCTCGTGGCGCTCTTTTCTCGTCAGCCCTGAGACCTTCTTGCCCTCTCAGCCCTCTTACCCCCTCAATCCTCCTGACCTTCCTGCCGCGCTAAACCTCTCCGCCCTCCTGACATGGACAAGGGAGGGGGCAGGGATGGATGGGTGTCAAAGGCGATTGTCACGCGTGCCGGGCCCAGGCGTCGGAAAGAGGGTGCAGGAGGGGGGCGGAGGGAGAAGGGAAGCAAGACTGTAAATTGACGTTTTTGCTGTCGCTGCGATTGGAGCGTTACGGACGGCAGGAGGCTCATGAGGAGGGCGGGCGGGACTTTCACTTTCGTCTCGTTAACAGGGGGAAGGCGGAGGGAGAAGGGAAGCAAAATGGGAAGCAAAATTGTAAATTTACGTTCTTGCTTTCTCTTTGCGATTGGAGCGTTACTGACGGCAGGAGGATCATGAGGAGGAGGGGCAGCGGGAACTTACACATCCTCTGGATTCACGCAGCATTAAGTTTCAATTGTATTCGGTTTCGCACGTTCTCGGTTTCACCATTTTTTTTTAGCAGCGCACGTTTGAGCTTCATGGAGTAGGGTCAGAGACTTCACGCTTGTAAGTTTAGGCTCCGTTGTCGGGGGGACTTGGATCGTGGACTAGTGTCCTCTCGCTTTTGTGTTTTGTGGAGCAGCGTCAGCGACCTCGCGCTTGCACTGCCCGCGGTAATTGGATGAAAGCAACGTGTCGTGGACTAGTACTTGCTGTTGTCTGCCTTCCTGCGTCCCAAATCCCCCAGTTCTCCGCTGCGCCAAACAATTCTTCACGCTTCGCGTATCCCCGCCATCCCGCCCCCACCAGCCCGTGCCTTCTCGGGCTATGTTGTGCCATCTTGGGCGTCGTCGTCTTTGGCGTCGTCGGCGTCACCATTGCGTTGCCCCGGGCGATTGTTCGTCGTGTTTCCCCCGCCGCAGCGGCGGAGGAGGAGGCGGATGAGGAGGAAGAGAACGACTTTTCGGTCGCTTTGCGCAGTTTTGGAGACCGGTTTGGGTTATTCGTGCCTGATCGGAGGTCCTATGTGGCTATCTTGCCATCTGAGGCCTTTGAATCAGCTTGGGCTACTTGTGCCATTGTGGAGGCCCTATGAGGCCTTCGATTCATCTTGGGTTATCTTGTTCCATCCTGGCTGGAGCTCGCACGATGTCGGGGCTGTGCTCAAGGCTAGCATCATCATCATTGTATCCGCTTGGGCCCAAGCCTCACGTCCGGGCGCGGGTTGCGCACAGGGCGCCACGAGCCGTTAGCGCGGCAAGTCGGGGATGGCGGGGAACGCGGAGGACCGGGACACTATGTGCGCGATCTGCTGGTCAGACTTTGACGAGGCGCCTTGCGAGGCGTTGATGTGCGGGCACGTTTTCCATGCAGAGTGCTTGGCGCGAGACATGGAGGCAAGGGGCGTTTCTAAACGGCTGCAGCGATGCCCAAAATGCAAGATGACAGCAGACGCAGCAGAGAAGGCGCCAGTGGCAGGGGGCCACGGCGTCTTTGCGATCCCGGACGCCCAGGGGGGGACGCGGGTGCTTCGTCGCCGAGCGCAGGCCAGGGCATCCGGCATCTGCGGCGCCGGCAGTTCCTCCGGCGACGCTGCGGGGGCTGCGACGGATGGCCAGAACGGCAGCGCGCTTCCAGCAGCGGAGGCGGCGCCCGCCGCCGCCGCGGTTCCCCAGGACATCGTGCCTGCGGAGGCGGCGCCCGCCGACGCCGCAGCGGTTCCCCGGGACATCGTGCCCGCCGCGGGCGCCCCCATGGACATCGTGCCCGCTGCCAGTCAGGGCGGCGAGCTGGCTGGCAGCCAAGCCGGCGACGGCGAGCTGGCTGGCAGCCAAGCCGGCGACGGCCCGGTCATGCTCGACCCCCTCCGCGGGCTTCAGTGGAGGAGCGCCGCGGCGAAACGACGGAAGATTATGAAGGATGCCCCGGAGCTGGTGCAGCAGTGGAACGAGAGGATTAGGGCCGCCGCGGGCGCGGGTGCGCTCAACGACGTCCTGTTCAGCAAAGAGACCTCCGCTGGCTTCGAGAACGCGGAGACCGCGGTGGCGACCATCAAGAAGTGCCTGGAGTCCATCGCCAATGACACTAGGGAACCCCACGAACTTGCAGCTGACCTCGACTTTGACCAGCGGCCTGGGCACCCGCTAGTGTGGTACGACGTGGTGAAGCGCATCTGCGACGCTCAGGGCTACCACCACGAGGGCTTCGCGCTCCTCCTCGAGTCCAACATCGGCTTTTGCGAGCACAGCGAGACGTACCTGACCCACGATTTGGGCTGCACCCACCGTGTCTCGCCGTCGCAGGCGTGTCTCGTGTCGCAGAGTGCCTCCATGCGCAAGAGCCCCCAGCTCGAGTTGGCGGACAGCCTTATCCTCGACGCCGAGAGCGCGCCACTGGAGTGGGCGGACCGCAAAGTGCTCATGACGGACGGGACCAAGAAAGGCACCGAGTCCACCCTAGAGCAGTACAGGCGCGGGCTGCTCAGCAGTTCGGAGGGCGCCAATACGATCTACGTGGAGGGCTACTCGAGTAAGGAGGCCAGGATTCACTTCTTCTTCAAGCAGCGCCTGTGCCAGTGGACGCAGGCCGAGTCCATCTCGTCCCCGACGGGGCATGGGCCGATGGCGCTCGTGAAGGGCACGTACAATTTCGGCTGCCGCATCATCACGCAGCCCGAGACAGCGGACTCGACCATGCGCCCTGGGGCGCAGGGGTGGCACAAGCGCTTGTCCATCGCGGCGGCGCCTCAGGAGTCGCGTCTTGCAGGGTGGCGCGGAAGCAGCCGCTGTGCAGAGCGCGCGGGGGCCCCCGTCTTCCGCCCCTCAGCAGCGGGGGCCCCCGGGCGCGCGGCTCGGCGGCCGCGTCGGCGCCCCGGGGGATTTCGTCCCGAGGGCGAACGGCTTCGCCGACACTGAGTGCCAGGACTTCCTCAAGGACTTCTACGAATGGTGCGTTATCAACTGCCTCCCGCATCAGCACAGCATTGTTCCGGACGACTTCGCTAGCAGCCTTTACGACGCCATAGATACTGCTGCGAGCGATGGAGGAGAACCGCATCAACAAGTGGTGGAAGGCAAAGCTTTTGTTTTTCCGTTCTGACCTGCTCCGCTCCTCTCTGAGCACCATGCGCATCTTCCAGCACTGCGCGGGCGAGCAGGCGCCGCTGCGTAGCCAGATCTCCTTCCTCGAACTGGCCGCGGCGCTGCAGCGCGTGCACCGGCAGTGGCAGCTTCGCCACGGCGCCTACATCTCCATGTTGGCAAAGGACCCGTCCGTGGGCGGGATGGCGCCTGCTCCGCTGGCGGGGCGCTTGCAGTTGTCTTTGGAGCAGACTTTGCAGGCCGCCCTCTTGCAGCACACGCCTCGAGACGGGCGGATCACGTACACGGCTTTCCGCTTGGCAGTCCGCGGCAAGCGCGGGCCAGCGTTCAGGGGCGCGACGGGCCAGCCGGGCGTGGGCCCGCTGATGCCGCGCATCAAGGTGGCTGTGGCGGCCCTGGTTGCGGGCGGGGTGCTCGAAGAGGCGCCCGGCGCGGACCAGGGCTTCGTGAAGGTGGGCTATCTCAAGCAGTCCGAGAAGCAAGCGGCCTTTCGCCGCAGCCTCGGCGTCTCGGTAGAGGTTTTCCCCGATCCCTGAAGCGGCGCATGCATCCTCGAAGGCGCCCCAGCAGCCCCGCTGCCGAGGCGCGCGCAGGTCGGCGCAACACCGCTGCTTCAATTCGCTGTCGTGGCGACAGCGCTGCCAGCCTGCGCGCGGCGATTGCGCCAGCCGCCAAGTATTCGGCCACCCCTCGTTTCCTCGGCCGCGGCAAAGGCGATCCACGCGCCCGCGCGTTTCTGCTGCGTCTGCGGGGCCCCTTCGCTCGACCATGGCCCGATAGGTCCCCGACGGGGGCTCCGTCGCGGCCCCGGGGCGGCCCGGGCCCCACAGCGGCCCAAGAGAGCTTTTATAGCCCCCAGTGGGCTCGCTCCAAGGGAGCGTCTACGCCGCCTTGCGCCGTCTCGGGGGCCACCATGGGCTGTCCGTGCTATTTCGGGGGCCCTCTTAGGCTATCTTGGATCATCTCCGCGGTTGGCGGCGCAGGCGCGGGCGGGCGATATCGCGTTGCGCCCCCCCTGGCCGCGGTTAGGTGATCTCATGCATCGCCATCGTCGTCATCATCGCTGCAACCATTTGGGCTCAAGCCAGAGGCCCGGGCTTTCGCTGATCGCGTCTTCGGCCACCAGAGCGTCTATGCCGCCGAAGAGAGGCCCGACCGGGGGCCCGCCGCCGTGGCCCAGAAAAAGGCCCACCTGGAAGGATTTGCGCGGGGTGCGCGGCGCAGAGCCTGCCCAGGCGCGGCCGCTGCCGCCGCCCGAGGTGGGCCCGCCCGCGAGCCAAGCCGCTCGGCCGAAGGGGGGCCGAGAGCACCGGCGCACCCGCGCAAGGCGTGGGCGCCTCGGGCGGCCCTGCCAGAGCTCGGTGCGCGCGACGCAGCGGCGCTGGACGCTGCGCTGGCCCAGCGGGACTCCGCCCGCTCAGGCGTTGGCGCACGGGCAGACAAGCGGGCGCGCCTGGCGTTGCGCTTTCGCGCGGGGCGCACGCGGGGCACGCTGGCCCGACTGCTCCAGTGTGGACTTGTTAGCGGCGACGGCGGCCCGGCTGAGACGCTGGCCCCGCGGGCAGGGCTCGCTGGCAAACTTCGAGGCGAGGAGGTGGTCGTCCTCGACGCCTTCGTGTGCCGCGGCCGCCTTCGGTGCGACGTGGCCCCCGTAGTCCAAGGCTCTGGGGCGGGCGCCGCTGGCGGCGCGCACGTGCTCAGGACGAGTTTGCGGCGTGGTTTGACCACGCGTGCCGGTTCTGATCTCACGGACGTGCAGCATCGGTGGCGCTGCCGGTCGATCGTCCGCGGTGTTCCATGGATGGCGCGCGTGCCCGAGGGCGTGTCGGATGGCGGGCGCGCAGCATCGGTGGCTCCGCGCGCTCTCGTGGAAGACGCGCAGATGTTGCAGTCTTTCCGCCACGCCCTCGCCGGCATGAACGTCGCGGCGCCCGCGTGCCAGCGGCCCGCGGCGCCAGTCCTCGTGATCCCGAAGGCCGCCGACGATCACGCCCGGCAATTCCGGCACTGGGTCGCGCGTCAGCAGGGGGGGCCGCGCTGCAGCCGAGCGGGGAATGCAGGCGCGGGAGCTACGTTTGGGACTTCCCGTGGCCAGTGCAGCTGGACCGTCAGAGGTGGGTATGCTTCACGTGCATGGGCTGTCCACGAACATGGGCATTGCCCGCAGGCGTCGTACGGCGGGCGCGGCGACGACGTCGGGCATCGCTGTTACTTCCCAGTCGCCGACGAGGACGTGGTGCGCGTCGCCCCTGACGCGATCGTCATCCGCGGCAACGCGGCGGAGGGCGGGCAGAAGGAGGGCCGCTGTTACGTGACTGGGAGGTTCCTGGCGAGATTCCTCTTCTGCCTGAATGACACGCTGAACTTCCGCGAGTGCCGTCGGCAGCTGCTCGGGGAGTACGTCGCCGTCGCGCGCGGCGCGGAGGCGGGCTTGAGCGACGCCGGCGCGCGGGCAGTCCTCTTCAACATCGCTTTCGCCCTCCCCAAGCGCAAGATGTTGGGCATGATCGCCCCGCGCGCCTTCTCCGCCCCGATTTCGCGGAGAGTGTCTGAGATGCGGCGCCTGCAGAGTCTCTACAACGGTTCCGGGCTGCGCGTGGACGGCAACTTCAAGCTGGCGAAGAAGATTTGGAGAGGTGCCGGCAAGTCCCGCCAGAAGCCCTTCAGTTGCGTGCTCGGCATCTGCGGGACGGACGGATCGCCCCTGCTGCCTGTCGCCCCCGTCCGCGGGGAGGCCTGGATGGACATCAAGCGCGTGCTGCAGCCTCTGCTCGCGGACATCGTCTCTGCTCGCCAGGCCGCCGGCATGTCCTTGGAGGACGCGTGCCCTGCGTTCGTCAGCACCGACTCCTACAACAAGCACTTCAAGAAGTACGCCGACGTGGTGAATGAGGCGTGCCAGCTTGCCCGGGTGCGGACGGCTGGTGCCACTCCGCGCGGCCCACTCGCCGCGTGCTGCATAGTCGCGCCTTCCGTCGGCGTGCTCGTGGCAGGCGAGCCGTTCCACGACGTCCTCAACGCGAGGAGGTGCGTGGAACGACAGCTCGGATCCAGTCGGCTTCGCCGCATCCGCCGCGCCTAGATCTCAGCTGGCCCATCGAACTGCCGGGCGCCAGAGCCCAGCCAGCACCGGTTCATTTGTTCGGTTTTCCCCGCAGGGGCGACGGGGCATGACGTGACGAGGAGCGCGGCCGCGCGCCTTGACGGGCGCGGAGAGCGACGGCTCCGGCGGACTTCTGCCACGACCACGCTGACCTGATCGGCCGGCTGAACGCGCCCCGCGGCCCACCCGAGGAACCGCAAGGCGCGCCTCCCGTGCCGGCGCTTGGAGAGCGCGGGCGCGACCTCCTGCGGACTGCTGTGGCTCAGTCTGCCGCGTCCTTCCAGGAAGCGCTCGCGCAGGATCCAGACGGCGCGCGCGATTTGCGCGCGTTCCTCTCGTCGCCAGGGGTTCTCCGCGCGAAAGGCGTCTGGAAGAGCGCGTTCGGCGCGCAGCCGCCGCGCCCCGTGCTCGCGCGGGTTGCGCGTCGAGCAGGGGCCCAGCTCGACGCCGCGCACGGGTGGCATCTCGCGGCCTTCGGCCCGCCCCGCCGCCACTCTCGGGTCGCGGGCGGGGCCCTAGAGCATTTGGGAAATGTTTCGGGGGCCTTCTCGGGGACCTCTTGGCAGCTTTCCTGGAGATGCTGGGCGTCTCGTTAGAGCGATTGACCGCGCGCCACGTCGCGCCCTGGGGCGCGGCGGCGGATAACTACAGGAGCCGCAAGGCATTTAAGCGGGAAATTAAACGAATGCGACGTTGGTACAGTAGTCCCAAGCGCCTGGCGCGCCGCCGCCGCGGCATCCTGAGGGTCTGCCCAGCCTGCGCCCAGGAAGTGCGCGGCCGCAGATGCGTCTTCAATTCGAAGCTGCGGCGGCATTACAGCCGCCTTCTCAAGTCGCGACGCTTGAGCGGCTTGCTTGCGTGGCAAGAGTGCGCCGAAGGCTTGCGGGCCGCCGGCGTGGGCCCTCGATCCGGCACCGTCCCAGTCGAACAGTCTTGGGCCATCACTGCTTCGCACTGGCCATCCGAGACTAAGACTGCAGGAGAGAAAGTTTTCAAGTTTTTTGCAGACTTGTCATTCCTGCGGTTTTTGTACATGCACTTCCACAGTTCGGCGTTGCCCGCGTGGGTCGACGATGACGTCATGTATTTCCAGCAGAGCGAACGCGCCCGTCTCATGCTCGAGCCCGAGACAGCTCTGCGGCTGGAGCAAGAGTTGGCGGACGCCGCTCGCCAGAGTTCGCAGTGAGCTGCATGCAGGTTGGCGCAATGCCATGTTAATTTTTTGCAGGGGCGAGGGCGACACTGCCCTACCTCCCGTGGTTGGGCCAGCCGCTAACTCTTGTATTGCCTTCGGCCCATTCCACCACCGTGCCTGGGTTCGTGGTCATGAGCTTCTTGGATGTTCGTCGAGATGTCGCGGGAGACCTCTCGAAAACCTTTTGGAGGCAGTTCAATGTCTCTTAGGGTCGTCCCGGGGCTTCCAGGGTGGCTCGGGCGCTTCCTGGAGCCTCCCGGTGGCATCTTGGGGCGGAAGGCTCGAGCTGTCGGTTCGGGGGTATTAGGCAGGAGACCTGGGGGCATTCCAACTTGCGCCTCAGAGCGCGGTGGCGGATTCGGCCGCCCTGTTCGTCTTCCTCTCCTCCATTCCTCCTCGCCCATCGGCCGCCGCGTCAGCGATCTACGTGCCAGGCTACGGAAAACGCACCCGTCATCTCAAGTTTGCCAAGCCCCCCCATCGATTGCCTTTTTCCCCCTCGTTCTGCCGCCCGCGCTCGGAGAGAGCAGGATGGGGCAGGGATGCCAAGACGATGAGGGAGAGGAGGAACACGAGAAGGAGCGTGTGGAGGAGGAATCTGCCCCGCCCGGGCAGGCAATATCGCGTTGCGTTGCCCCCACCGCGGCGAGTCGGAGGTCCTTCTGGTTTGCCCGTTTCTGGCGGCCTTGGGGCCCGACGGCGGCCCCCTAGGGCCCGAAATCTTCCCGGAAACGTCGAGCAAAAACGCGCCGCCGCCGCCGCCGAAGACGTCGTTGCTGCCGCCGCCGCCGCCGCCGCCGTCGTCGTCGTCGTCGTCGTCGTCGTCGTCGTAGTATGTCGTCGATCCCCGACCTTCAAGGATTCTTGCTCGTTTTAGGCCTCTGGGAGCCGCTTTCGGGGCCTGGGACCGTCAAAAACGGATCCAGGACGAAAAACTATCCCGGGTTGTCGTCGTCGTCGCGACTTGTCCAAATCTTTCGCCCCCCCTTCCGCGCCCCGGGACGCCCTCGCCGCCACGGCTGGAGAGCGACTAGAGTCTGGCCAGAGCGCGCCCCATCGACAGGTCCACGGGCCGATTTCGCATGGAAGCTCGAGGCTCAAGGATCGAGATCGGGAAACGAGGATTTGGGTTCGTCTGGGGGGGCTGGACTGGAAGGACCCCACGAATGCACGTCAGGGCGGGTCGGCAGGGGGGTCCGCCAACTCCTTGTTGATGGAAGGGCTTGGGCGGTCAACTCGGACACTCCGCGCCGATCGCAAGCTTGAACGGCAAATCAGCGCGTTGGCGCCGAAGCGCATTTAGCATGCAGCTCCCAAAACGCCAGAATCACGCACGATCCACGGCGGCGCAAGGGCAGGGGGAGGAGGGGGGCGAGAGGGAGGGTGAGGAATGTAAGGGTGAGGATAAAGGGGGCGAGGAGGGGACGGTAGAAAAGATTAGGATGCGCTTCACCACGTCGTACCACACTAGCGGGTGCCCAGGCCGCTGGTCAAAGTCGAGGTCAGCTGCAAGTTCGTGGGGTTCCCTAGTGTCATTGGCGATGGACTCCAGGCACTTCTTGATGGTCGCCACCGCGGTCTCCGCGTTCTCGAAGCCAGCGGAGGTCTCTTTGCTGAACAGGACGTCGTTGAGCGCACCCGCGCCCGCCCTAATCCTCGCGTCTGTGGCAGAAAATGCGGATTGCTGGATAGCGGGGATAACATTTTCGTGAGCCTTTCCACCAGTACCGTCTGATTGGCAAATGCTAACCTGTCTTGTAGGGTCAAATTTCTTCCGCGGTTCTGCCTCGACATAACTTCATGGAAAGAAGACGCTACGCGTTCCAATGGATCTCTGATCAAAGCAGCCTTGAATCCATCATAATTGACAACAAAATCAGCAACCTCCTGTCTGGTGAGATTCATAGGTGGAAAAACCGTCTTCACCGTACCACCGTGATCGCGAGCGACCTTGAGCAACGACGTCCCACCATTCTTAAATGTATGAATAACGGCGGAGCCGTGTAAAATGACGACAGTGCTGAGGGCGGACTTGTGGAAGCCTGGGGCGCACGACCTAAATTTCTTCAGATGTGTTCTCTCGCTCCACGAGGTGTCGAAATAGTGGAGGGATGGGACGGTTGATGTGGTGGAAGCACTAGTGCAAGACAAACACGTACTTTTTAAGCGCAAAATTGCACGTCCAGTCGTTCCCAATCGTATTGCAGCAACGGACAGAAGGAACAAAATCGCCCACGCTGCAACGAACAGACGGAACACGAATACGCAAGCACTCGGCAGCGTTGCCGTGTTCACCATGTATGCGCCGATACCTCTGCCGCAATGCCCGCCAGCACCCGGAACAACGAACGTGTTTGGCCAGCACTGCAAACCGAGCAAATACGGCTCAAGGCAAAAAAAGGCTTGAGCCTTGAGCCACAATGGCTACGGACCAGGATCCTCCGATGGCCGTCTCGGATTGCCAACACGAGGCGGGAGGCCCTAAGGGAGGGTCTCCCGCTCGAGACGCCCTCGCGGTGCACTCACACTCTGGTGAGCGTCCGAGGGTTGAGTAACTCGGGGATGGACAGACCTCCCTTTAGTAAAACGTGGTTTAGTGAAATCGACCTGAGGCCCAAACCTGGCGGGCGCAAGCCTGGAAAATAACGGCCGCGGCGCCTCTCGAGAACCGAAAACGGACAATTCACTAATCGGCGTGTCACAGTTGGGGGTTCTGTCCGCCCCTGAGTAGCGCCTGCGAGCCTAAATCCCCAGGACGCCTCAGGTCATGTTGGCAATTCAAGGCGGCCACCGGAAGCAGATCTTTCAAAACCCAGGTTTGTCGACACCGCGGGGGCCCGAACCCCGAAGAAGTCTCGAGCGGGAGCCTCGTCGGTGAGCGGATTTCACGGAATTCGAAAGTGGGGGCCGTCTCCCTATGGGGCCCGCAGATCATGATAGTAACTCGAGGAGGTCATCTGAAAGCAAGTAAAGGCACAGGTGTGGTGACACCTGGCAGCCTGAATCCCGAAGACGTCTCGAGCGGGAGCCTCGCCTGTGAGTGAGTCCCACCAGCCCTCTGGGCGACAGGCGGTCTAACGATGTCTTTCTCTCCTCATCCGCAACCCCTTCTTCCCCTTCGGGGAGGGGTTCATCCCTCCACCTGCCCCCTCCCCAGGACCTGGACGGGGGGTTCCGCGAGGGGGTAGAGCGTCCAAGATGGCCTAAGATGGCCTCAGGAAGGCCTCAGAGAGCCTAACATACGTAGCCTCTAAGATCGCCCAAGATAGCCCAACATGGCTCAAGATAGCTAACAACATGCCTCCAAGAGGCCCCGAGAGGGCAACAAGACGGTTCGAGGTACTTTTGGCGACCCCTCAGGACCTCCCCGAGAAGTCAACATCCTTAAACAAACCTTTGGGGAATCACTGATGTTTGCCTTTCCCGATGCGCTTTTGAGGCCTCAAGATGACCCTAAGATGGCCCAAGAGAGTTCCAAGAATGGCCCAAGAGGCCTCCAAGAGGGCCCCAAGAGCACCACAAGAGGCTATCTCGATGGCCCCGGAGGAGGGAGGGAATCGAGAACCCCCCCCTCCTTTGATCGATGGTCTCCAAGATGGCCCCAGGAGGCGCTCCATCCAAGAGGGCCCCATAAGAGCCTGAAGGCGCCCCAAACGAGCCCCAAGAGGACCCCAAGACCCTCCGAAAAACCCCAAGAGGGCCGCAAGATGCCCCAAAAGAGCTCCAAGAAGACCCAACTATACCCCAATACACCCCCGTAGCTCCAAGAGGGCCTCCGACTCTCCAAGATGGCCTCCAGGAGGGCTCAAAACCCGACATCCTCTCCTCTCTTTGCACGCTCTGGTGCACTGTATGTGTCTCTTCGTCCCTCTTCCCGTCAGCTCTCATGGGCCGGGCTTCCGAATGGGCCGGTGGGGAGTTCGCGAGGCGTAAGCAGTTGCGGAGACGTGTCGAGCGGGCGCCCCCCTCCCCGTGGGGCCCTGCTTGTCCCGCTGGTGATCCGAGGCGGCCATCGGGAAACAATTGGAAATGCTTGTCTGGTGACACCTGGGAGCCTGAACCCAGAGAAAGTCTCGAGCGGCACAGTTGGGCTGCTGAAGTAAGGAACGCTACATAAGGAACGAAGCCCCTCTGCGGCTTCAAAAAAGCCTGGCTGCATGAGAAGGGCTAGAGGAACAACCACGGAAGGACGTAAAGAACATCGAGCCCCTTCCGAATCCAAACTGTTCCTTATTTCAGCGTCTTGGCTGTAGCCTCGTCTGTGAGTGCACGGCGAGGAAGTCTCGAGCGGGAGTACACCTGTCGATGGGGCCCGCAGGTCACGTTGGCAATCCGAGGCGGTCTCTGCGATCCGAGGCGGCCATCCCCAATCAAGCTGGTAAGCGTCGGCAAGAACCAGCA
>CAUYUJ010002219.1:0-21891 GCA_963575745.1 Prorocentrum cordatum | reverse complement strand
GGGGGAGGAGGGGAAGGAGGAGGAGAAAACCGCCTGTCGGAGGCGCGCCCGCCCGTAAGAAGCGAGGGCGGCCGGCCCGAGGGGGACGCACTTGAGGTTGGGACTTCGTTGCTCCCTTGTACCACAGTGCAGTGCCGCCCCTTCCCCATGTTGCCCCCTTAACCCTTTCCCCGTCCAGCCAGCCCGCTTATTTCGCTAACTTTTCTGCCCCCCGACCCATTCGCATTCTCAGCCCTGCGAGCCCTGATGTGCATTTCGTCTTGCACCCCTTGCCTTCTCAATATTTTTGCCGTTTGAACGTATTACCCGTTCCCCATCATACCCCCCATTCACTATCCCACCCCACCCTATCTTCACGCCCCTACCTTCCTAACACTATTGGCCCTCTTGCCCTTTATTTTTTTGCGCACATACCCTCTTCATTATCTTGCCCACGTGCTGTCTGGACCATCTTACCCTATTAAACCTGCTAGTAACCCTGTCGTGTTTTGTTTTGGTTCATTATCTTATTCACCTTCATACCTCATGCTGTCTTCTTCTTACATCCACGATCCATCGAACGATCTTGCCATTGTTGGCCCTCTTATCCCAAACTTCCCACGACGGATGATTCGCGGCCAGTTTCGGTCTCTGGAGGCCGCCGGCCGGGCTTTTTGCCCGACGCAGCATTCGAAACGATGCTGTCAGCAGGTGACATACGCACCGAGAAGTTTCTCAGTCTGTTTCCCAGACGGCTTCAAGACGTCACCAAGACGGTCCTCTTACCCTCGCACCCCCTTGAATAGCATTGACCCGCTTCACCATCCTACCCTCTTGCCCCTGCCCCCTGGACAGCATTGACCGTCTTCGCAGTCTTACTCTGTTACCTTCTTACATCCCGGGCTCGGCCTCAAGACGTCACCAAGACGATCTTCTTGCCCTCGCACCCCCCTGAATAGCATTGACCCGCTTCACCACCCTACCCTCTTGCCCCGTGGCCCCCTGGACAGCATTCACCGTCATCGCAGTCTTACTCTCTTACCTTCTTCCACCCCGGGCTCGGCCTCAAGACGTCACCAAGACGATCCTCTTACCGTCGCACCCCCCTGAATAGCATTAGCCCGCTTCACCATCCTACCCTCTTGCCCCCCTTCCCCCTGCACAGCATTCACCGTCTTCGCAGTCTTACTCTCTTACCTTCTTACACCCCGGGCTCGGCCTCAAGACGTCACCAAGACAATCCTTTTACACTCGCACCCCCCGAATAGCATTGACCCGCTTCACCACCCTACCCTCTTGCCCCCCTTCCCCCTGGACAGCACTCACCGTCTTCGCAATCTCACTCTCTTACCTTCTTACTATCCGGCCCTCGCCATCGCATTTTCATTGTGCTTTATTACCCTCGTGGCGCTCTTTTCTCGTCAGCCCTGAGACCTTCTTGCCCTCTCAGCCCTCTTACCCCCTCAATCCTCCTGACCTTCCTGCCGCGCAAAACCTCTCCGCCCTCCTGACATGGACAAGGGAGGGGGCAGGGATGGATGGGTGTCAAAGGCGATTGTCACGCGTGCCGGGCCCAGGCGTCGGAAAGAGGGTGCAGGAGGGGGGCGGAGGGAGAAGGGAAGCAAGACTGTAAATTGACGTTTTTGCTGTCGCTGCGATTGGAGCGTTACGGACGGCAGGAGGCTCATGAGGAGGGCGGGCGGGACTTTCACTTTCGTCTCGTTAACAGGGGGAAGGCGGAGGGAGAAGGGAAGCAAAATGGGAAGCAAAATTGTAAATTTACGTTCTTGCTTTCTCTTTGCGATTGGAGCGTTACTGACGGCAGGAGGATCATGAGGAGGAGGGGCAGCGGGAACTTACACATCTTCTGGATTCACGCAGCATTAAGTTTCAATTGTATTCGGTTTCGCACGTTCTCGGTTTCACCATTTTTTTTAGCAGCGCACGTTTGAGCTTCATGGAGTAGGGTCAGAGACTTCACGCTTGTAAGTTTAGGCTCCGTTGTCGGGGGGACTTGGATCGTGGACTAGTGTCCTCTCGCTTTTGTGTTTTGTGGAGCAGCGTCAGCGACCTCGCGCTTGCACTGCCCGCGGTAATTGGATGAAAGCAACGTGTCGTGGACTAGTACTTGCTGTTGTCTGCCTTCCTGCGCCCCAAATCCCCCAGTTCTCCGCTGCGCCAAACAATTCTTCACGCTTCGCGTATCCCCGCCATCCCGCCCCCACCAGCCCGTGCCTTCTCGGGCTATGTTGTGCCATCTTGGGCGTCGTCGTCTTTGGCGTCGTCGGCGTCACCATTGCGTTGCCCCGGGCGATTGTTCGTCGTGTTTCCCCCGCCGCAGCGGCGGAGGAGGAGGCGGATGAGGAGGAAGAGAACGACTTTTCGGTCGCTTTGCGCAGTTTTGGAGACCGGTTTGGGTTATTCGTGCCTGATCGGAGGTCCTATGTGGCTATCTTGCCATCTGAGGCCTTTGAATCAGCTTGGGCTACTTGTGCCATTGTGGAGGCCCTATGAGGCCTTCGATTCATCTTGGGTTATCTTGTTCCATCCTGGCTGGAGCTCGCACGATGTCGGGGCTGTGCTCAAGGCTAGCATCATCATCATTGTATCCGCTTGGGCCCAAGCCTCACGTCCGGGCGCGGGTTGCGCACAGGGCGCCACGAGCCGTTGGCGCGGCAAGTCGGGGATGGCGGGGAACGCGGAGGACCGGGACACTATGTGCGCGATCTGCTGGTCAGACTTTGACGAGGCGCCTTGCGAGGCGTTGATGTGCGGGCACGTTTTCCATGCAGAGTGCTTGGCGCGAGACATGGAGGCAAGGGGCGTTTCTAAACGGCTGCAGCGATGCCCAAAATGCAAGATGACAGCAGACGCAGCAGAGAAGGCGCCAGTGGCAGGGGGCCACGGCGTCTTTGCGATCCCGGACGCCCAGGGGGGGACGCGGGTGCTTCGTCGCCGAGCGCAGGCCAGGGCATCCGGCATCTGCGGCGCCGGCAGTTCCTCCGGCGACGCTGCGGGGGCTGCGACGGATGGCCAGAACGGCAGCGCGCTTCCAGCAGCGGAGGCGGCGCCCGCCGCCGCCGCGGTTCCCCAGGACATCGTGCCTGCGGAGGCGGCGCCCGCCGACGCCGCAGCGGTTCCCCGGGACATCGTGCCCGCCGCGGGCGCCCCCATGGACATCGTGCCCGCTGCCAGTCAGGGCGGCGAGCTGGCTGGCAGCCAAGCCGGCGACGGCGAGCTGGCTGGCAGCCAAGCCGGCGACGGCCCGGTCATGCTCGACCCCCTCCGCGGGCTTCAGTGGAGGAGCGCCGCGGCGAAACGACGGAAGATTATGAAGGATGCCCCGGAGCTGGTGCAGCAGTGGAACGAGAGGATTAGGGCCGCCGCGGGCGCGGGTGCGCTCAACGACGTCCTGTTCAGCAAAGAGACCTCCGCTGGCTTCGAGAACGCGGAGACCGCGGTGGCGACCATCAAGAAGTGCCTGGAGTCCATCGCCAATGACACTAGGGAACCCCACGAACTTGCAGCTGACCTCGACTTTGACCAGCGGCCTGGGCACCCGCTAGTGTGGTACGACGTGGTGAAGCGCATCTGCGACGCTCAGGGCTACCACCACGAGGGCTTCGCGCTCCTCCTCGAGTCCAACATCGGCTTTTGCGAGCACAGCGAGACGTACCTGACCCACGATTTGGGCTGCACCCACCGTGTCTCGCCGTCGCAGGCGTGTCTCGTGTCGCAGAGTGCCTCCATGCGCAAGAGCCCCCAGCTCGAGTTGGCGGACAGCCTTATCCTCGACGCCGAGAGCGCGCCACTGGAGTGGGCGGACCGCAAAGTGCTCATGACGGACGGGACCAAGAAAGGCACCGAGTCCACCCTAGAGCAGTACAGGCGCGGGCTGCTCAGCAGTTCGGAGGGCGCCAATACGATCTACGTGGAGGGCTACTCGAGTAAGGAGGCCAGGATTCACTTCTTCTTCAAGCAGCGCCTGTGCCAGTGGACGCAGGCCGAGTCCATCTCGTCCCCGACGGGGCATGGGCCGATGGCGCTCGTGAAGGGCACGTACAATTTCGGCTGCCGCATCATCACGCAGCCCGAGACAGCGGACTCGACCATGCGCCCTGGGGCGCAGGGGTGGCACAAGCGCTTGTCCATCGCGGCGGCGCCTCAGGAGTCGCGTCTTGCAGGGTGGCGCGGAAGCAGCCGCTGTGCAGAGCGCGCGGGGGCCCCCGTCTTCCGCCCCTCAGCAGCGGGGGCCCCCGGGCGCGCGGCTCGGCGGCCGCGTCGGCGCCCCGGGGGATTTCGTCCCGAGGGCGAACGGCTTCGCCGACACTGAGTGCCAGGACTTCCTCAAGGACTTCTACGAATGGTGCGTTATCAACTGCCTCCCGCATCAGCACAGCATTGTTCCGGACGACTTCGCTAGCAGCCTTTACGACGCCATAGATACTGCTGCGAGCGATGGAGGAGAACCGCATCAACAAGTGGTGGAAGGCAAAGCTTTTGTTTTTCCGTTCTGACCTGCTCCGCTCCTCTCTGAGCACCATGCGCATCTTCCAGCACTGCGCGGGCGAGCAGGCGCCGCTGCGTAGCCAGATCTCCTTCCTCGAACTGGCCGCGGCGCTGCAGCGCGTGCACCGGCAGTGGCAGCTTCACCACGGCGCCTACATCTCCATGTTGGCAAAGGACCCGTCCGTGGGCGGGATGGCGCCTGCTCCGCTGGCGGGGCGCTTGCAGTTGTCTTTGGAGCAGACTTTGCAGGCCGCCCTCTTGCAGCACGCGCCTCGAGACGGGCGGATCACGCACACGGCTTTCCGCTTGGCAGTCCGCGGCAAGCGCGGGCCAGCGTTCAGGGGCGCGACGGGCCAGCCGGGCGTGGGCCCGCTGATGCCGCGCATCAAGGTGGCTGTGGCGGCCCTGGTTGCGGGCGGGGTGCTCGAAGAGGCGCCCGGCGCGGACCAGGGCTTCGTGAAGGTGGGCTATCTCAAGCAGTCCGAGAAGCAAGCGGCCTTTCGCCGCAGCCTCGGCGTCTCGGTAGAGGTTTTCCCCGATCCCTGAAGCGGCGCATGCATCCTCGAAGGCGCCCCAGCAGCCCCGCTGCCGAGGCGCGCGCAGGTCGGCGCAACACCGTTGCTTCAATTCGCTGTCGTGGCGACAGCGCTGCCAGCCTGCGCGCGGCGATTGCGCCAGCCGCCAAGTATTCGGCCACCCCTCGTTTCCTCGGCCGCGGCAAAGGCGATCCACGCGCCCGCGCGTTTCTGCTGCGTCTGCGGGGCCCCTTCGCTCGACCATGGCCCGATAGGTCCCCGACGGGGGCTCCGTCGCGGCCCCGGGGCGGCCCGGGCCCCACAGCGGCCCAAGAGAGCTTTTATAGCCCCCAGTGGGCTCGCTCCAAGGGAGCGTCTACGCCGCCTTGCGCCGTCTCGGGGGCCACCATGGGCTGTCCGTGCTATTTCGGGGGCCCTCTTAGGCTATCTTGGATCATCTCCGCGGTTGGCGGCGCAGGCGCGGGCGGGCGATATCGCGTTGCGCCCCCCCTGGCCGCGGTTAGGTGATCTCATGCATCGCCATCGTCGTCATCATCGCTGCAACCATTTGGGCTCAAGCCAGAGGCCCGGGCTTTCGCTGATCGCGTCTTCGGCCACCAGAGCGTCTATGCCGGCGAAGAGAGGCCCGACCGGGGGCCCGCCGCCGTGGCCCAGAAAAAGGCCCACCTGGAAGGATTTGCGCGGGGAGCGCGGCGCAGAGCCTGCCCAGGCGCGGCCGCTGCCGCCGCCCGAGGTGGGCCCGCCCGCGAGCCAAGCCGCTCGGCCGAAGGGGGGCCGAGAGCACCGGCGCACCCGCGCAAGGCGTGGGCGCCTCGGGCGGCCCTGCCAGAGCTCGGTCCGCGCGACGCAGCGGCGCTGGACGCTGCGCTGGCCCAGCGGGACTCCGCCCGCTCAGGCGTTGGCGCACGGGCAGACAAGCGGGCGCGCCTGGCGTTGCGCTTTCGCGCGGGGCGCACGCGGGGCACGCTGGCCCGACTGCTCCAGTGTGGACTTGTTAGCGGCGACGGCGGCCCGGCTGAGACGCTGGCCCCGCGGGCAGGGCTCGCTGGCAAACTTCGAGGCGAGGAGGTGGTCGTCCTCGACGCCTTCGTGTGCCGCGGCCGCCTTCGGTGCGACGTGGCCCCCGTAGTCCAAGGCTCTGGGGCGGGCGCCGCTGGCGGCGCGCACGTGCTCAGGACGAGTTTGCGGCGTGGTTTGACCACGCGTGCCGGTTCTGATCTCACGGACGTGCAGCATCGGTGGCGCTGCCGGTCGATCGTCCGCGGTGTTCCATGGATGGCGCGCGTGCCCGAGGGCGTGTCGGATGGCGGGCGCGCAGCATCGGTGGCTCCGCGCGCTCTCGTGGAAGACGCGCAGATGTTGCAGTCTTTCCGCCACGCCCTCGCCGGCATGAACGTCGCGGCGCCCGCGTGCCAGCGGCCCGCGGCGCCAGTCCCTCGTGATCCCGAAGGCCGCCGACGATCACGCCCGGCAATTCCGGCACTGGGTCGCGCGTCAGCAGGGGGAGGCCGCGCTGCAGCCGAGCGGGGAATGCAGGCGCGGGAGCTACGTTTGGGACTTCCCGTGGCCGGTGCAGCTGGACCGTCAGAGGTGGGTATGCTTCACGTGCAGGGCTGTCCACGAACATGGGCGTTGCCCGCAGGCGTCGTGCGGCGGGCGCGGCGACGACGTCGGGCATCGCCGTTACTTCCCAGTGACCGACGAGGACGTGGTGCGCGTCGCCCCTGACGCGATCGTCATCCGCGGCAACGCGGCGGAGGGCGGGCAGAAGGAGGGCCGCTGTTACGTGACTGGGAGGTTCCTGGCGAGATTCCTCTTCTGCCTGAATGACACGCTGAACTTCCGCGAGTGCCGTCGGCAGCTGCTCGGGGAGTACGTCGCCGTCGCGCGCGGCGCGGAGGCGGGCTTGAGCGACGCCGACGCGCGGGCCGTCCTCTTCAACATCGCTTTCGCCCTCCCCAAGCGCAAGATGTTGGGCATGATCGCCCTGCGCGCCTTCTCCGCCCCGATTTCGCGGAGAGTGTCTGAGATGCGGCGCCTGCAGAGTCTCTACAACGGTTCCGGGCTGCGCGTGGACGGCAACTTCAAGCTGGCGAAGAAGATTTGGAGAGGTGCCGGCAAGTCCCGCCAGAAGCCCTTCAGTTGCGTGCTCGGCATCTGCGGGACGGACGGATCGCCCCTGCTGCCTGTCGCCCCCGTCCGCGGGGAGGCCTGGATGGACATCAAGCGCGTGCTGCAGCCTCTGCTCGCGGACATCGTCTCTGCTCGCCAGGCCGCCGGCATGTCCTTGGAGGACGCGTGCCCTGCGTTCGTCAGCACCGACTCCTACAACAAGCACTTCAAGAAGTACGCCGACGTGGTGAATGAGGCGTGCCAGCTTGCCCGGGTGCGGACGGCTGGCGCCACTCCGCGCGGCCCACTCGCCGCGCGCTGCATAGTCGCGCCTTCCGTCGGCGTGCTCGTGGCAGGCGAGCCGTTCCACGACGTCCTCAACGCGAGGAGGTGCGTGGAACGACAGCTCGGATCCAGTCGGCTTCGCCGCATCCGCCGCGCCTAGATCTCAGCTGGCCCATCGAACTGCCGGGCGCCAGAGCCCAGCCAGCACCGGTTCATTTGTTCGGTTTTCCCCGCAGGGGCGACGGGGCATGACGTGACGAGGAGCGCGGCCGCGCGCCTTGACGGGCGCGGAGAGCGACGGCTCCGGCGGACTTCTGCCACGACCACGCTGACCTGATCGGCCGGCTGAACGCGCCCCGCGGCCCACCCGAGGAACCGCAAGGCGCGCCTCCCGTGCCGGCGCTTGGAGAGCGCGGGCGCGACCTCCTGCGGACTGCTGTGGCTCAGTCTGCCGCGTCCTTCCAGGAAGCGCTCGCGCAGGATCCAGACGGCGCGCGCGATTTGCGCGCGTTCCTCTCGTCGCCAGGGGTTCTCCGCGCGAAAGGCGTCTGGAAGAGCGCGTTCGGCGCGCAGCCGCCGCGCCCCGTGCTCGCGCGGGTTGCGCGTCGAGCAGGGGCCCAGCTCGACGCCGCGCACGGGTGGCATCTCGCGGCCTTCGGCCCGCCCCGCCGCCACTCTCGGGTCGCGGGCGGGGCCCTAGAGCATTTGGGAAATGTTTCGGGGGCCTTCTCGGGGACCTCTTGGCAGCTTTCCTGGAGATGCTGGGCGTCTCGTTAGAGCGATTGACCGCGCGCCACGTCGCGCCCTGGGGCGCGGCGGCGGATAACTACAGGAGCCGCAAGGCATTTAAGCGGGAAATTAAACGAATGCGACGTTGGTACAGTAGTCCCAAGCGCCTGGCGCGCCGCCGCCGCGGCATCCTGAGGGTCTGCCCAGCCTGCGCCCAGGAAGTGCGCGGCCGCAGATGCGTCTTCAATTCGAAGCTGCGGCGGCATTACAGCCGCCTTCTCAAGTCGCGACGCTTGAGCGGCTTGCTTGCGTGGCAAGAGTGCGCCGAAGGCTTGCGGGCCGCCGGCGTGGGCCCTCGATCCGGCACCGTCCCAGTCGAACAGTCTTGGGCCATCACTGCTTCGTACTGGCCATCCGAGACTAAGACTGCAGGAGAGAAAGTTTTCAAGTTTTTTGCAGACTTGTCATTCCTGCGGTTTTTGTACATGCACTTCCACAGTTCGGCGTTGCCCGCGTGGGTCGACGATGACGTCATGTATTTCCAGCAGAGCGAACGCGCCCGTCTCATGCTCGAGCCCGAGACAGCTCTGCGGCTGGAGCAAGAGTTGGCGGACGCCGCTCGCCAGAGTTCGCAGTGAGCTGCATGCAGGTTGGCGCAATGCCATGTTAATTTTTTGCAGGGGCGAGGGCGACACTGCCCTACCTCCCGTGGTTGGGCCAGCCGCTAACTCTTGTATTGCCTTCGGCCCATTCCACCACCGTGCCTGGGTTCGTGGTCATGAGCTTCTTGGATGTTCGTCGAGATGTCGCGGGAGACCTCTCGAAAACCTTTTGGAGGCAGTTCAATGTCTCTTAGGGTCGTCCCGGGGCTTCCAGGGTGGCTCGGGCGCTTCTTGGAGCCTCCCGGTGGCATCTTGGGGCGGAAGGCTCGAGCTGTCGGTTCGGGGGTATTAGGCAGGAGACCTGGGGGCATTCCAACTTGCGCCTCAGAGCGCGGTGGCGGATTCGGCCGCCCTGTTCGTCTTCCTCTCCTCCATTCCTCCTCGCCCATCGGCCGCCGCGTCAGCGATCTACGTGCCAGGCTACGGAAAACGCACCCGTCATCTCAAGTTTGCCAAGCCCCCCCATCGATTGCCTTTTTCCCCCTCGTTCTGCCGCCCGCGCTCGGAGAGAGCAGGATGGGGCAGGGATGCCAAGACGATGAGGGAGAGGAGGAACACGAGAAGGAGCGTGTGGAGGAGGAATCTGCCCCGCCCGGGCAGGCAATATCGCGTTGCGTTGCCCCCACCGCGGCGAGTCGGAGGTCCTTCTGGTTTGCCCGTTTCTGGCGGCCCTGGGGCCCGACGGCGGCCCCCTAGGGCCCGAAATCTTCCCGGAAACGTCGAGCAAAAACGCGCCGCCGCCGCCGCCGAAGACGTCGTTGCTGCCGCCGCCGCCGCCGCCGCCGTCGTCGTCGTCGTCGTCGTCGTCGTCGTCGTAGTATGTCGTCGATCCCCGACCTTCAAGGATTCTTGCTCGTTTTAGGCCTCTGGGAGCCGCTTTCGGGGCCTGGGACCGTCAAAAACGGATCCAGGACGAAAAACTATCCCGGGTTGTCGTCGTCGTCGCGACTTGTCCAAATCTTTCGCCCCCCCTTCCGCGCCCCGGGACGCCCTCGCCGCCACGGCTGGAGAGCGACTAGAGTCTGGCCAGAGCGCGCCCCATCGACAGGTCCACGGGCCGATTTCGCATGGAAGCTCGAGGCTCAAGGATCGAGATCGGGAAACGAGGATTTGGGTTCGTCTGGGGGGGCTGGACTGGAAGGACCCCACGAATGCACGTCAGGGCGGGTCGGCAGGGGGGTCCGCCAACTCCTTGTTGATGGAAGGGCTTGGGCGGTCAACTCGGACACTCCGCGCCGATCGCAAGCTTGAACGGCAAATCAGCGCGTTGGCGCCGAAGCGCATTTAGCATGCAGCTCCCAAAACGCCAGAATCACGCACGATCCACGGCGGCGCAAGGGCAGGGGGAGGAGGGGGGCGAGAGGGAGGGTGAGGAATGTAAGGGTGAGGATAAAGGGGGCGAGGAGGGGACGGTAGGGGATGCGAGGGAGGTGGAGGGGAACGAGGAGGCAAGGGAAGATAGGGACTTGGGAGGACATATGGGGGGACGGGGGACAAATCAGAAAGGTAGGAGGGGGAGGTGGAGGAGGAGGACGGGAGGTCGAGGAAGAGTGATGAGACAAAATGGCTGGCAACATCAGTGGCGCACGAGTGGTACGCAGGTCAAAGCACATGTGTTTACGCGTGTGTGTGAGAGGATCCTTATATGCCAACGGTATTGAATGCAACGGCACGTGAAGCAATGGCCACGCCGACCGTCGGAGTATCGCGCCGCATCGCCGATGCATCGCCGATGCAGCTCGATGTGGAGCCCGATGTGCCGTACGTCGGAGGTCGGAGTAGACGGTGCGCTCGCTGCATCGCGCGATACTCCGACGGTCGGAGTAGACGGGGTCGATATTCCGACCGCCCGACGCATGGCGCGCCCCCAACACCCTCAACACCACTTTCTCGTTGCCTCGACGTCGGCTCGCACTCTGAGAGCATCCAGCCGAGATTAGAATCCAAACCTAAACTGCATTGCGGCACCCTAGCTAAATACAGCCAGCCCAATGCAGACCAGCGGCCCAGAGTGTTTGCACAAGCATGCGTGTCACGATATATGCAATATGCTGATCCCTTATGTGTCTATGTCTGCTCAATGCTGCATTACGTTTGCATGCTATGCTAGTGCCTGCTGCGCTTGAAACTCCTGAGGCTCAGGAGCGCTTGGCGCGCTTGAAACCCTTGGCGGGGCGATCTGAAACGCTAGGGGCCTTGGCCTTCACGTGCTGACTGCCATCGGCTGAACTCGGGGCAGGCGGCTTCTTTGGGGTCGGAGTGTGAATAGACCCGTCCGCTAAGCTTTTCTTGGCTGGCGCGAGGTGGGCTCCGCCCCCAGACGCGCCTGCGCCAGGGGCCAACGCCTCGCCAGCCTGTGCTGGCAAAGGCTGGGCTGGAAGTGCGTGCGCCTGCAGGTCCTTGAACAACTGCCAGAAGCACTGCGGTACCTTGGGGTAGCGACCCTCGTTCTCCGTCAAGAACTCCGTCGCTTTCGTCGGCCCCTCAGGGCGATGACGATACGCAGTCAACAGGTCGACGCCCCTGATGACCACGCTTGCTTCCGCAGCGTCCTTCAGCAACTGGAGTGCCACGTTCACTGACTCGGACGTCGTCGGGTGGTCCTGCACGCGGGGGTTGATGGACAGCACGGCTGCTGACGTGGAGAAGGCCTTGATGCAGGTGTGGAGTGAGTTGTGGCGGTTGATCACGACGTCCAGCTTGTTCTTGAGCATCGCCATTGCCATCGTCTCGTTGAACACGTCGTCGACGAAACATGCTGTCCAAGTAGGGGTGACCTTTGCCGTCGCCTGTCCCTCGTTGGTCAAGACCTCGGCCATGCCCAGCAAGAGCATGCTCTCGTAACGCCCGCTGACTCTTGCCGCCAACAAGCACCAGTGACGCATGGTGTGGATCGACTCGCGGAGCTGCCAGCCTGTCTTCTCGAACTCCATGGCCCTGGGGTCGTTGGCCATGCTGTCCAGCTTCTGTCGCGCACCGTGGAGGATCTGCAATATGAAGGTGGCCGTCCCGCAGAGGTACCCTTGACTCATGAACTGCTTATCCTTGGAGCGAGCCTTCCTGCCTATAGCCACCTCGGCTGAGGAAATGACTGCGACCACGTCGGCGACAGCGCACTTGAGCTCCATAGCGAACATGCACAGGTCGATGCTGGGCTCCGGTGCATCCACAGTTGAGTAGAACATGCCAGGGACGTCGATCTCCGTCAGCATGACTGCTCTGATGAAGCATCGCAGGTGCTCGAGAGCTCGGTTATGAGGGAGAAGCTCCAACACCTTGGGATCCCCTTTGCTTCCAGAAACATCAATGGGCGCAAGCTTCGCAACATTGTCGGCATCGCCCTTAGGCAGCAAGTGAGGATACAGGGCCGAGTCGTCGCACTCCTTTAAGACGTCGGCGTGAACGCTCCCCAGGAGCACCTCCACGTCAGAAATCGTAGAACTCTTATCTACCAAGAACGCTGTAGCCTTGAAGTCGTACATGCGCTGGCCGACATGCTCAGCAAACGCCGCGAACAACGCTGCGATGTCATCTCCGACCTCGGGGAGATCGAGGGTGGATGAGGTCAGCACGGTGAAGGGCGTGACTGAGGTGTGCTCGTGGTGGACCTTGCTGAAGTTGCAGAGGGCCTGCTCGTCGGGCTTGGTGCTGCTCTTTGAAAGTGACTCGCCGTCGAGCCACCAGTCTGGGTCGGCAAGCAAGTGAAGGCTCTCAAGGTATATGATAATCTTGTCGATGACCGCAACGTTGTGGTTGAAATGTCTCAGGACAGTGTCGCCCGACGCGTCCTTGTCGAAGTGATCGTGCCAAGAGCCGCCCACTCTGGTGGCCGCGAGCTTGTGCAGCTTCTGGGCGCCCAGCGCAGACTTCAGCATCAGCTCAACGAAGGCTCTCAAGCGCGGGCGCATCGCTTTCACAGTGGCGTCGATCTCACGGATGTGAGCGAAGAGGCGGACTGGCGACGAGAACGGCATTGTCGGCTGCACATTGCCGTCGCCGCCAGGCTGGGTCGACTCGCACTCGGCTTTGACGACCTCTGTCTGGATGGGGCCTGAATTGTCGCCGCCTGCGGCAGCACACGAATCTGCCATGCCCGCCTGTGAAGCTTGCCCCAGGAGATGGCCGATTCAACCTCTGACGGTATCACTAAACCACGTTTTACTAAAGGGAGGTCTGTCCATCCCCGAGTTACTCAACCCTCGGACGCTCACCAGAGTGTGAGTGCACCGCGAGGGCGTCTCGAGCGGGAGACCCTCCCTTAGGGCCTCCCGCCTCGTGTTGGCAATCCGAGACGGCCATCGGAGCATCCTGGTCCGTAGCCATTGTGGCTCAAGGCTCAAGCCTTTTTTTGCCTTGAGCCGTATTTGCTCGGTTTGCAGTGCTGGCCAAACACGTTCGTTGTTCCGGGTGCTGGCGGGCATTGCGGCAGAGGTATCGGCGCATACATGGTGAACACGGCAACGCTGCCGAGTGCTTGCGTATTCGTGTTCCGTCTGTTCGTTGCAGCGTGGGCGATTTTGTTCCTTCTGTCCGTTGCTGCAATACGATTTGGAACGACTGGACGTGCAATTTTGCGCTTAAAAAGTACGTGTTTGTCTTGCACTAGTGCTTCCACCACATCAACCGTCCCATCCCTCCACTATTTCGACACCTCGTGGAGCGAGAGAACACATCTGAAGAAATTTAGGTCGTGCGCCCCAGGCTTCCACAAGTCCGCCCTCAGCACTGTCGTCATTTTACACGGCTCCGCCGTTATTCATACATTTAAGAATGGTGGGACGTCGTTGCTCAAGGTCGCTCGCGATCACGGTGGTACGGTGAAGACGGTTTTTCCACCTATGAATCTCACCAGACAGGAGGTTGCTGATTTTGTTGTCAATTATGATGGATTCAAGGCTGCTTTGATCAGAGATCCATTGGAACGCGTAGCGTCTTCTTTCCATGAAGTTATGTCGAGGCAGAACCGCGGAAGAAATTTGACCCTACAAGACAGGTTAGCATTTGCCAATCAGACGGTACTGGTGGAAAGGCTCACGAAAATGTTATCCCCGCTATCCAGCAATCCGCATTTTCTGCCACAGACGCGAGGATTAGGGCGGGCGCGGGTGCGCTCAACGACGTCCTGTTCAGCAAAGAGACCTCCGCTGGCTTCGAGAACGCGGAGACCGCGGTGGCGACCATCAAGAAGTGCCTGGAGTCCATCGCCAATGACACTAGGGAACCCCACGAACTTGCAGCTGACCTCGACTTTGACCAGCGGCCTGGGCACCCGCTAGTGTGGTACGACGTGGTGAAGCGCATCCTAATCTTTTCTACCGTCCCCTCCTCGCCCCCTTTATCCTCACCCTTACATTCCTCACCCTCCCTCTCGCCCCCCTCCTCCCCCTGCCCTTGCGCCGCCGTGGATCGTGCGTGATTCTGGCGTTTTGGGAGCTGCATGCTAAATGCGCTTCGGCGCCAACGCGCTGATTTGCCGTTCAAGCTTGCGATCGGCGCGGAGTGTCCGAGTTGACCGCCCAAGCCCTTCCATCAACAAGGAGTTGGCGGACCCCCCTGCCGACCCGCCCTGACGTGCATTCGTGGGGTCCTTCCAGTCCAGCCCCCCCAGACGAACCCAAATCCTCGTTTCCCGATCTCGATCCTTGAGCCTCGAGCTTCCATGCGAAATCGGCCCGTGGACCTGTCGATGGGGCGCGCTCTGGCCAGACTCTAGTCGCTCTCCAGCCGTGGCGGCGAGGGCGTCCCGGGGCGCGGAAGGGGGGGCGAAAGATTTGGACAAGTCGCGACGACGACGACAACCCGGGATAGTTTTTCGTCCTGGATCCGTTTTTGACGGTCCCAGGCCCCGAAAGCGGCTCCCAGAGGCCTAAAACGAGCAAGAATCCTTGAAGGTCGGGGATCGACGACATACTACGACGACGACGACGACGACGACGACGACGACGGCGGCGGCGGCGGCGGCGGCAGCAACGACGTCTTCGGCGGCGGCGGCGGCGCGTTTTTGCTCGACGTTTCCGGGAAGATTTCGGGCCCTAGGGGGCCGCCGTCGGGCCCCAAGGCCGCCAGAAACGGGCAAACCAGAAGGACCTCCGACTCGCCGCGGTGGGGGCAACGCAACGCGATATTGCCTGCCCGGGCGGGGCAGATTCCTCCTCCACACGCTCCTTCTCGTGTTCCTCCTCTCCCTCATCGTCTTGGCATCCCTGCCCCATCCTGCTCTCTCCGAGCGCGGGCGGCAGAACGAGGGGGAAAAAGGCAATCGATGGGGGGGCTTGGCAAACTTGAGATGACGGGTGCGTTTTCCGTAGCCTGGCACGTAGATCGCTGACGCGGCGGCCGATGGGCGAGGAGGAATGGAGGAGAGGAAGACGAACAGGGCGGCCGAATCCGCCACCGCGCTCTGAGGCGCAAGTTGGAATGCCCCCAGGTCTCCTGCCTAATACCCCCGAACCGACAGCTCGAGCCTTCCGCCCCAAGATGCCACCGGGAGGCTCCAGGAAGCGCCCGAGCCACCCTGGAAGCCCCGGGACGACCCTAAGAGACATTGAACTGCCTCCAAAAGGTTTTCGAGAGGTCTCCCGCGACATCTCGACGAACATCCAAGAAGCTCATGACCACGAACCCAGGCACGGTGGTGGAATGGGCCGAAGGCAATACAAGAGTTAGCGGCTGGCCCAACCACGGGAGGTAGGGCAGTGTCGCCCTCGCCCCTGCAAAAAATTAACAATGGCATTGCGCCAACCTGCATGCAGCTCACTGCGAACTCTGGCGAGCGGCGTCCGCCAACTCTTGCTCCAGCCGCAGAGCTGTCTCGGGCTCGAGCATGAGACGGGCGCGTTCGCTCTGCTGGAAATACATGACGTCATCGTCGACCCACGCGGGCAACGCCGAACTGTGGAAGTGCATGTACAAAAACCGCAGGAATGACAAGTCTGCAAAAAACTTGAAAACTTTCTCTCCTGCAGTCTTAGTCTCGGATGGCCAGTGCGAAGCAGTGATGGCCCAAGACTGTTCGACTGGGACGGTGCCAGATCGAGGGCCCACGCCGGCGGCCCGCAAGCCTTCGGCGCACTCTTGCCACGCAAGCAAGCCGCTCAAGCGTCGCGACTTGAGAAGGCGGCTGTAATGCCGCCGCAGCTTCGAATTGAAGACGCATCTGCGGCCGCGCGCTTCCTGGGCGCAGGCTGGGCAGACCCTCAGGATGCCGCGGCGGCGGCGCGCCAGGCGCTTGGGACTACTGTACCAACGTCGCATTCGTTTAATTTCCCGCTTAAATGCCTTGCGGCTCCTGTAGTTATCCGCCGCCGCGCCCCAGGGCGCGACGTGGCGCGCGGTCAATCGCTCTAACGAGACGCCCAGCATCTCCAGGAAAGCTGCCAAGAGGTCCCCGAGAAGGCCCCCGAAACATTCCCCAAATGCTCTAGGGCCCCGCCCGCGACCCGAGAGTGGCGGCGGGGCGGGCCGAAGGCCGCGAGATGCCACCCGTGCGCGGCGTCGAGCTGGGCCCCTGCTCGACGCGCAACCCGCGCGAGCACGGGGCGCGGCGGCTGCGCGCCGAACGCGCTCTTCCAGACGCCTTTCGCGCGGAGAACCCCTGGCGACGAGAGGAACGCGCGCAAATCGCGCGCGCCGTCTGGATCCTGCGCGAGCGCTTCCTGGAAGGACGCGGCAGACTGAGCCACAGCAGTCCGCAGGAGGTCGCGCCCGCGCTCTCCAAGCGCCGGCACGGGAGGCGCGCCTTGCGGTTCCTCGGGTGGGCCGCGGGGCGCGTTCAGCCGGCCGATCAGGTCAGCGTGGTCGTGGCAGAAGTCCGCCGGAGCCGTCGCTCTCCGCGCCCGTCAAGGCGCGCGGCCGCGCTCCTCGTCACGTCATGCCCCGTCGCCCCTGCGGGGAAAACCGAACAAATGAACCGGTGCTGGCTGGGCTCTGGCGCCCGGCAGTTCGATGGGCCAGCTGAGATCTAGGCGCGGCGGATGCGGCGAAGCCGACTGGATCCGAGCTGTCGTTCCACGCACCTCCTCGCGTTGAGGACGTCGTGGAACGGCTCGCCTGCCACGAGCACGCCGACGGAAGGCGCGACTATGCAGCGCGCGGCGAGTGGGCCGCGCGGAGTGGCGCCAGCCGTCCGCACCCGGGCAAGCTGGCACGCCTCATTCACCACGTCGGCGTACTTCTTGAAGTGCTTGTTGTAGGAGTCGGTGCTGACGAACGCAGGGCACGCGTCCTCCAAGGACATGCCGGCGGCCTGGCGAGCAGAGACGATGTCCGCGAGCAGAGGCTGCAGCACGCGCTTGATGTCCATCCAGGCCTCCCCGCGGACGGGGGCGACAGGCAGCAGGGGCGATCCGTCCGTCCCGCAGATGCCGAGCACGCAACTGAAGGGCTTCTGGCGGGACTTGCCGGCACCTCTCCAAATCTTCTTCGCCAGCTTGAAGTTGCCGTCCACGCGCAGCCCGGAACCGTTGTAGAGACTCTGCAGGCGCCGCATCTCAGACACTCTCCGCGAAATCGGGGCGGAGAAGGCGCGCGGGGCGATCATGCCCAACATCTTGCGCTTGGGGAGGGCGAAAGCGATGTTGAAGAGGACTGCCCGCGCGCCGGCGTCGCTCAAGCCCGCCTCCGCGCCGCGCGCGACGGCGACGTACTCCCCGAGCAGCTGCCGACGGCACTCGCGGAAGTTCAGCGTGTCATTCAGGCAGAAGAGGAATCTCGCCAGGAACCTCCCAGTCACGTAACAGCGGCCCTCCTTCTGCCCGCCCTCCGCCGCGTTGCCGCGGATGACGATCGCGTCAGGGGCGACGCGCACCACGTCCTCGTCGGCGACTGGGAAGTAACAGCGATGCCCGACGTCGTCGCCGCGCCCGCCGCACGACGCCTGCGGGCAATGCCCATGTTCGTGGACAGCCCATGCACGTGAAGCATACCCACCTCTGACGGTCCAGCTGCACTGGCCACGGGAAGTCCCAAACGTAGCTCCCGCGCCTGCATTCCCCGCTCGGCTGCAGCGCGGCCCCCCCCTGCTGACGCGCGACCCAGTGCCGGAATTGCCGGGCGTGATCGTCGGCGGCCTTCGGGATCACGAGGACTGGCGCCGCGGGCCGCTGGCACGCGGGCGCCGCGACGTTCATGCCGGCGAGGGCGTGGCGGAAAGACTGCAACATCTGCGCGTCTTCCACGAGAGCGCGCGGAGCCACCGATGCTGCGCGCCCGCCATCCGACACGCCCTCGGGCACGCGCGCCATCCATGGAACACCGCGGACGATCGACCGGCAGCGCCACCGATGCTGCACGTCCGTGAGATCAGAACCGGCACGCGTGGTCAAACCACGCCGCAAACTCGTCCTGAGCACGTGCGCGCCGCCAGCGGCGCCCGCCCCAGAGCCTTGGACTACGGGGGCCACGTCGCACCGAAGGCGGCCGCGGCACACGAAGGCGTCGAGGACGACCACCTCCTCGCCTCGAAGTTTGCCAGCGAGCCCTGCCCGCGGGGCCAGCGTCTCAGCCGGGCCGCCGTCGCCGCTAACAAGTCCACACTGGAGCAGTCGGGCCAGCGTGCCCCGCGTGCGCCCCGCGCGAAAGCGCAACGCCAGGCGCGCCCGCTTGTCTGCCCGTGCGCCAACGCCTGAGCGGGCGGAGTCCCGCTGGGCCAGCGCAGCGTCCAGCGCCGCTGCGTCGCGCGGACCGAGCTCTGGCAGGGCCGCCCGAGGCGCCCACGCCTTGCGCGGGTGCGCCGGTGCTCTCGGCCCCCCTTCGGCCGAGCGGCTTGGCTCGCGGGCGGGCCCACCTCGGGCGGCGGCAGCGGCCGCGCCTGGGCAGGCTCTGCGCCGCGCTCCCCGCGCAAATCCTTCCAGGTGGGCCTTTTTCTGGGCCACGGCGGCGGGCCCCCGGTCGGGCCTCTCTTCGGCGGCATAGACGCTCTGGTGGCCGAAGACGCGATCAGCGAAAGCCCGGGCCTCTGGCTTGAGCCCAAATGGTTGCAGCGATGGTGGCGACGATGGCGATGCATGAGATCACCTAACCGCGGCCAGGGGGGGCGCAACGCGATATCGCCCGCCCGCGCCTGCGCCGCCAACCGCGGAGATGATCCAAGATAGCCTAAGAGGGCCCCCGAAATAGCACGGACAGCCCATGGTGGCCCCCGAGACGGCGCAAGGCGGCGTAGACGCTCCCTTGGAGCGAGCCCACTGGGGGCTATAAAAGCTCTCTTGGGCCGCTGTGGGGCCCGGGCCGCCCCGGGGCCGCGACGGAGCCCCCGTCGGGGACCTATCGGGCCATGGTCGAGCGAAGGGGCCCCGCAGACGCAGCAGAAACGCGCGGGCGCGTGGATCGCCTTTGCCGCGGCCGAGGAAACGAGGGGTGGCCGAATACTTGGCGGCTGGCGCAATCGCCGCGCGCAGGCTGGCAGCGCTGTCGCCACGACAGCGAATTGAAGCAGCGGTGTTGCGCCGACCTGCGCGCGCCTCGGCAGCGGGGCTGCTGGGGCGCCTTCGAGGATGCATGCGCCGCTTCAGGGATCGGGGAAAACCTCTACCGAGACGCCGAGGCTGCGGCGAAAGGCCGCTTGCTTCTCGGACTGCTTGAGATAGCCCACCTTCACGAAGCCCTGGTCCGCGCCGGGCGCCTCTTCGAGCACCCCGCCCGCAACCAGGGCCGCCACAGCCACCTTGATGCGCGGCATCAGCGGGCCCACGCCCGGCTGGCCCGTCGCGCCCCTGAACGCTGGCCCGCGCTTGCCGCGGACTGCCAAGCGGAAAGCCGTGTACGTGATCCGCCCGTCTCGAGGCGTGTGCTGCAAGAGGGCGGCCTGCAAAGTCTGCTCCAAAGACAACTGCAAGCGCCCCGCCAGCGGAGCAGGCGCCATCCCGCCCACGGACGGGTCCTTTGCCAACATGGAGATGTAGGCGCCGTGGTGAAGCTGCCACTGCCGGTGCACGCGCTGCAGCGCCGCGGCCAGTTCGAGGAAGGAGATCTGGCTACGCAGCGGCGCCTGCTCGCCCGCGCAGTGCTGGAAGATGCGCATGGTGCTCAGAGAGGAGCGGAGCAGGTCAGAACGGAAAAACAAAAGCTTTGCCTTCCACCACTTGTTGATGCGGTTCTCCTCCATCGCTCGCAGCAGTATCTATGGCGTCGTAAAGGCTGCTAGCGAAGTCGTCCGGAACAATGCTGTGCTGATGCGGGAGGCAGTTGATAACGCACCATTCGTAGAAGTCCTTGAGGAAGTCCTGGCACTCAGTGTCGGCGAAGCCGTTCGCCCTCGGGACGAAATCCCCCGGGGCGCCGACGCGGCCGCCGAGCCGCGCGCCCGGGGGCCCCCGCTGCTGAGGGGCGGAAGACGGGGGCCCCCGCGCGCTCTGCACAGCGGCTGCTTCCGCGCCACCCTGCAAGACGCGACTCCTGAGGCGCCGCCGCGATGGACAAGCGCTTGTGCCACCCCTGCGCCCCGGGGCGCATGGTCGAGTCCGCTGTCTCGGGCTGCGTGATGATGCGGCAGCCGAAATTGTACGTGCCCTTCACGAGCGCCATCGGCCCATGCCCCGTCGGGGACGAGATGGACTCGGCCTGCGTCCACTGGCACAGGCGCTGCTTGAAGAAGAAGTGAATCCTGGCCTCCTTACTCGAGTAGCCCTCCACGTAGATCGTATTGGCGCCCTCCGAACTGCTGAGCAGCCCGCGCCTGTACTGCTCTAGGGTGGACTCGGTGCCTTTCTTGGTCCCGTCCGTCATGAGCACTTTGCGGTCCGCCCACTCCAGTGGCGCGCTCTCGGCGTCGAGGATAAGGCTGTCCGCCAACTCGAGCTGGGGGCTCTTGCGCATGGAGGCACTCTGCGACACGAGACACGCCTGCGACGGCGAGACACGGTGGGTGCAGCCCAAATCGTGGGTCAGGTACGTCTCGCTGTGCTCGCAAAAGCCGATGTTGGACTCGAGGAGGAGCGCGAAGCCCTCGTGGTGGTAGCCCTGAGCGTCGCAGATGCGCTTCACCACGTCGTACCACACTAGCGGGTGCCCAGGCCGCTGGTCAAAGTCGAGGTCAGCTGCAAGTTCGTGGGGTTCCCTAGTGTCATTGGCGATGGACTCCAGGCACTTCTTGATGGTCGCCACCGCGGTCTCCGCGTTCTCGAAGCCAGCGGAGGTCTCTTTGCTGAACAGGACGTCGTTGAGCGCACCCGCGCCCGCGGCGGCCCTAATCCTCTCGTCCCACTGCTGCACCAGCTCCGGGGCATCCTTCATAATCTTCCGTCGTTTCGCCGGGGCGCTCCTCCACTGAAGCCCGCGGAGGGGGTCGAGCATGACCGGGCCGTCGCCGGCTTGGCTGCCAGCCAGCTCGCCGTCGCCGGCTTGGCTGCCAGCCAGCTCGCCGCCCTGACTGGCAGCGGGCACGATGTCCATGGGGGCGCCCGCGGCGGGCACGATGTCCCGGGGAACCGCTGCGGCGTCGGCGGGCGCCGCCTCCGCAGGCACGATGTCCTGGGGAACCGCGGCGGCGGCGGGCGCCGCCTCCGCTGCTGGAAGCGCGCTGCCGTTCTGGCCATCCGTCGCAGCCCCCGCAGCGTCGCCGGAGGAACTGCCGGCGCCGCAGATGCCGGATGCCCTGGCCTGCGCTCGGCGACGAAGCACCCGCGTCCCCCCCTGGGCGTCCGGGATCGCAAAGACGCCGTGGCCCCCTGCCACTGGCGCCTTCTCTGCTGCGTCTGCTGTCATCTTGCATTTTGGGCATCGCTGCAGCCGTTTAGAAACGCCCCTTGCCTCCATGTCTCGCGCCAAGCACTCTGCATGGAAAACGTGCCCGCACATCAACGCCTCGCAAGGCGCCTCGTCAAAGTCTGACCAGCAGATCGCGCACATAGTGTCCCGGTCCTCCGCGTTCCCCGCCATCCCCGACTTGCCGCGCCAACGGCTCGTGGCGCCCTGTGCGCAACCCGCGCCCGGACGTGAGGCTTGGGCCCAAGCGGATACAATGATGATGATGCTAGCCTTGAGCACAGCCCCGACATCGTGCGAGCTCCAGCCAGGATGGAACAAGATAGCCCAAGATGAATCGAAGGCCTCATAGGGCCTCCACAATGGCACAAGTAGCC
>CAUYUJ010002218.1:89305-91990 GCA_963575745.1 Prorocentrum cordatum | reverse complement strand
CTCCTCCGCCTCCTCCGCCTCCTCCGCCTCCTCCATCTCCCCCTCCTCATCCCCTTTCTCCTCCCCCTCTTCCTCCTCCTCCTCTTCTTATTATTATTCTTCTTCTTCTTATTATTATTCTTATTATTCTTCTTCGTCTTCTTCTTCTTATTATTATTATTATGATTATTATTATTATTATTATTAGTATTATTATTATTACTATTATTACTATTATTATTCTTATTATTCTTATTATTATTATTCTTCATAGTAGTATTCTTCTTATTATTATTCTTATTAGTCTTCTTCGTTGTCTTATTCTTCGTTGTATTCGTCTTATTATTCTTCGTCTTATTATTCTTATTATTCGTATTATTATTAGTATTATTAGTATTATTATAACTATTATTATTATTATTACTATTATTAATATTATTATTAGTATTATTATTATTATTATTAGTATCATTATTAGTATGATTATTATTATTAGTATTAGTATTAGTAGTATTATTCTTGTCATTATTCTTATTCTTCTTATCATTATTATTATTATTCGTATTGTTCTTCGTATTATTCTTCGTCTTCTTATTATTATTCTTCTTCTTAGTCTTATCATTTTTATTAGTCTTATTATTATTATTCTTGTTAGTATTATTCTTATTATTATTCTTATTATTCTTATTATTCGTATTATTCGTATTATTCTTATTATTCTTATTATTATTATTATTATTAGTATTATTATCATTAGTATTATTATTAGTAGTATTATTATTCTTATTGTTCTTCTTCGTATTATTTGTATTATTCGTATTCTTCTTATTTTTCTTATTCTTCTTAGTATTATTCTTAGTATTAGTATTCGTCTTCTGCGTCGTCTTCTTATTATTATTATTGTTCTTCTTATTATTATCAGTATTATTAATATTATTATTAGTATTATTATTATTAGTCTTGATTGTATTCTTATTATTCGTATTATTATTAATGTTATTCTTATTCTTAGTAGTATTCTTCTTCTTGTTTTGATTAGTATTATTATTCTTCGTATTGGTATTATTATGATCTGTCTTATTATTATTATTCTTATTATTATTATTAGTGGTCTTATTATTCTTACTATGATTATTATTCTTATTTGTATGCTTATGTTTATTATTATTGTTCGTCTTGTTCGCCGTCTTCTTATTCTTCTTATTATTATTCGTACTAGTCTTCTTATTAGTATTATTATTATTCTTATTATTCGTTTTCTTATTGTTATTCTTCTTCGTATTAGTATTCTGCTTATGATTATGCTTATGTTTCTGCGTCTGCTTCTGCTTCTGCTTCTGCTTCTGCTTCTGCGTATGTTTCTGCTTATGCTTATTGTTTTTCTTATTATTATTCTTGTTATTATTATTAGTAGTATTATTATTGCTCTTCTTCTTAGTATTATTATTCTTCTTCTGTTTATTATTATTATTATTTTATTAATTATTCCCCCCTCTTCTTCCTCCCCTCCTCCTCCTCCTCCTCCTCCTCCGCTCCTCCTCCTCCTCCTCCTCCTCCTCCTCCTCCTCTCTCCTCCTTCTCCTCCGCTCCTCCTCCTCCTCCTCCTCCTCCTCTTCCTCCTCCTCCTCCTCCGCCTCCGCCTCCTCCCGTCTCTGGCGCCTCCTCCTCCTCCTCCTCCCTCCTCCTCCTCCTCCTCCTCCTCCTCCTCTCCTCCTCCTCCTCCTCCGCCTCCCCCTCCTCCTCCTCCCCGCCCATCTCGTTCCTCCGATATCCTCCTCGTCCTCCTTCTCCTCGCCCTACCCCTTCCCTCATCCAACTCCCCTGGGGCTCCATGACCGTCATTGCTCCCCCCTCCGCCCAGGCGTTCCGGGTGACCCCTGCACGAAGAGCACGTCGCCGGGCACCATCACGCCCTGGCGAGGCGTTGGCCGAAGGCGTCTCCGCGGAGGAGGGGGGAGGAGGCGGCGGAGGAAGAATAGGAGGGGGAAGAGAGGAGGGAGGACGGAGGACAGAGAGACAGAGGAGGATGGAGAACAGAGACGGGTGGCAGACCAAAGTAAACCAAAGATGCATAAACGATGCTGCAATACACCCTCCCGTCCCAGGTTCATTCTAAGTTCCTAAGATTCTTTCCGTTCGCTACAAGGATCCCTTCTTTGAAAGACATGCACAGTTGGGCCTGCCACTTTGGCGAAGGCCCCGATTTGAAAAGAATCGGTTTTGCATCTCATTGGCGCGTCATCCGACGACAGACAAGGATGATATCATTCAACGAAGTGGCTGGTGGGATCCCTCCTTCGAATGAGGACTGCCCCCACCCTTGTTGCACGACTCTACGCTTGTTGCCATCAACTTCGAGGACATCTCAAGCGATGTTGTACAAGAGGCGTTGTGGATCCGTGCAGCGCTATGCGCGTTGAAGCTCCAGGTCCCTCAACTTAACGAAGTCTCTGGCGAAAACCCCACTTGCAAGAAACAATGCATGCATCCTGTATCCTGCTAAACATTGCAGTTAAAAACGAACACGCGTGGCGCTAAGGCGAGAGGCCCAGTTCTTAAACGGTCAAAGCTCAATCCTGGAAGCTGCTGCAAGCTTTTGGGACAAATAGTCATGGCGCTACTACAAGAGACACATTTAAAAAACGACTCGACCTGCATACTTGTCATTGTCGCATGTTTAACACGAATGTGAGTGGCGATAAACGA
>CAUYUJ010002218.1:79305-84305 GCA_963575745.1 Prorocentrum cordatum | reverse complement strand
CCTGAGGCCTTCTGGAGCTTCCTGGGGCCTCCTGGAGCCTCTTGGGACATCCTGTGGCCTCTTGAGTCTTTCTGTGGCCTCCTGATGCCTCCTGGGACCTCATGTGGTCTCCTGGGGCCTCCTGGAGCCTGTTGGAGCCTCCTGTGGCATCCTGAGAAGAATCTGCGCCCACGAGCCTGGCCACCAAAACAAGCAAACCGATCGAGACATCCTCAAAATCTGGCCCACCTGGGGGGTGAAAATGAGCGCCTCGCTCGAGACATCCTCCAAATCTGCTCCGAAAGCGAAGGATGTTGGGCCCAGAAACAAGCAAACCGCCTGAGACATCCCCACAAAATGGCCGCGAACGAGCCCGTGCAACCACCCCTGGCGGCTCCCCTTAGGGGTGCTGAAATGAGCGCCTCGCTCGAGACATCCTCCAATCTGCTCCGAAAGCGAAGGATGTTGGGCCCAGAAACAGGCAAACCGCCTGAGACATCCCCACAAAATGGCCGCGAACGAGCCCGTGCAACCACCCCTGGCGGCTCCCCTTAGGGGTGCTGAAATGAGCGCCTCGCTCGAGACATCCTCCAAATCTGCTCCGAAAGCGAAGGATGTTGGGCCCAGAAACAGCAAACCGCCTGAGACATCCCCACAAAATGGCCGCGAACGAGCCCGTGCAACCACCCCTGGCGGCTCCCCTTAGGGGTGCTGAAACCAGCGCCCCGCCTGAGACATCCTCACAATCTGCTCTCCAAGCGAAGGATGTTGAGCCCAGAAATACTGTGTATGAGTAAGTCTGGGTATGAGTGAGTCTGTGTATGAGTACGTCTGGGTGTGAGTAAGTCTGTGTATGAGTAAGTCTGTGTATGAGTATGTCTGAGTGTGAGTAAGTCTGAGTATGAGTAGGTCTGAGTATGAGTAAATATGAGTATGAGTAAGTCTGTGTATGAGTAAGTCTGAGTATGAGCAAGTGTGAGTATGAGTAAGTCCGACAGGAGGGGAGGAGAAAAGAGGAGGAAGGAGGAGGAGTAGGAGGCGTCCAAGTAATAACAAGAACCCCATCTTAGGATATGGGGAAAAAGAAAATCCCTCGGATGCCTGGAGGTATAGTTGGCACATGCTGGCACCCTCCGACCCTGGCAGGCAGAAGCGCCGGGCCCACCGCTATGAGGTCGTCCTCTCGCCTGGGATCGGGGGTGCGAACGGGGCAGGACGAGCCGTGCGCGCGGGCGCTTCCGCGGGGCTTCCTCGCTGTGTCCACTCGATACCCCATCGCTTCCCAAATGCTCATTTGCTTTCTTGATTTGCGATACCCGGCAATCGGAAGAAGTAGGTAGAAACATTAAGTAGGGAGGCGCTTGAAGTCGATTGGGATCTGGGAGTCCAAAAATACATACTCCCAACGACTGGCGTGTAAGGCTTGTTCAGTCTTTCGCGAAACACAAGCTTTTTTGGCCAATTGAGCATTCCACGAGAAAAAGTGAAGCTGCACGGTCAACACACTGGAGTTCAGACATTCAAGACAAGAGTGCAACTACAAATGGCAATTCCGCATGCTCTTCGTCTACCGCAAAGCTTATTACTTGGACCACCCCTTTTCTCTCCTCCCTTCCCCAAACGATAACCGAATCTGCAGAAATGGTACAAATTAACACACCAGGTGAGCCCCCATGGCGGTCTCAACCGGTCTCCAGCGGTATTCCCAAAGTGCCCCTAAAACCACAGCGCCGAGCACATCCGCCAGTCTCAAGCGGTCTCCAGGTGCCCCGAAACCCCCTGCGCCGCGCGCATCCGCGCCTCTGGCGCGGCCCCGAAGTGTCACGAAACCCCCTGTACCGAGCACATCCACGCGCCTCAAAGGGTGTCAAAGCGACACGAAATCCACGGCGATCGCTGTCGCCGTCGCCGTCGCCGTCACCGTCGCCGCCGCCGCCGTCATCATCGTCCCCGTCGTCGTCGTCTGACGAACTCACAGTCGTCTCCGCCGCTGCCGCCGCCGACGAGGCATGGCACGGCGCAGCACAATTTTCGCAGTGTGAAAATCGAGCACGGCACGGCACGGCATGGCACCGCACATGTCTCGCAGCCTCAAAACCGAGCACGCCACTGTACGGCTCGGCACGGCACGGCACGCCTACGGCACGTATGTCGCATTGTGTGCACGCGAACGACGCTTCCCACTACAGCCGATGCCCCTAACGCATTCGTTGGCCAACGGCGCGCGCAAGCATGCCACAACGAAAGCGCGCGCAACTGCAACAACAGCGACACGCGCAAAAAAGCAGACGGTACCACTGGAACCCGAAAATGAAGACGCCGCAAAGGAGGCGAGAGCACGACGCGAGCGCGGAAGTCGTTTCCCAACATGTCTCTTCGGACTGAGAACATGCAGTCTGCGGAAAAAGGGAAGCGTACACCGAGTTTCTTCATAAGCGTCGGGGGGGCGTCACCCCCGCCGACAGCCCCCCTATCGACCCCCGTCGAGGGGCAGCCACCACGCGACGAAGGCGCTCCGACCCCCGTCGCGGCCCGACGACGAGGCGAGGTTGACCCCCGTCGGGGGGTCCCCCCCACGCTTATTCGGGGATGGACAGAACCCCTTTTAACAAAACGTGGTTCAGGGAAAACGACCTCGGGCCCAAGCCTGGCGGGCGCGAGCCTGGAAAATGACGGCCGCGGCGCCCTCCCGAAAACCGAAAACGGACAATTCACGGATCGACGTGTCAGGGTGGGGGGTCTGTCCAGGCCCGAACCCTCCTCCTCCTCCTCCTCCTCCTCCTCCTCCTCCTCCTCCTCCTCCTCCTCGACCCCCTCTCGAGGCCGAGGACAGGGGGGATAGCCACGCGGGGGGCGACAGAAGCAGCTCACGCACTGCGGGCCTCTCCGGGCGCCTCCCGGCGAGCCCCAGGAGGCGCCGGCGCGTCCGAGGAGAGCGCCCAGCGGCGAGGCCGAGACCGGCTGCACGCAGCAGCTCTCGTGACACCCCCCCTTCAAATGAAGGGGCCCAGGGGGCCAGGGAAGGAGGAGGAGGAGGAGGAGGAGGAGGAGGAGAAGGCAGGAAAGGAAGGGAGGGAGGGAGGAAGAGGAAGGAAGGGAGAGAGGAAGGGAGGAAGGGAAGAAGAAGGGAGGAGGAGGAGGAGGAGGAGGAGGAGGAGGAGGAGGAGGAGGAGAAGCAGTGACCCAGCCCCCAACGAGGGAACGGAAGGTCCAGAGCAGAGGGCGAGGAGAGACCAGCCCAAGAGGTACGAGAAATCCGATGCCCCTCGAGGGGGTTATCCCTTAAGGGGCCCTGGGACACACTGAACAGATACACACAAATCCCAGGATCCCCCCTCTTTTTCCAACAGTTTCTGGAGGCTCGTCTTCACCCCCGCCTCGCATGTGATTACTGCCTTCTCCTGTGAGTCGCCGATGACGTGTGTCTCTGTGTGTTGTTGCTTCCCTTCTGATCAACATCCCCCCCTCTCGTACCACCCGACCCTCTCCCAGGGTCGGGAGCGGCCAAGAGGGGGGTGTCCAAGAGGGGGGGGTGCAAATCGTGACTGGCGCACGTGCGCGGCCCAGCGGGGGGGCCAGGGACGCAATGAGTATAAGAAGAGGCGCCGTGAGATCTGAGGAAGTCTCGTGGCCCACGCCATGATATCCACCCCCCCCTAGTCGTCACCCCCCTCTCTGCCGCCCCCGACCGGGCCGGCCTCTCCTCCCAGGGCCCTCTCGCACACGGCCCCGCGCGGCCCGCAGCTGGCCCCCCCGAGCCTCCGCTCGAGCTGCCGGGCGCACCCGGGAAGAAGCAGAGCAAGCACAGGGAACGGGCGGCCCGCACGTGGCGGCGGCCGCGCGCGCGGCGGCGGCGACCTCGTGCGCTGTGCTCTCGCTCGCCGGCGGGCCGCTGCGTGGCACTCGGCCGGGCGGCTCGCTCGGCGCGCGCCCTCGGGTGCAGCTTGCGCTCGAGAGGCAGAGGAGAAAGAACCATGCACATGCACTGATTTGGGCCAGGTCCGTCAGCGGCGAGTAAGATCCGAGCGGGCCGCGCAAGAGCCTGCTTGCCTAACCCCGACGGGCCGGCGACCTAAGCAGAACGGACCGGTGCATGTGCACAGTGCTCTTCGCCTCAAGGGGGGCGACGCGGACACCTGGGCAGGACCGGAGCTCGGCGCGTGGCCGACGGGCGGGGACGCCGAGAGGCGCCCTTGCCGCTGCTCCATCCTCATCCTCCTCCTCCTCCTCGGCGCCACGTGCCTCCTCCTCCTCCTCCTCCTCCTCCTCCTCCTCCTCCTCCTCCTCCTCCTCCTCCTCCTCCTCCTCCTCCGCCTCCTCCTCCTCATCTTCTACAATTACTCAATATGAATACAACTCTCCCTCTTCCCCCGATGGCGGCCTGAAAGTAGCCGACCCCCCCCCCGCGTCCTGCTTTTTTACACAGGATTCCCGGGAGTTGGGTTTTCGCCTGCATTTTTTTTCAAAATGCTGCTCTCGCCGAGGCGCCGGCCTCATTTTCGGGCCCCGCTCGTTCCGAATCGTGCTCCCGCTGCAGCGCTGGCCTCATTTCCGTGCTTCCGCTCGTTCCGAATCGTGCTCCCGCTGCAGCGCTGGCCTCATTTCCGCGCTTCCGCCCGTTTCGACTCGTGCTCCCGCTGCAGCGCTGGCGTCATTTCCCGTGCCATGCCACAGCACACGCGCACACACGCACACACACACACACACCACCACCACCACCACCACCACCACCACCACCACCACCAGCACCACACCAGCACCAGCACCAGCACCAGCACCAGCACCAGCACCAGCACCAGCACCATCACCAGCACCAGCACCAGCACCAGCACCAGCACCAGCACCAGCACCAGCACCAGCACCAGCACCAGCACCACCACAACCACGCACACACGCACGCACGCACGCACGCGCACCACCACCCACTAGTCCGCGGATAGAGAAAATCAGCGCCATGGTAAGGGATGGGAGGGAGGGGTAGGACGTCAGATATGACGCGCGCGCACCTAGCTTGTTCCTCC
>CAUYUJ010002218.1:66805-74305 GCA_963575745.1 Prorocentrum cordatum | reverse complement strand
ACCACCGTCATAATCATTGCCATTGTCTTCGCAATCATCACCGACGTAATCATAATCGTGATCATCAGCATCATCATCATCAGCAGCAGCATCTGCATGATCATCGTCATCCGCGACACCATCGTCACCATCACCAGCATAGTCGGCATCTGGAGTACGCTTCCGACGACCTGATTGACGCCCTCGTCACGTATTGTACGGCGTCCGATGCCGCGGGGACCCTCCCAGACGCGGCGATGTGCGCGATGCTGGTCCTGCTCGCCACGGCGGCCGGTCGTCTTTCTTCAGTGGCTATCACCCACCTGCCTCCTTCTAACACCCTCGTCCTCCTGCTACCCATGGTTGCGCCCCCCGTCCACAACATCATCCTCTCCTTCCCCATGCGCCCACCCCCGTCTCCTCCTCCAAATCCAACTCGTCCTCATCTATTCCTCTATGTTTCCTCCTCCTCCTCCTCCTCCTCCTCCTCCTCCTCCTCCTCTTCCTAATCCTTTTCCTCCTCCTCCCCATCCTTCTCCTTCTCCTCCTCCTCATCCTCCATCCTTTACCCTTCTGACGAACTCCTTCCTGTCACACACCCAAGCTTGTCTGTAGGGCGGGCCGAGCGCTTCGATTCAGACGCCCTCACAGTTCATGGTCCTGAAGCTTGAAAATTTGTAGCCGCTTCACTGCTGGAGATCAGGTCGTTTTCAAAATGTGGCCCTCGCCTGAGCGCAACGCACATTCGTCGTAAAGGTGTGCAAAACTTTCACGGATAGACGGCGGGTCGTTTCCAAAATGTGGCCCTTACCTGAGCGCAACGCACCTTCGTCGTGAAGGTGTGCAAGACTATCACGGATAGAGGGCGGGTCGTTTCCAAAATGTGGTCCTCGCCTTAGCGCCGCGCATATTTGGTATAAACCTTTGCGACCGCGTCAAGGATGGAGGACAGGTGGTTTTCAAAATGTGGCCATCGCCTTAGCACCGCGCACGATGTTCAAAAGTTTGCAGAAGCTTCAAGGATGGTCTCGCCCTAGCGCCGCGCACATCCGTTAAAAAGTGTGCGACATATTCAAGGACTCGTATGGTTGAAATCCCACGAATAGTGTTCTGGCGAGGTTGAAGATCCCCAGGACGCAGTGGTCACGATGATCCGCGGCGCTGATGACCGAAGAACAAAGTTTGAGCACGATTGAGGATTATCTGACGGTTGTCTTCTAATGGGCCACTTCCCGCATTGAGAACACATTCTGGTAGGGACCTACGAAAGCGGAACTTGAAGGAGGGTGTAGTGCAACATCGGCGATGCGTAGTAGGTTTACACTGGACCTTTACACTTGTCCACATCCTCCTCCTCCTCCTCCTTCTCCTCCTCCTCCTTCTCCGCCTCCCTTTCTTAAAGCAAAGGCATCAACGATGTGGCCCATCTGGGAACAGCGAACGGCAGCAGACGACAGAGGCGGGAAAAGGAAAAGAGAGCAGCGGAGGCCGCCGAGAAGAGCGAGCAAACCTGCAGGGGCCCGAGAGGGGCACGTCCCGCATACGGCGGGGAAGTGGGCGTGAGCTCCCCGACTCGCTCGGATCCTGCGGTCGAAGGGTGGCGCATCGCACCCGCCGCATGGACCCTCCCCCAGGGCAGCGGCGCGTCCGGGTCAAGGGGGACCCCGGCGGGCACGAGATCCTCACGGAGCTGGTCTTGCCCTGACTCCTGATCCGCCCTACTTTGGGCGATTTCGAAAGTAGGGCGGAAATTTCCGCCCTACTTGTAAGGCCCCTTTGAGCGTCGATTTCCGCCCTTGAGGCTCCTTTGGCGTCGATTTCCGACACAATTTTAGGTCGGAAAATCATCCAAAGTACGGCGGATCAGGAGCCAGGGTGCCCCTTGTGGAGCGCCCCCGGCCAACGTTGGCACCCCTTCGCAAAACCCTGAGCCAGGAGCTCACAGTGGCGGGGCGAGCTACGCCTCGTGCCAACAGCCCCAGACACATGCACACACACACACACCTTTCCCGTCGGCGGCTGGGCAGACGGACTGCTCTGGAGACGCAGAACTAGGGGGACACACAGAACAAGAATTAAGCCGCGGTGCACGGGGGAAGAGAAAGGGAGCCCGGCGCGAGCGGGAAGGAGAACACACACACACACACACTTTTTGCCAGGAGAAAGCGCGTGGGCTTGACGCTTGGCCCCCCCACAACCCGAGCCCTTCTTCGAGCCCCGTTCCTTAGAACAGCCGCCCTCATCGACAAAGCGAACCCGCGCGTCCAAAATCCGAAGGAACACCAGGGGGGCTCGCCGCCAGGAAGGTAGCGAAACGCACGCAAACCTAAGGAACGACCGAGCCCCTTTTGAAAAGCGAGTGTTCCTTGTTCAAGCCGGATCCTGTAGTCAAGGGCTCCCAACTCCGCGCTTCGCGCTGCGCGAAGCGCGAAGTGCGAGCAACTCCGCGCCCTCGCGCCGCCTCCCAGGGGAGAAGAGGAGGGTGAGGAGGGACCGGAGCCGAACCGCAGAGCGCGAGAGGCGGGAACAGCTTCGCGCCCTCGAGGGCGCCCCCCTTGGTAGTCGCCAGGCTCGTGGCGCGCACTCCCTGCAGAGTGCAGGAGGAGGAGGAGGAGGAAGAAGAAGAGGAGAAGGAGGAGGAGGAGGAGGAAGAGGAGGAGGAGAAGGAAGAGGAGGAGGAGGAGGAGGAGGAGAAAGAGGAGGAGGAGGAGGAGGAGGACGGGGAAAAGGAGGATGGCTCCGCCAAGGCTTCCACGAGGAGGGGGCCCCCGTGGCCCCCCTCGGGCAGGCGGGGCGCCCCGTGCTCTCTCCCGGCTCCCGGAGGGGGGGAGAGTCCGACGGGAAGGCGGCGCGCGGAGCGGAGGAGGAGAGGAGGGAGGAGGAGGAGGAGGAGGAGGAGGAGGAGGAGAAGAGGAGCAGGGAGGGAGGGAGGGAGGGAGGGAGGGAGGGAGGGAGGGAGGGGGGGGGGGGGGAGGAGGAGGGAGGGAGGGAGGGAGGGAGGGGGAAAGGAGGAGGAGGAGGGAGGGAGGGAGGGGAGGGGAGGGGAGGGGAAGGGGAGGGGAGGGGAGGAGGGAGGGGGGGGAGGGAGGAGGAGGAGGAGGACGAGGAGGAGGACGACGAGGAGGCCGACGAGCGGGAGAGCGGCGTACAAGGACAAGGCCTCGGTTCTGAGCAGACCGCTGACCGTAGCGACCTGCTCACGTTCCTTCTTTGTGGGGCACCCCCTCCCCCAAGGGCGGGCCACAAATCGGAGCGGTCGGGGATTGGGTCCCAGCCCTGCCACATCACAGAACCTCACCTCACTCCAGGATTCACAAGGGGGCCGCCCAGAACCCCCGCTGCTTGGCAAGCCTTCGTACGGTTGAGCCACATCTGCGCGTTTTCTTTACGGGTCACATCCTGTTAGCGCGGGCCATTAGCAACGTCCAAAGACAGCACCTTGATATCGGGAGCCAAACTCTATACACCGATGCTTCTTCCAGCCCCGCACTGAAACTCGCACAGGAAAGCGGATGCTGGTGCTCACAAAATCCTGGCGTATACATGTTTCGCTGCTTCCCCGGGAAAGCGGGGAAACAAATATACAACATACCACCCCGGCGTTGTCCCCGACCCTCAAAGAATCCTGGGTTGTTTGATACAGCCCGCCAGTGGGGGAGTATATACTCCAGTTTCCGATGATATGACGGAAGTGGCTCGTAGAGCTTCCCTAAGAGCGAAGCGGCGAGGCTTGAGAGTAACTCGAACGCGCTGGCGGGCTGGTTGGCTCGAAAAATCTTGACGGAAGTTTTGCGTAATTCGGTCGGCTGAAAATCATATTCTCGAAATCCCACCAGCCCTCTGGGCGTAGGTGGTCTAGAACAGATCCTCTTCCACCCCTCCCTCTTCCCCCTTGGGGAGGGGTTTACCCCTCCCCCTACCCCCTCCCCTGGACCTGGACGGGGGGGGCCGCGGGTAGTTAGAGCGTCCAAGATGGCCCAAGACGGCTCCAAGAGCGCCTCAGAGAACCCAAGATGAGCTCCAAGATGGCTCAAGATAGCGCAAGATCGCTCACGATGGCTCCTAAGATGGTTCCAAGAAGCCCAAAGACGGCCCCAAGATAACTCCAAGTGGCCAAACAGCTCCCCAAGGAGGCCCCGAAGAGGCCAAAATCGTCCCAAAACCTAAGGAAAATCAATGATTTTTGCTTTCTCGCCTTTTCGCTTCCGATGGCCATCCGAGGCCTGGAGATGGTTCCAAGATGGCCCAAGAGGGCCCCAAGAGAGCCCCAAAAGAGCCCCAAGACGGCCCCAAGAGCGCCCAAGAGCACTCCAAGAGCGTTCCAAGAGGGGTCCGAGAGGCGATTTTAGGGGCTTCCGAGGGGGGACGCTAATTAAACCCCCCCTCTTGTTTGATCGATCTCCTCCAAGATGGCCCCAAGAAGCGCCCAGGAAGCCCCAAGAGGTCCCAAGATGGCCCCAAAATGGCCCCAAGAGGCCCCCAAGAGGCCCCCCGGAGGCCCCCAAGAGACCCCCAAGAGGCCCCAAGAGCCCCCCCAGATGCACCCAAGATGCTCCAAGAGGCCTCGGCGAGAATGCCTAATCATTGATTCTACACAGGTTTTAGCCACATGGAGGCCTCTTGGGGGGGGGCACGGATTAAGATGACTCCAAGAGCGTCTGGGAGAGCCCAAAATGACCTCCAAGATGGCTCAAGATATCCCAAGATGTCTCATAATGGCTTCCTCTGTGTGCTGCCCACTTCTCTGATCGAGGCAATTCCTCTGGGCATCGTTTCTGGATGGGCTGGTGGGGATTCGCGAAGCGACAACAATTCGACAACTCGTGAGAGCTCTACACCCTGCGAAATGCTTAAGAAATCATGGGTTAAGAAATTCATAGTCTCAGAACTTGCGTAAAAACCCAACATTTGTATTGAAATCTTAGGATTTACATTGAAACATTAAGAATAGTCGAGACACTGGCCGAAAACTTAAGTTTTCTTAGGCATCGCCTAAGGTGTAATATTCTTTCCACATGGCCATCTGTGCTGTCACTGCCGAGCGCGCCCTGGACCCTCGGCGGCGGGCCCCTGAGGAGAAGTGGGGCACGAGCATGCTGCGCTTGGGTCGGGCATGTGCTCCTGCAGTAGGGCGACGAAATCTATACGTACATATCCACTGCTCCCTGGCCAGGCCCATCCTCAACCCCGCAGCGGCGTGTACGCCACGCCCTCCTGGCTTGGCCAGGAGGGCGCACACACAGCTCCTGGGCTCAAGATGGGCATGGTCAGGGAGCAGTGGATATGTATAGGTTTCGTCGCCCGATACAGGCGGACTGTGGAGGGCACGCGAAGAGCTGGCGAAAAAAGTACTCGGAGATAGTCAAAACCGTCATCGACTATCGCCCCCAGACTCTGTTCTTACTGGTAAGTCGGGCGTGCCCCCCTACAGGGGGATTCTGGACGAAGAATAACAAAAGTCACAAAAAATACTCAACAACAGTTGAGAGATGCTCAAAAAATGGTGCTCCGACTGTTGTCTGACTACTTCTGAATACACCCCCCGCACAGGGACATGCCCGACTCGACGCTGCGTGCGCCTCGCGAGCGAGAAACCCCCCCCCCCCCTGCTGCGGCCAGGACCTGGGGCGACCCGGGCCCAGGGGGCGGAGGGGCGGCGCCTCGGAGCCCGCGGGCGGGGTGCTCCCGTGGGACGGAAGGGGCCCCAGGACACACAAATACGTACGCACAAGTAAAAGATGCCCTTTTCCCATATTTTCTGGGTTTTTGCCTTCCCCCCCTTCCCACAGTTTCCCGCTTGTTCTGGGGAACCGACGATGGCTCGTGTCTGTGCGTTCTGTTCCCTCCCGAGCGACGGCCCACCCGTGCGGGGGGGGGAGGGGGCCGCTCTCGTCGAGGCCTGGCCGCTGAGGCTGGGCCTCGGCCTCGGGGCCGGGCGTCGGAGGCGGCGATGGGGGCGAATAGCCCGGGGGAGAGCAATACATTTAAGTCGGGCGTGTCCCCCTACACGGTGATCTTCGACTAGAAGTAAAAAATACTCCAAAGATACTCCCAAAATTGTAAAACAATAATCAAAAAATGGTCCCCAGGCTATGTTTTGACCATTTTCGGATATTCCCCCTGTAGAGGGACGGGCCCGACTTAACGATAGGGGCGAATAGCCCAGGGGAGGGCAATACATGTATCCGGGGGCGCCGACGATCTGTGTCTTCGGAGAGGCCCCCGCGCGAATGCGTGTCATGCACGCCCCTGGGCTGTTCGCCCCCATCGTCGCGGCCGAGGGCGGCGGGGCAGACGGGTCCCACAACAGCTTTTGCTGCGCCGGCGGCGGGGCAGAGCCACTGCGCTGGCGAGGGAGCAGAGCGGAGCTGCCGTCGAGCGAAGCGTGCCACCATGCCGGGGGGGGGGGGGCAGGAGACCACGAAGCGACGGCCGAAGGAGGAGGAGGAAGCGGGCAGACGGGTCCCACAGCATGGGGTCGGCAAGAAGGAGCCCCTGGACTCGGTCAGCGATCTCGTCAGCAGAATTGTCCGGGCCTGCCCACCCTGCGGTTGTCCCTTCTCGTCTCGAGAGCCTGCTCTTTTAACCCTGGGTCCTGATGTCCTCGTGTTCGTCCTTGGTCACCGCTGTCCATGCCGCGCGGCAACTGACCGACCTCCCCGGATGCCTGAAGAGACGGCTCCGAAGGCGTATGGGGCAGACGGCTCCGCTAACCCAGCGAAGAGGAGGTCCAGGCTTGTGGTGCTCCCTGATGATGTGAATCTTCAGGGCCACAGCCGGGCCACAGCCGAACGAGTGCACCTGTCGCACTGGGGGCAACGATGTTCCTAGACCTGCTGGTAGGGCGTGTCGAAACTGGGTTTAAGCCAGGAGTTCTGACATATGCTCTGAACTTCCTGTGTCCAAGCCAGCGTTAGCCGCGTCTTGGGCTCCCAAAACCGCGTCACGCATGTGACATTGCTCGGCCACCTTGACGACAGTCCTGGGCGACCCGTGCACGAGTTTGATCCATCCCTGGGTCCCTTTCATCGGCGCATCTCTCATTCAACCACTCGAAATCCTTGAAAAGCGAGTCGGCACAACCTCCCTGCATGTGCCAATTGTCGTTCAACAGCTCGAGCAACTGAGGCGGGGCCTAGGCCAACAAACGAGGGAGGTAATGGACTCTCGCAACTCGAATGTAAATCCCGGGTTGCACCTGTGCAGTGTCGCCTAAGACACTCGCTGTGTGAGCATGCGTCTCCGCATGGTTCGATCGGGGTAGCCACAGGGCCACCCTGTGAATAGCCATGCACGCTAGGTACAGATGACTGGTTACGGCCGTTGTCAAACGCGGCCACACCGCACGCTTAAAAAGTCGGCCTCCTCCTCCTCCTCCTCCTCCTCCTCCTCCTCCTCCTCCTCCTCCTCCTCCTCCTCCTCCCCCCCTCCTCCTCCTCTTCCTCTTCCTCCCTCTCCTCCTCCCTCCTCCTCCAACCTCCTCCTCCCGACTCCTCCCCCCACTCATCCTCCTCCTCATCC
>CAUYUJ010002218.1:60000-66705 GCA_963575745.1 Prorocentrum cordatum | reverse complement strand
GGTGACCCCAACCGGCCACGTCGGAGGCGTCCTTGCAAAGGAGAAACCACTAACATCCATGCACGGCAACGCGTGAAGGTTCCAGCTGCACCCCTTCCAGGGCCTTCCCCCTCCACCTCTCCCCCCTTCCCCTCCTCTCCCTTCCACCTCTTCCTGCGCCTCCTTAACATCCGCCACCGCCGTCGATCCCCAGCAGCATTCCTGCAGCCCCACGACGAGACGATGCCCTGAACACGCCTCGATCACTTTTCCCCCGTCGCCTTCGCGACTGCCGACGTGATTTCACTCAGAGTCACAGCCATAACGAGGACGTATAGGAATGATGTCGTTAACGAAGCAAATACCAAGGCTGCATCGCTGAAACTGCGCGCTGGCAGCCAAATGACTGACGCTTCAACCACTGAGGCCAGATCGGTGATGCCCATTCGCACCGATCACCCAGGGCAAAGGCAACGACAGACATGATGGAAATACAGATCAGCCAGCGTGGTGAAGCAGCCCTCCCAATACGGATTCAATGTACAGCCTCACGTTTCTTTACTTCCCGTCCGATGCGCCTCAACCTTGCATTCAGCAACAAACAAAAGCAGGCACCGCACTGATGTGCAGTGTCCTGACCACCCAGCAACCGCTTCATGCCACGCACCGCCTCCTGGTCCTGGACGCCCCGCGAGGACAAGGCCACAGGAGCATGGTTCGATTGTGTCTACGCCAGGCCCCATGAAGACGAGCTAATCACCAGCACATCAAAAATGCTGCGACAATCGGACTGACATATGGTCAGAAGAGATACTCATGAAGCTGTGTGGCAACTTGTCTGGGCTAGATAGGCTATTTTTCTCCATGAACACCCAATCCCTTGCCTCTGTGCCGTACAACTGCACTACGGCTGCTAGCACATCTCATATAGCCGCGCCACCTTATACCGCAGTTGTCGTACTTATTAATTCGCTGCAACGAATGTGATATACATACACGGTGCATATGATACACAGTCGCTGCACGTATGTCATGTATGTGCTGCGCGTCCTACATGCTTGGCGCACGTTTGCTGGACGCCAGCATCGAGCATGTACGTACAAAACCCTTCAAGTATACGTACACACGCGCATGACACATTGTGAGACATGCATGTACAAGTATGTCAAGATGTCATCATAACAAACGTAAATGAAGCCGTATGCATGAACGAATTTACATCCGTATACGTGTGTGTGTGTGTCTGAAAACCATGCGCCAACATCATGCGAGCATACATCGGGCCCCTGCATGTCGGTTATAAATGAGAAGTAACCGCCGTGCCTGCATGAGGCGGAAAAAGTTCAAATGCTGTTGACTGCCCCAAATATTTTACATGGTTTTCCTAGATGGCCATTTCTACGTAGCACCTGGGCGACGACGACCAAGACCCCAAGTGGGGCCCAACACGGTCTCAGGAGAGCCAAACAGGCTTCCAGCACTGCCACAGGATGGCTCCGAGAGGCTCACCGAAGTCTGACGCGTGTGGCATTGGCCACGTGGTGCTGGCCACGCGGTGCCAGCTTCGTCGAGCATGTCTTGTATAAACTACGCTGTGCAAGCAAATTGTGCGGTGCGGTCGATTTGCTGCAAGCTGTGTGGCAAAAGCAACGGGGTGAACGATTGGGAGACAAACCGCATGAGATCAGATGCCCAACAAATGGAGTGCGGGTCAACTCCACGGAAGCACCCGCGACGAAAATGGGTGTAAACGCGACATCACGCGACGCTGCCGCGTCCAGCCAAAAGGTAGCCACAGCGCGAGGGCCAGGAGAAGGAAGCGGACAAGAGGGGAGGGAGGAAGAGGAGCGCAACGACTAGGCCGAGGCAGCGCGGATACGTTCAGCCGTTGGGCGCGCGCGTTCATGGACGATCAATTGTGAAGGGGAACTGGGACACACAAATAAATACACATAAATAAAAATATCCCCCATATTTTCCCATATGTTCTGGGTTTCTGTCTTCCCCCCCACGTCCCCGATTTTCCCATATGATCCTGGGAATCGACGATTAATTGTGTATGTGTGTGTTTTCCCCTCCTGACACAGGACTATTCATATAACCAGGCATCGCGCAACAGCAGAAGGAGGAGCCGCAGCACGGCACGGCACGCAGCAGATGGCAGCATGAATCACCGAATTCCTTCGCATGCCACAGCGACGGGATTAGGAGGAGGACGAGGAGGAGGAGGAGGAGGAGGAGGAGGAGGAGGAGGAGGAGGAGGAGGAGGAGGAGAGGGGGGTGGAAAAGGACATGCAAGCACACCTCGAAAACTCTCAGTGACTACGACCCGCAAGAATCAAACGAACGCGCCCGGCAGGCCCGCGAGCACGAACGGCACATGGCAGTGCTACAACTTGGGTGCGAAGCACGCGTCAAGAACAAGATACAATAGAGCTGAGTGGTACAGTGTATGTGGTGAAAGCGATGTGGCACAAGGTTTGTGGTGTAAGCCATGAGGTGCAGTTAATCTGTGCTCCAATCGAGGTTGCCCACCCCTCTGCTCCCGCAAACAGCTCGCCCATCCACCCGCAACTTGGTTTGCAGACCCCATGCGGCGGCGATTGCGATGGGTACTCGGCGCTGGCTGGTGCATCTCTGCGGCCGCGACAACCCGCGCATGCGCGCGCGCAGCGGCCAGCTACTTTGGCGCGACCGACGCAGCCGCGATGGCGTTGACCGCTGGGCACACCCTAGCGGGCACTTCAGTGCGATTCGGCGACTTGGGCGGGCGCTACAATGGCAACGTCGACAACAACAGTCACGGCGATGATAGCTGGTGACGATGATGACAGCGACGACGGCACGGCCAGTATCGGCGCGGATCACGCCGACGACGATGACGGCGTCCTCGCGTCGGTGATGACGGTTTTGGAAAGAGTGCGACATGCGCGCGCGGCCGACACGCGAGTGGCCCGCATGGTATTATTTTATTTATTTATTTTTGCAAGCAACTTTAGGAGACTCCGTGTACCCTGGGAGCTCTCTGGGCCTGGGCGCTCTGGGCCTCGGACGGCGATCGTGACAGACCACGCTCCCGCGGCACCTGGCTTCCGCACAGGGCCGAACGGCAGAGAACCAGTGAAGAGCACGACGCGCGCGGCATCGCACATGCACAATCACCTGGCGGGAGCTGTCCTGCGAACGTGGCCGAAATTGTGGGCGCACATCCGAGGAGAGAGGAGGGAGGAAAGAAGAAACAACAAAGACGACGAGGGAGGAGGAGAGGAAGGGGCAAGGGCGCTGTGCGACGTTCCCCTGCAGCCCAAACGGCCGCTTATATAAGAATGTATTCAACGCACAGCAGCACTCCGGAGGGAGGGGCGGGAGAAGACAGAGGAAGCGGGAGGAGGAGGAGGCGGGAGGAGGAACACTCAGCAAGTGAAACACGTACCACGAGTGGCCGGACCGAATCATCATTCTGGTTGACACCTGATGCGCCTTGGCGGCAAAATTCCCTGAACGCGCCAGGGATGTGCGCCGCCTCCACCACTCCATGGCGGAGGGCGCCGTGCAGACGGTACAAAGCGCACAATGCCACCCCCTGCCGGTCTCACAGGATATCCGGGGAGGTGCCCACCTGCACCGGCAACCCCTGTAGCCCTGAAAAAATGTCAAACTCTAAGCCGGACGCCGAAGGTGGGAGATGGAACTCAAAAAAAAAGGGCCTTCACTGTGGGGCAGAAAGCGAAGTGCTCTAGCTTGTCCCGGCCGCCGCCGCAAGCGAATCGGCAAGGGCCTGCGCCCTGGAACCTGTGGCTCGTGCACCAGCCGTTGAAGATGGTCCGCAAGTAAGCGGCTATCACCCGGGGATGGCAGTGACGCGCCAGTTGCTGTAAGTGTCGCTGTGCCCGAGCTGGTCTCCGTCCAGGGAGAGCGGCGATCTTCCAACGACCCAGCCTGCGCTGGAGATGGGGCTGCGCATGTGCTCCGGGAGGCCCGCGACAGACTATCGTGACTCTGCGCTGCCACCCCAGTCGTTCTTGGAGGCGTAAATCAGCTGTTGGGGAAGCGCTGATCATCTGCGAGACCTGGATATCCGCACGCGCCAACTGCAAGAAGAAACATCGAGGGCGCCACATGCCCAGCCAGGCCTCCCGGGCGAGGGTGCTGTCGACGTTGCTAAGGAGCGCACCCATGCGTCTGGCGCGGGCGTGCACCTGCAGGTCACCCTGCGCCTCAAAGCGTACCACCCGCGCCTTGGACGCGATCGTCGCGGCCCGGACGTCTCGCAGCTCCCATGGGCAGCCGAGTGAGCGGAGATCCGTCAGACAGCCTGCTGTGATCCAGTCCGTGGGCCCTGGGAAGAGCGCAACGCATGCCTTCTCTTCCGCGGCGTCGAAGTCCTCGGGGAGCGGCTCCAGCTGCCCAACGAACGAGAGGACGGACGCCACATACACCTGATACGCGCGAGCGGTCAAGCAGGCGCCGGCCCCGAGCTGCCCCCACAATTTGGCGCGTTCCGCATACTTCCTGAGCGGCGCCTGCAAGGAAGCGCACCCCCGGCCAGGCCCGAGAACGAGGCCCAAGTACTTGGCGGCGGCTGCGACGCCCAGCCTTGCCCAGGCGGGCACCCTGGACCCTATCGCGCGGCGGACCGCAAGCTCATCCAAGGGGTCGAGGGGCACCACCACCGTCTTGGGAACGTTCAGCAGGAGGCCAGACACCTTTCCGAACTCCTCGAAGAAGGCATGCAACGCAGGTAGGTGCTCAAGAGCCCGCGGCAGGACCATGGCAAGGTCATCCGCCCATGCCCGGAGGGTCGCCGTCGGGAAGCGCCGTTGGAGGCGACGCAAATATAAGTCGGAGACCACCGCGAACAGAAGCGGACTGAGAAGACACCCCTGCCGTATGCCCCGGGAGATGGCGAATCCACCGAATCGCGCGCCGCTCAGCGAGACCACGCAGTGGTTGTTCCAATACAAGCTCTGTATGAAACTCCTCAACCACGCAGGCCAACCGAGGGCGGCGAAGAAGGCGTGCAGGGGGTCATGCTCGATGGACGGGAACGCCGCTGCGAAGTCGAAGAAGAGGGTGTATGCCCCCTCCTCCAGCAGGGCGGCTTCCAGCATGGCCTCGTCAATGTCTAATATGCTCGAGCTCATCGACCGCCCGGGCAAGAACCCCTTCTGCAGCGAGCGATAGCCCTATCGGGGGACTCGGCGCCGGGCCCCAATGGGATTCCGTATTCAGCCTGGCGCCGCCTAGGTGCATTGGCTGTGGACGTGCTGCACGAGGCCTTCCAGGATTGCTGCGCCGTGTGCGCTCTTGCGCGGCTGGCGCAAGACTACCCGTCGTTCAACGAGAGCTTGTTCATCTTCCTTCCCAAGAAGGCGGCGGGGCAGACCGAGCAGGGGCAAGACCTTTTTGAGCCAGGTGGTGTGCGACCTTTAAATATAACGAACACTGCCAATCGCCTGCTGGCGAGCGCTTGTCGCCTGGCCGTCGAGCCCGCTCTCGCCGAACGTGTCACGCAGTTGCATACATACATACAATCCTCATATATACCTACATATACATGCTTGTATGCATACATACGTACATACATACAAACCTGCATACATGCATGCAGAAATGCAAACCTGTACGCATATATACCTACATGCATACATGCATCCGTGCTTGCATACATACGTACATGCATACATGTAGGCATACATGCATGCATACATTCGTGCATACCTACATGCATGCATGCGTGCATAGATGCATGCATACATACATGCAGGCGTGCACGAATGCATGCATACGTACATGCATACATACATACCTGCATGCACACATACATGCCTACATGCATACATGTTCATATAAATAGACATATACACCAGCATAAACATATACATACATATATAAACATCTACATACACATACATGCATGCAGGAATGCATACATACATGCATACATGAATGCCTGCATGCATGCATACTTCCGCAGGCCGAAAAAAAATCCTCTTGAGCCCCACATGTCGGAAGCGACGAGCCGTTCAGGTGAGCGGATACATGTAGCGCTCTCTTCGAGGTGTAGATATGTTATTATGGTTGAGGATGCGGAAGTTGGCCGGGCCAACTCCCGCATCCCTTCCTTCCTTCCTTCCTCCTCCCCCCTCTTCCCTGATTAGTTCTCTCCTCTCTCCCCCCGTGCGTCCCCTCTGTTCTCCTCCCACCTTCTCTTGCCTCTTCCCTCATCCTTCCCCTCTTCATCCTGGGAAGACCCCCCTCCCCCGTAGAATCATAGCATTGGTCTGCATATCCACAGCTCCGTGGATAGCATGATGCTTCACTTGCGGTGCTCCGCGGATCCCATTTCCCCTGGGTCCCGGATGTTAATTATTATTATATATTTATTCCCGGGAAATAAATGGATCCATCGCTTTTGCACACACAGGGAATTGGATCCGCGCAACACAGAAATAGGATCCACGAAACTCTCCCACACCCGAAAAGGGATCCAATTGGATCCATGGATGTTCTCATATATTTAGTCCAAGATGAAAAAACTTTCGGCCTGGGGATGAAAGATTTAGCACCCCTTACGTAGGGGGAGACACAGTTCGAAATCCCACCCGAAGAGGGATCCAATTGGATCCATGGATGTTCTCATATTTTTAGTCCAAGAGGAAACAACTGTCGGCCTGGGGATGAAGGATTAAGCACCCCGTACGTAGGGGGAGACGCAGTTCGAAA
>CAUYUJ010002218.1:47500-55000 GCA_963575745.1 Prorocentrum cordatum | reverse complement strand
GCTCGGAGCTCCGCCGCATCCAAGTCGAGGGTGGATCAATGTGGAGCGCCGCCGCATCCGGCGCCGAGGGTGCGCGCAGGAGGAGTCGGCGGGAATGACACAGTCAGGCGGATGGGCCGACGCAATGCTGCCCAGTCGCTGCTCTTTCAGCGTAGCGCCCCTCCTCGAGTTGTTAAGTGCAAAATCGATGTGAGGCTCTCAGGGTCTGTCAGAAGTACGACATGCTCCCAAAGGTCACATGTTACTAGACTTCATGCAAGCACAATCACGCAGATGGGCCGACGCAACAGACTGCCCAGTCGCCGAAGTAGCAAGGGCTCCCAACTTCGCGCTTCGCGCTGCGCGAAGTGCGAAGTGCGAATAACTTCGCGCTCTCGCGCCGCCTTCCAGGGGAGAAGGGGAGGATGAGGAGGAATCGGAGGCGAACCGCGAAGCGCGGAGCGCGAATAACTTCGCGCCCTTGAGGGCGCCCTTGAAGCAGGGACGTGGCCACCCGCGCCCGCGGAGGCCGCCGCCACCGGGAAGCCGTCGTCACGGCCCGCGCTGCCGCCCACTCCTGAGAGGGCCCGCCGCGCCGGAGGGTGGAGGGCGGCAGCCCCCCCGCCTCGACGAGGTGGGATCCTTCGAGGGCTCCGAGAGGGGGCTGGGAACCGGGGCCCGCGTCGGCATGGGTTCCCGCGCGGTCAGTTTGCGCACGGCGCACCGCAGCCGATGTCGTCGTCGTCGTCGTCGTCGTCGTCGTCGTCGTCGTCGTCGTGTGGTCCATGTTGCCTCCGAGGTGGTATAGGCGCTCGTCGTTCTGGTCTGGCCATTGGTCGGCCCAGTCGCCGTCGGGGCCGTCAGACAGCGGCGGCGGTGGTGGCGCGCCGACAGGTGGCGGTACCCCTCCGTGGTCAGGGCGTGGACCTGTGCGCTTGAGCTCGTGCTCCGTGCATCCCGCAGCGAGGACGGCGAGGAGGCGTCATGTCGGCGAAGCTGTGAAGGCAGCCGATCGCCATCATCTTGGCCGTACAGGTAGATACTGGTAGTGAAGGCGTCTCCCGCGGCTCTGCGTGTTGGTCACGCAACGCCGGGGGCGGTCCGTTCGACTGGGTCGAGAGTGAGGAGTGGAGAGTCCGCTGCCTGAGGGGCACCGCCGCCCCAGACTGGGGTTGGTGCCCCGCCCGTGCGGGGCGCTTTGGTGGGCCAGTGGTGGTCCTGGGTCCGGCCGATATTGCGCGCAAAAGCGCTTCAGGCTGGTCTGGATCTGGTTGAGACCGAAGGTGGCGTCCACGTGCTGCGAATCCTTCCAACGGTAGCACAGCGTCCATCGAGAGCGAGCCTCCCGCTTCGATGGTGCAGAGATGCACTCGCCGAGGCTCGTCCCGCAGAGCATTGCCACTGGTCGGCGCCGTTCAGCGTGCCTCCGGTGTGGTGCAGGTCGAGGCAGGCCTTCTGGTGCCTCTGGTGCAGTGAGCTGCGAGATGTGCAACCCAGCCTGCTACCAGGAGAAGCCGCGGAGACTCCGTCGGCGACCTTGCGGGCGAGGTCGTCGCAGGCACGAGGAAGACGCAGTGGGCGCCTCCAGCGAGGAGCGCGGCGACGCACACGCGCCGCCCTGCGCAGAAACGACCAAGGAGTCTGCTCGGCGGCGCTCGGGCCCCGCAGCCGGCGGGGAAGGAGGTGGAGCACGGCGGCGCGGGACTTCTCTTCCCGTGGCGCGCGGCGTGGAGAGAAGCACAGATGGCGGGTAGTACTCAGCTTCGCTCGGGAGATCGAGCCCGGCTTTGCCAGGAGGGGGCCTGTTTCCCACCGCCACCACCATGAGCAGGAGGGGGAGGGGGTCCTCCTCCTCCTCCTCCTCCTCCTCCTGCTCCTCCTATTCATCCTCTTATTCTTCTTCTAAGTGATATTAATGTCATTATCCTTATGTTTCTTAGTATTGGTAGTATTATTGTTATTATTCGCATTACTCTTGGAATGTATTATTACTCGCAGTGTTAACATGATTGTGAATGTTGTTATGGTTCGTAGTGTTAGGATTGGTATTTTTATCACTGTTATTCATATTGGTATTATTATGAATTCGTATTAGTGTTGTCAGTCTTAATACTAGTTTTAAGAGTAGTATTAGTATTACGAGTATTATCATTATTATAAATATTAGTATCATTAGTATTACTCCTCTTCTTCTTCCTCCTCCTCCTCTTCCCCCCCCTCCTCCTCCTGCTACTCCTCCTCCTCCTCCTCCTCTTCATCCTCCTCATCCTCCTCCTCGCCTCCAACTGATGGTGGTGGTGGTGGAAAGCAGGCCCATCATACCAGGAGGGGGATTTGAGGGAGAGCCTCTGGGAGGATACCTGGCGGCGGCGCAAGCACCACGAAGGGTGCTCGAGCCAAGGCCAGAGAGAGGGAGAGACAGAGAGAGGAAGAGGAGGAGGAGGAGGAGGAGGAGGAGGAGCAGGAGGTGGAGGAGGGAGGAGGGAGGAGGGAGGAGGGAGGAGGGAGGAGGGAGGAGGAGGAGAAAGAAAGAGTGAGAGAGAGAGAGAAAGAGACAGACAGACAGACAGACAGACAGACAGACAGACAGACAGACAGACAGACAGACAGACAGACAGACAAAGAGAGAGAGAGAGAGAGACAGACAGACACAGACAGACACAGCCAGACACAGGAACGGACACAGACACAGACACGGACACAGACACAGACACGGACACAGACACAGACACAGACACAGACACAGACACAGACACAGACAGACAGACACAGACAGGCGGAGGCGGGGATCGCCGCTAGCAGGAGCGGCCCACAGGCCGCCCGCATGAGGGGCCTCATGGCTCGCACGGCGCAGCAGCCGAGGGCCCGGGCTGCCCGACCAAAATGGTGCCGCACTCGGAGCACACCCCCAGAGGCGAGGAAACCTGCGAGGCTTCGGTGGCAACTCATGCAGGCATCCGATACCATCTCGTCGGCCCTTGCGAATCGACGCTGATCGACGCTTGATCGACGCTGAATCGACGCCAACCGACGCTGGATCGGCGCTATCTCATCGGCTCCGAGACGCTGATCGACACTAGTCGACGCTAAAGACGGAATTGGCAGGGTACACCAGGCTACCATGATCTGCCACCGAACGCTGCCGACCGGCGCACTGGCCGAGGCAGGAGCGGCGAGCGGGACAAGACCAGGAGAGCGCGAGACAGAGCGCGGCAGGAGAGCCAGGAAGACTGCGAGGCAGGCGGCTCACGTCGGGGAAGGCGCGGAAATGTGGCGGCGAGAAATGAGAAGTGGAAGGCCTTCTCAGAAGGCGGCGGGACTTCTTAGAATGCCTCGCGCCTTCTGAGAGATTTTCTGTGTCTTCGGGGAAGGCTTGAAGGCCAGGGGACTTCCGAGCCTTCTGAGGCTCGCCCCTCCTCACTTCCCCCCCATCGCTCGCCGCCGAGAAATGCCAACCTCCTCCGACGGCGGCGACGGCGGCGGCGGCGATGTCGCCAGTCCTGAGGCTTGGGGCAGTTCTGGAATTTCTCGCCGCCACGGCTGAGCGCAGCTCGAAAAACAGGTCAGGATGGGACTGGGGGCTCCTCTGGGGATCGATTCTGATCAAGGGTGCCAAAAAAAAGGGAGAAGAAAAGGAGTGCGAAACCCAGTGGGACAGAAGGCAAGGGGCAGATAATCCCCGGTGCGAATGAGCCAGCGGCCACCTCATGACAGGATTAGTCATCATATGTCATCATCGAATCGGTAAAAAATGGGTGTCGGATGAATTAGTGTGGAGCCAGTGCTGGACATGGTAACGCCATCCTCGACAGCAGCAAATAAAACACATCGTGACTTTCACCGCGCTGGCTTCGTGACGACCGTTCCAACCGACATTACAATGAGCGGCTTCAACTTCCTCAAACCACACGCCTTCAGAGATTCCGTTCCCGAACAGTACCATCCCACCAGTCCCCTGCGCGCAGGTTGCATCACGAATATTGTCGTCCAACTTCCAGAAACTCGTCTTCATCTATTCGAGGCGGGATTACCCCTCCCCCTACCCCCCCAACTGAGTCTGGACGGGGGCCGGACGATGCACCAAGATGGCCTCCAAGATGGCTAACGATAGCCGAAGATGGTTCAATATAGCGTGCGTCCTACATCCGAGAGGTCAAAGGAGGGCCACAAGGCAGCCCCAAGTGGCCACGAAGCCTCCCAAGGAACCCCCAGAAATCCAAAATCGTCCAAAAACTGCAGGGAAAACGAATGGATGCTGCCCTCTCGCATCTATGCCTCCGACGAGCTCTTGAAGCCTCATGTGATGGCTTCAAGATGGGTCAGGAGAGCCCCAACAGGGGCCCAAGGGAGCTCCAAGATGGCTCCAAGAGCGCCCAAGAGCACCCCCAACAGCGCTCCAAGAGGGCCCCGAAAACTTTCCGCCTCCGAGGAGGGGAGGGGAATCCAGGACCCCTCCAATTTGAGCACGGGGCCCAAGATCATCCCTGGAGGGCCCCAAGACGTCCCCAAGAGCCCGAGGAGGTCCTGAAGAGGGCCCCAAGAGGGCCCCCAGAGGTCTCAAAAAGCAAATCCCACGATGCTCTGATGAAGATACAGTACGTGCCTCTGCCTGCGCGCTGCCGTGCTGGCCCGAAGCGCATCTGGGCCAGCGCCCGGGAGACCTTGGGCCCGGACGTTGCATATCCTGACAGAGTCCGAAACTCCGGGAAGAGTCCCTGTGGACTGAAACGGACATCACAATCACATCGACTGTCCAGGTCTGCTCGGTCTCCTCTTGGAACGAGGGCGGAGCGAGGTCCGAGGACGCACACGCTGCGCGGCTGGCACCGGCAGCACACGGGTGGCACCACACCCACCACAAGCCTCCTCCTCCTCCTCCTCCTCCTCCTCCTCCTCCTCCTCCTCCTCCTCCTCCTCCACTCGGTGCTGGGAGATGAGACGGACGAACGTTGGCCCCCGGGGTCGAGGCGCCCAGGCGTGATGGATGGGAAACAATCCGCACTGGCAGGAGGCAGCGAAGGCAAAAAAAAAAAAAAAAAAAAAACTCAGACCCGATCCTAGAGGACGAAGCAGGGCAGGCCGCTGGAAAGCGGGAGGACGTCCGAAGGGCGACGACGAACCAAGAAACGCTGAGTGAATGCGAAGGCTTCGCGAGCGCCACCTTCGGGCTGCTGGGGCAGTGGGGAACCGAAGAAGTGACGCTCACGGTTCGACAGTCTGGTCTCCAAGGTTTGCCAGCCCCTACGCCCGGTGTGCGGCGCCATCGTGGCAGATCCCCCCATCCACCCGCATGCTCCGGGGAGGACCCTCCTCGAAGGAACACATCTCGAGCCGCCCGGGAGCGCAGCCCTGCTCGCCACCAGCTGCCCCAGGGAGGACGGCCGTGCACGCATGCAGGACACCCGGCACTCCCTGTGATCCCGCGGGGCCGAGGACACGCTGGCCTTGGCGAGCAGGGCAACAGCGTGCACCAAGGCGCGGGGCGGCAGCCGCCGAGGAGGTCCTCGACGCCGAAGACAGCCGAGGGCTGGGCCGACGCCCGGGCACGTGCGGTCGACGACGAGGCAGCATCCGCAGAGCAGGCCCGGGGAGATCAGGGCTGGGACGAGACGGCTTTCTCGGCCGCGAGGACCCTCGCTGACAATTTTGTTTGTCTCCCCAAGGCCAGGGGGGACAGACACCGACCCACTCAGCAGTCCAATGGCAACCTCACCGTGCCCGTGAGGTGGACGCCGGGGCCTGGCCAGAGCAACCCAGCGGACAGAAAATCTGTCGGCCACGCTCGATACTGGGTGAAACGCTTTTATCCCGAGGACCCTCGCTGACAACTCGCTATCAAAAGAAACGGGGAGCTGCTTCCCAGGGGAGGGCGTCGGCGCCTCCGCTCAGCTCCCAGCGCCACCCACGGCCACCGGAAGAGGTCAAGGCGGCAGGCGAGGGACAAAGCCAGCGGTGGGGGGGGGGGCTCCACAATTCGGCCAGGGCAAGGCCCGAAAACAGGGGGGTCGCTCGTCGATCCGGACACGAGTGCAGATGCACAAGGCGTTCGAAAGCGATTGCCTCCTGCGCGGACAGCACGGCAATCGGGCCACAGATTGCCCGAAGCGCGGGAACGACGAGGGAGACGTTCCCGAAGAAAGCGAGGATCACACGAAGAACAACGAGATCGCGGCGTTCAATATCGAGGAGTGCGATAGCCCCGCGTTTCTGGAGGGCGGTGAGTCGACGTCCTTGGGGAGAGCGGCGGAGCTCGAGGCTGCGCAGAGAATTCGTGGACATCGACAAGGAGGTCACCGTCGATGCGTCGCCCTCCGGCCAGGGGTTTCACACTCGCCGGTGGAAAGCACACTTCCTTGATGGCAGACAGAGTACATCACAAGTCCTCGGAAAGAATATGCTGCCAAAGGGAGAAGAGTGGCAGGTGGAAGATGCTAGGGGTGCTCGTTTTGTTCCCAATCCTCCTTGGTTGAGCATTCGTTATAAATAAAACGCAGGTCGCGCGTCCTTCCTCCCGCCTAACGCCTCCTGCCTCCCGCCTCCCGCCCCCCCTCCTTCTTGCTTTCTCCTGCCTTGCCTGGGGGCGTGCGATATGCGAAACTGTCGCAATTTTCGAGGGCTGCTGGTGTCCAGCGTATTGAGGCACCGCGCGGACATAAGCGGGACCTCCGCGTCCCTGGGGGCAGCGATCTGCGAAACTGTCGCCATTTTCGAAGGCTGCTGGCGGGTCCAGCGGAAGCGACGCACCGCGCGGACCTGAGCGGGACCTCCCCGTCCCATGGGGGCTGCGATCTGCGAAACAGTCGCCACTTCCAGGGATGCTGGTAGGTCCAGCCGAGTGAAGCACCGCGCGGACCTGAGTCTGACCTCTACGTCCCTAATCAAAATGCGATCTGCGAAATTGTCGCCACTTTCGAGGGCTGCTGCTGGGTGCGGAGTGAGGCACTGCGCAGACCTGAGCGGGACCTCCCCGTCACTGGGGGGTTGCGATGTTCGAAATTGTCGCCACTTTCGAGGGCTGCTGGTGGGTCCAGCGGAGTGAGGCACCTCGCAGATCTGAGCGGACCCCCTCTGTCCCTGGGGGGCTGCGATATACGAAACTGTCGCTGCGTTCGACGGCTGCTGGTGGGTCCAGCGGAGTGAGGCACCGCGCAGATCTGAGCGGACCCCCCCGTCCCTGGGGGTTGCGATATACGAAACTGTCGCCGCTTTCGACGGCTGCTGGTGGGTCCAGCCGAGTGAAACACCACGCGGGTCTGAGCGGACCCCCCCGTCTCTGGGGGGCTGCGATCTGCGAAATTGTCGCCGCTTTCGAGGGCTCCCGGTGGGTCCAGCGGAGTGAGGCACCGCGCGGATCTGAGCGGGACCTCCTCGTCCTTTGGGGGCTGCGATATGCGAAACCGTCGCCACTTTCGAGGGCTGCTGTTGGGCTCGCCACTTTCAAAGGCTGCTGGTTTGTCCAGCGGGATGAGGCACTGCACTGACCTGATCGGGGCCTCGCCGTCCTTGGGGGGCCATGTCATG
>CAUYUJ010002218.1:0-45000 GCA_963575745.1 Prorocentrum cordatum | reverse complement strand
ACAGAGCTGATACGCAGAGAAACTGATTCGGAATCATCGTGCGCGTTCGTCTGTTGCATACGAATAGTTTTGCGAATCTAGCTCAAGTAGCAGACCGAGTGCGACAGCTGGACGCGCCTGATGCCTCAGAATCGGTTTCTGTACTTACCAGACCTGTAGCCCCCCTGCAGCCCGAGTTCCGTACAGAAAACCGACAGCAACCCGCAGGATGACTCGAACAATACGAATAGTTTCGCGGACCTAGATCGAGCAGCAGACCGAGTTCAGACCTCTGGATTCGATAGACAAACGCGCCCGATAATTATGCATCAGTTTCCGTAAATATCAGCTCTGTAGCTCTCCTATAGCTCGAGTTCTGTTCAGAAAACCGTCACCGCGTGTCAAAATGACCCGAAACGGCCAATCCCGCCGCAACGCTTCTCGGCAGTAATGTGCACCCGATCGAGCTGAGATCAAGACGGCGAGCGGGAATGAGATCGAATATGGTCAGAAAAAAGTACCAGTTGTTGAATTTTGCGAACAAAATGTCAACCGACCGAAAGTGAGTAAAAGGTCCGTCGAGATTTGTCTTGCGAACTAGCTCTCCAGCGCCCCCGAGTTTCTTGTACGCTCCCAGCAACTAGCTAAGGGAAGCTCTACGAGTTATTTGAAACAATGGTTTCAAGAAATGGCACTGGCGCCGGCGGTGAACCGTCAACCTGGTCACCGCCGGGAACCTCGTAGAGCTCCACCCAAGCGTAAAGTGCTCAGAGTCGAAAGAGAGAGCTTCTCGAGGCATTTCTCGAAAAATTGAACATTTATTTTTTCCACGTCGACATGCAGTTGGTTCCGCCAAGTGCTTTGATAGTAAATTTGCGCCTACAGAGCGCATATTGAAACGCAGAGGCCCTCATAGTCGTTTACAGGTGCGCAGAATCTGCTTTCTTAACATGAATTGTCAAATATCTTTCAAATCTCAGCCAAACCGACCCAAAGTCACCTTTTTATTGTTTTATTTGGTTTTATTTTTTCATTCTGTACTATTTTATTTTCTTATATATATGTATATATATATTATATATATTATATATATATATATCCCCCCCCCCCCCCCCCCAATATATATATATATATATATATATATATATATATACATATGAAACGATGTCCTGCCTGGGCGCTTAACTGCTGCTGCGAAAACCACCGCAAGGAGCGCTCAGACAGCGTGACCTTAAAAAGAGAGAGAAGGAAAGGGGGGAGGGAGGGAGGAGGGGGGGCGAGGGGACGGAGAGGGAGCACCGTTAAGGAGTACCATTGCTTCTTCGACTAGCCGCGCCAGTCGCGCATGTTGCGAAGACAATGGTTGTGAAGATGATGGCGCCAAGAAAACGTGGAAGCCCACGAACCATGGCACGCAACAACACGACATCGCAACAGCGCAGACATTCGACTTTGAAACTCTTTCGTACTGTTGGCGACGACGACAAAGTCCAGCAGTATGTTATAGAGACGTACCGCGCCAAGCGCGGACTGCGTGACGAACTGATGGGCGCGCAAAGAGCACGGATCAACAAGATGGCGGCGATGCCGGCGAGGAGCCCGAGGAGGAGAAGGGGAGGAGTCGAGACAAAAAAAAGAATGAAACATTGAGGGGCCACGCCGAATTGCAGACCTATGAAGCACGCCCAAGATAGCAATATCTCTCCGGGTGTTCAACGGTGCTACGTTGACGTGCTCACAAGCGTCCTCGGCCGAAAGGCCAACGGCGCGCAGAAACCTGTCTTGAACGGCATCTAGCACACGGAGTGCACTACACGATGCGTGCGCGATCGCAGGCGTGCGGTATTCAGCGCATGACAACACCTGACTTTGGTACAAGAGCACCATTTCCGAGAGTGTATGGAAACGCTTCGTGCGCAAAAGACACATAACACGCGTGTGACAAATCGCTGCACATTCGTCGATGGCTGCGTGCATTCGAAGCTGGCAATCAAATGCTACACCGAGGTATTTAAATGAGTCGCCGCGCGGCTGCCTATTACTTAAAATGTGTTGGCTTTCCTTACCAGCGTCGAAAACAACTGAATTAGCGAGACCCCAAGTGTGCAGAATGGATTGACACTCCCGGAGGTTCGCGAGGATACTCGCCGTACTAACGGAAGCACCGTACTTTTTCAGCGCATTGAAATCGTCAGCGTAAACAATTTCAAAATTGAGCCCTCGTACAGCATCAGACGCATCTCGGAAGAAAATGTTCCAAAGTGGAGGGCCCCAAACCGTGCCCTGGAACACCATGTTCAACATTTCGAACAGTTCCGAGTGGGCTCCGCCGACCACGACATTGGCAGAGCGAGGCTCAAGCCAACTCTGAATTACTCGGAAGATGCTGCGAGGAATCGGAGCGGCGCGCACTCGATCGAAAGCTCCGGAAACGTCAGAACAGTACAGCCCAACGCGGCCACCCTCCCCGAAAGCCTGAATTGAAAACAATACAAGCCATAGCAACGCGTCTCTAGCGCCCCGGCCCGGCGTGTAAGCAAATTGAAACATGCCGAAACAGCCTTCTGACACTGCTCTAGGAATGAACTGTTCGCCGAGAAATCGTTCCATGGTTTTCGAAAGCTGGGGGGTAAGATGGATACCACGATAGTGGTCCGCATTGTGCTTAGAATGCCTCTTGTGTAGAGGGTGGATCCAATGCGAAGTCCACACGTGAGGCCACTCGCCACGATTCAAAATGAGCCTCGCGAGTTTGGTAAATGGTATTGTGAGCTCACGTGCGCAAATCTTCAACACCCTGGCAGGGAGGAGGTCAGGTCCTGTCCCGGTGTCAACGCGCAAAAATGATAACACTCGAAATGCCGAGCGCGCCCGGAGAGGCACGAAAGAGTCGGAGAGGCGACAAGGAGGGAGCATACTGAACTCATTGCGCACTGGTGCAGGCAAAAACCACTTCGATGAGAAGACTTGTGCAAACAAGTTAGCCTTGCCAGGAGCGTCAATGACCCACTGGCCAGCGGAATATTTCAAAGGAGGGGAGGTAGGAAAACAACGTCGAGAGACTAACTCGCGTGATAAATGCCACCACTGCTTAGAACCCTTCCGCAATGAACGCACTTTGCCACGAACGCGAACCGTGTACCTGCTATAGGCGGAGACCAGCCCATCGCTGCAAGCCCGCACTGCCAATGGAAACTCGGGCGCCCCTGCTGCAGACACCCTCGCAGAGACAAGTGCGAGAGATGCAGAATCCAGCCACGGATGCGAAGCAGAGAACTTCAAAACGCGTTTTGGGATGAAATCGTGCATACGCTGAGCTAGGAAGACAGTAGGACGGTGAGCAGCTTCATTAGGCGTGCAAGCGTCGATCCAACTCCAATCGGAACGACGAATGGACGAGCGAATGGCAGCCCAGTTGGCAAACTTATAGTTCCAAACTGTCCTAGAGAAATCCTCAACCGCCAAAGGCGGCAGAACTATGCGAGCTAAGACCGCGCTGTGGTCTGCGATCTGTGCCAAGACATCTGCAGACACTTGCTCGGGCAAGTCAGTCAAAACTAAATCTAACAAGTGTCGCTGGCGCGTGGGTTTGCGGACTCTCTCGAAGAAGCCATGGGAAATGCACCACGCTTTGAGAAAAGAGCCCTCAGGAGAGTTACGAGTCGAATGATACAGCCAATCTTTCTGATGCACGTTAAAATCACTTACAAAAACAAAGCCAACCGCGTGCTGGGAGTGCGAGGCCCACTCTTCCGTCAAACAGCGAAGGCTGCCTAATTCGGCGTGGCATGGAGGACGATAGAAACAAGACATCAAGATAGGGCCACAAGCAGAATGTAACAAAACCCAGATCAACTCAGCAGTAATCGAGTTCTCGAGTGGTGAGAACAAATGAGCACACGCAGTGAGAACAAATATAAACACACCACCGCCGAGACCATTCCTGTCACGCCTAGCAATAACGGTGTAGAGAGACAAGGAGGGAGCAGGAGAAGAGGAATGAAGCCAAGTTTCCATAAGGAAAACGCAAACGGGCAGATTTGGAAGAAGACGAAGACGACCCTCGAGCTCAGCCTGGTGCTTCGGGGTCAGACTCTGGATATTAACATGGAGGATGGTGAGATCAGCAACTGCGAGAGACAGTGAGGTGCCGGATTCACGCGGCACCCTGTCTCGAGGCGTATCTTGCGAAGAACTGTTAAAGTAATGATGCAAATTACGCTGAGCACTGACATTGGAATTACAACCGGCATTCGAGAAGGAGGAAGGAGCAGGAACGGGAGGAAGGGGAACCGAGGAGGGAGGAGGATCGAGTGAAACACTGCAGCGTAAATGGCCCTGCCTCCGGAGCACGGCCTCGCACGAACGAGGACCGCGACGGCGAAGACGTTTTGTTCCCAGGGGCCGCTCACTAACGGCTAAACCGTGGGCGGATGGCAATGCGAGCAATGCGTCACTGCCAGAGCTAGCCCCCCCGCATCCCTAAGGAATCCGGAGGCGCGAGAACTGGTCCTTAAAAATTCCTTGGAGGTCGCCCGGCCCTTGCTCAAAGGCGATCGTCTCGCCGAGCTTGACCGCGCGAGCCTGCCAATCGATGCGGGAGTCCAGGCCAGACTCCGTCTTGATCATCTCGGCGGCCTTCCGGAGAGCCCAGCCCCTGGCCAAATTGACCTGGGACTTTGCCGGTTTGACAGTGACGGCGCGACCGTTCGACGACAAGGTGAAACGCTGCGTCTTGGCCACGTTCAAGAAAGCAGCCGCCTCCGGCGGAGACCGCCGGAACTCGAGGTACGAAGCGCGGGTTATCTTCTGGCTATTCTTCGGGCCGGAGAAGAAGTGCCCGACGACGCCATTCGGCACGTTCTGCAGCGACGCCGCATATCTGTTGATCTCCAGGACGCGCGCGTTGAGGTCGTCCCCGTCGAACCCGACAAGGCGACGCGACAGTTCGACACATTCATCGCGCTGAGCAGCGCCAGGTGGCGCTTGCCAGAAGATCCTGTCCCCGAACTGGTCTCGAGCTGCTGCCTGCGCTCCCTTAGATCCGCCATCTCGTCCCGGACCGGGTTCAGAGCGTCCTGGATGGCCGACGCCAAGTGTTTTGATAGAAAAACTGCAGCTACAGACCTGAGAATTCATTAGCACACGCGACACAACCGACTGCAGGTGCGAGGAAAATCGAATCTTAAAACGTATGCTCAAATCTCTCACAAAGTTCGTTCAACCGAACTAAAGTTCGCAAATTGTTCGTCGAGGCCGGGTCGGCCAACTGGGCGCCGGCGGTAAACCGTCAACCTTTGTTACCGCCGGGGGACTCGTAGAGCTTCCTCACAACATATAATGTAGAAAAAAATTACACATAAAAAATATTTTTTCAGCCCAAGCAATTTCAATACTCTCGGATGCAACAGCCGAACGCCCCCGATGCTTCTGGATTCTCTTCTGTACGAGCTCTGTAGCTCTCCTACAGCCCGAGTTACGTGCGAAAATCGACAGCACCTCTCAAGATGACTCGAATAATACGAATAGTTTGGCAAACCTAGCTCGAGTGTCAGATCGAGTTCAGACCTCTGCATGCGACAGGTGGACGCGTCTGTATCTGCGAATCGACTCCTGTGATTACCAGCCCAACAGCCCCCCCTACAGCCCGAGTGAAGTGCAGGAAACCGACAGCACCTGTCAGGATGACTCGATCAATGCGAATATTTTCGCAGACCTAGTTCGGGCAGCAGACAGTGGATTCGAAAGGCGGACGCGCCTGATGTCTCCGAATCGATTCTAGTGATTACCAGCCATGCAGCTGCCCTACAGCCCGAGTTAAGTGCAGAGAACCAACAGCATCTCTCAAGATAACTCGAACAATACGAACAGTTTTTGCGATTCTAGATCGGGCAGCAGACCGAGTTCAGAGCTCTGGAGTCAACAGACAAGGGCCACTGATGATTCTGAATCAGATTCTGTACGTATCAGCTCTGTACTGTCCTTTAGCTCGACTTAAGTACAGAAAACCCAGAGCGTCTCTCAAGATAACTCGAATAATACAAATAGGTTTGCGAACCTAGCTCGGCTAGCAGACCGAGTTCAGACCTCTGGGTTCAACAGACGAGCGCGCCTGATTATTCTGGATCGATTAGCTGTGCTTACCAGCTCTGTACCTGTCCTGAAGCTCGAGTTATCTTGAGAAAACCGTCACCGCGTGACAAGCTGACCCGAGACGGGCGATCCCGCCGCAGTGCTTTTTGGCAGTAAAAGGTACCCGATCGAGCTGAGATCAAGATCGCGAGCGGGAATAAGATCGAACATCACAGGAAAAAATATTAGAGCTCTAACGAATGGTTGAATTTCGAGAACCGAATTTTCAACCGACCAAAAGTCATCAAAATGTCCGTCGAGATTTTTCTTGCCAACTAGCTCTCCAGCGCCTCGGACTGGGCGGCGGCGGTAAACCGTCAACCTTCGTTACCGCCGGGGGACTCGTAGAGCTTCCTGACAACATGTAATGTCGAAGAAAATTACACTGAACAAATAGTTTTTCAGCCCAAGCAATTGCAGACCTCTCCGATGTAAGCCGAACGCCCCCGATGCTTCTGGATTGTCTTCTGTACGAGCTCTGTAGCTCTCCTACAGCCCGAGTTACGTGCGTAAATCGACAGCACCTCTTAATATGACCCGAACAATACGAATAGTTTAGCAAACCTAGCTCGAGTATCAGACCGAGTTCAGACCTCTCCATGCAACAGGCGGACGCGTCTGATGTCTCTGAATCGATTCCTCTGATTACCAGCCCTGCAGCCCCCCTACAGCCCGAGTTAAGTGCAGGAAACCGACAGCACCTCAGGATGGCTCGAACAATAATAGTTTCGCGGACTCGGCAGCAGACAGAGTTCCGAGCTAGGGCTCTGGATTCAACAGACAAACGCAACTGATGATTCTGAATCGGTTTCTGTACGCATCAGCTCTATAGCTGTCCAGTAGCTCGAGTTAAGTACAGAAAACCGAGAGCGTCTGTCAGGATGACTCGACTAATACGAATAAGTTTTGCGGACCTAGCTCGGCTAGCAGACCAAGTTCAGACCTCTGGGTTCAACAGACGAGCGCGCCTCATCATTCTGAATCGATTAGCTGTGCTTACCAGCTCTGTAGCTGTCCTAAAGCTCGATTTATCTTGAGAAAACCGACAGCGCGAATCGAGATGACTCGAAACGGCCGATCCCGCCGCAGTGCTTCTTGGCAGTGAAAGGTACCCGATCGAGCTGAGATCAAGATGGCGAGCGGGAATGAGATCGAATATCACGGGAAAAAATACTAGAGCTCTAACGAATGTTTGAATTTCGAGAACAAAATTTTCAACCGAGCAAAAGTCGTCAAAACGTCCGTCGAGATGTTTCTTGCCAACTAGCTCTCCAGCGCCCCGGAATTACTCTTAAGCTTCCAGCAATAACTTGCTAAGGGGAGCTCTACGAGTTAATTACTCTTAAGCTTCCAGCGCCAAATTCCTCTAGCTCTCATGGCAGCGTCCAAAAACCGGAGAGCGACTGGAACTGGCGATAAACCGTCAACCTGGTTTGTTTGTTTGTTTGGACTCGCGTTCCCAGCTGGGTGCAGCTGGGCGAGGACCGGTCCCGCAGCAACACGGGCAGCGCTGAGCAGCGCTTCGGCTGCCGACAATTCACACTCTGTGACTGTAGCTCCTTCGAGGAGCCACGCGGCCTCGGCCACATCCCTCCAAACGAGGGGCACGGCACTAGAAACAGCAAACTCATGCCCAGCAGGGAAGGGGCCCACGGTTCTCGCGGAAGCGATGCCTATCTCACTGGGATTGCACTGAGTATTGATTAAGCCGATCTGAAGCCAGAAACCACATCCTGATCCTTGCTGGTCAACCCCGCCATCAAAGCCTCCCCTGATAGCGAACGGTACGAGATAAGTTTCGAATGGATATAGATAACAATGAGTTCTGTAGAATGTGCGGCCATATCTGGCCTCATGCGTCAATTCATCCGCTCGTGTATTGTCCTCCCTGAATTCGTGTCTCCATATCTCACGTCCCAAGGCAGCAGGCCTCAGATTGAAACACGCAGCGAGCTCAAAGGTACAATCAATCATGGCAGCTGTCCTCTTGCAGTAGCCCCGATTCTCACATCTCCATTTACCCTGGAGCCAGGAGCAGATAAGTAGTGAGTCACCCTTGAACTCAGCAGCAAAACCCTCTGACGATATATCCCACACAGTCGCACGCTCCTGGATCATAGCATAACGTATTGCAAGCTTGGCGGACTCTTTGGGGTCACACTTGGGGTGCAGAGGGTTGGTCGCGGTGTCGACCATCTCAGTATCGGCCTTCTCTCGAGCCTCAGGGGAGCCTCGAGGTCCATTAGGAGAGCCCTTCCAAGACACCACAAAGTAATCATAGACCTTAGTTTTGTTGTATTGTATAAGGAGTTGCTTCCATACCTCCAAGAACTGAACCCAATCACCCCGTACAGACTCCCACCACTTTTCCCCAAAGAACTGAATGTATGGGAACTGCCAAGACCGTCCGCCCACAGACACAGGGCCTCCACGAAGCCGTTTGCCCGAACTAGATAAGGCCCTGTTGCCGTGTTGTCGTAGAACCTCTGTTATTGTGTCGCGAGCCGTGATCCAGCCCACATTGTACATCATAAGTGCACGTCGGGAGTCGCGAAAGGCCCTCCTCCCTCTTGAGACGGCAAGTGGCTCGTCTCTGAGAGCATGGGCTGCTCCCTCTCCAGAGGGCATCGGCTGTGAGCGGGCAATGGAACAGGCGACCTGCGTGCATAGATCCTCCAGCCGTCTCTCCATATCCGTAATCCTCCCCTCCACCTCCATCATAGTCGTAGCAGGAACATCCCCCCCCCCCGTCCCTCCGCAAAGCGAACACGTTTAGCACGTTGAGTCGTTGATCCCTCCACCTCAACCTCCGTCCTTGCCGTCCTGTCCTCCTCCAAAGATAGTAAATATTGCCTCGCGGAGCGCATCATGCCCCAGCTCTTCCAGCACAGCATCTGCACAGCCGATGGGAAACCCCCATCGCAGAAGATTGTCCTGACTCGTGTCAGTGCAGATGGCCGCCATACCTCCCACCTCACATCTCCTGGCTTCCTCCTCCCTGACATTCTCAGAAGACACATACCCTCGAACGCATGGATAACCCTCACACACTCACTGTCAATCGTGATGGCCTCTGCTGCATATAAAAGGCGGCTCTGCACAGTCGATTGATATCGACGAAACTTCTTCACCAGAGGCAGCGCCCTGCACGTAAAATACTGCACCTGCGCAAAGAACGCCCTTCGGGCCTGCTGGACGCGCTCCTGCACATCCGCGTGGATAGCAGTGAAACTTCTGGGAATCTGATACCCCAGCACATTCAAACTCTCAACATGCTTGAAAGGTACAATCCGCGGGCCAATCTGAACCGTGACCGTATCAGTGTACTGAGTACCACACACCATCATTTCTAAACTCTCCTCCTTCCACTCCATCCCCCAATCCCTGAGAGCAGTAGTGAAGGCAGTGGCTGCTACCTGCGCCTCCGATGCTGACTTGGCGGCCAGAAAAATATTGTCAGCCCAGAGAGCATGATTCCATCGTGCATACCGGCAGTGACCATCATGGCATGGCATCTCGACTCCGACACCGCGCTGGTCCAGGCGAGCAATCACATCACGCCACATAGCAATAGTGACAATAGTAAACGCGATAGGTGATTCGGTACCCCCAGTACGGAGCGACCTATCCCACTGCACATTTGGGATTGTCACTCCTTCAAACAGCACCGTGCATGAGGTAGATGAGAGAGGCTCCAATAACGCATACTGTAACCGTGCACTGATCCCCAGGGCCGTCATCGCTCTCGAGACTGTCGGCAGCGTCACAGCATCGAACGCCCGCTCGATGTCACAGCTGAGGAGCCACGCCGTTTGATCTCGCCCCCATGTGGAAGCATGCTGTGCAATACATTTCATGGCCGATGAAATCTCCCAGCAACGCCGTCCGCTGGTAAAACCGTAAACCGCCATATCACTCATGAAGGGTTCCACACATCTTTCCAGTAAAATCGTCACGCACGTGAGATACCACTTGGCCAAGGTATTTCCAACAAGCAGGTTCCTTGTTTGTCGCAATGTTTCCAGTTTACTCGTTTTCGGCATAAGTGTTAGGTATACTTCCTGCCATTCCCTTGGCGTCGGGCGAAGCCCGTTGAATATATCAGAGAAAACCTTACCAATAGAACGCACTGACCTCCACGAAAGAGCCTTGAGAAGTTCAACCGAGATGCCGTCGGGCCCACAGGCCCGTCCTGTTCGGAGCCTGCTCCGCGCCTGCAGAATAGTAGAGTATGTGATCGTAAGTGTGTTGTCCGAAGAGGCTGTTGATTGAGATGCATGGCGACGCAATGTGGACACAAGCTCCCGATTGCGGGCTCTGGAGTCATCACAAGTCATACTCTGCACAGCATATCGCTCCACCTCCTCCGCCCACAGTTCCCTGTCCTCCGTCATCATAGTCGTAGGCCCCATATCCCCTCCCCCAGTGTCCGTCACCCTCAACTCCGTCACACGTGTCCTCCTCCCCTTCCTAGATGGTAGTGCCTCCCACTCCACCTTCCGTCGGCGATATTCCCGCGCCAGCGGTCTGATGCGACGTCGAAGGTCTCGAGCCAACGCTCTGTCCTTCCTAGCACGTGCCTCTCTGAGTTGTACCTCCAGCTCGGCATGTTGAGGAGTCCTACTTGGTGGGAGCCCTCTGGAGTACCTGGGGGCCCTCACCGTGAGGAGTGGTAACGCATGTCCAGCGATCGTTCCAGCAATACGTTGTGGGGGCACCGTCGGGATCTGTACGTCCGCCAGGACCTGGAATTGGGCCTCCTCCCGATACGATTGGAACTCTTTGTGGCTTGTGTGGTGGCTAGGGGGGCCTTGATATTTCGTGACCTGAGGGTTCTGCATCTGGAACTCGGCGTAGACACAGGCGTGATCCGAGAAGTTGGTAGTCGGGGTCTCTGGGATCCAATCCGTTCGGCATTCAACCAAGTCACCCTCCCAGGATTGTGGGACCATGAGATAGTCAAGCACTTTTGGCGCAATAGTCTTCGCCCCAGACTTGCGTCGAGCATTGTTCGCACGATGCACGAAGGTCGGCTGCCGAGAGTACGGCGAGCCAAGAGAATTGACTGCCAGCAAGCGCATCCGACATAGCCACTCCTGCAGCTGAGATCGCCACATGTCCTCCTCCCACCGTCTATCCTCCGTATCATTCCCATATCCCCTCCCGTCGAGAATCTGCACAGCGCCTCCAGTCACCGTGCCTCCTGAACAGGTGATGTCGGGCGCAAGCTCAACATTAAAATCCCCTGCAATCACAAGCTCACATGTGTATCTGCACTCCTCCTTCCACCTCCGATAAGTTGTTTCGATTGTTTTCAGCATCTCAAAAGCCACCTCCAATGAACGATTCTCCGATCTATTCGGAAAGTACGCAGAGACAAGAAAGATACACGGATGACGCAAGCACACAATAGCAAGACGAGCATGATTATTCCAAGGACGAACTATGTTGTGACAAGACTTCCCCCTCAAAGCTATGGCAGCCTTCCTGTCACTTGAATAAACTAGGTGCCAGCCAAGCAGCTGAATTGAATTGGACGGTAAGTGTTCACACTCCTGTAAACAGAACACTTCACAGCCGTGAGAAAGAAGTGCCCTCATGCAAGCAAATCCCCGATCTGCTGTAGCCCCTTGTTTCATAAGATTCTGGGTGCCTAGCCTATGCTGGGCTGTGGGGCCACCAGCCCGACTGGCACCTCTGCACCGTCACACCCTGCCGGCAAGACTCGCAACAAATGTGTCGTATGTAGTCGTCACACCGCTGCGCATAAGTACACCCTCCCAGATCTCGCGGTCCACTGTCCACCCCGTATTGATACGAAAGGATGCCAGTTCCACAGGTCGATGCTGAGGATCCTGCGGCTTGGTCCACATTGTGCTCCGTCCGTTGGGTCCCGATCCTGTCTCCCCCCTGATCTCCATGGCCTCACTGTTGGTGCACTCGCGGTATGTCCCGTAGAAGCGTCCCACAGCTCCGATATGATCACGTTTCCATGGTGGAGCTTCTATACGTACGCGGACCCGACTGGGTCGTTGTAACATGCCCTGGAACATGCTGTCATAGTCTGGAGGTGACCTCGAAACCTGAGCCGCATTCCTCTGGGGATTCGGAGTTAAAGCATCATCAAAAGCACGCTTCACGTTGTATAGTGTCGAAGAGTCGGTTCCTACAATGAATTTGATTTTGATCGTACTCAACATCATTCTACTTCCATTCATACGTAATGTGCCCTCGTAATCGATCCTAGCTTCATCCTCTGCAGCGATGGCCGTCTTCAAATTAGTGATGAATTGTGCAGCGTCCGTGTCTCTCATCATACTGGCCGAACGTGTAACCGCTGTCCCGTTCCAGTCAGTCCAGCCTGTGAGCTCCACATAGCTGGGATTGAAGCTGGATGGTCCCGAGAGTCCTGGTGGGCCTCCTCCATAGGAAGGTGCCGTGGTCGAGGCAGCACCTGATATCACACTGGGGTTCTTCTTGAGATCCTGCATTTGTCGTTCCAAGTTGCTCATCCTGATGTCGGAGGCCTCCTGACGGTTCGAGATGCTCTGAATATCGGCCCTAATTTCGACGTTTTCTTGTTGCCTAACTTTGCTCTCGAGTACGTTGAGCTCCGCGAAGGCCTTGAACCAGGATGGGGCCTCGTCCGAGACCACACTGAGTTTCTTTCGCTTCTCCTCGAGTTCCCCCAAGAGTGCCTCCTGAGGACCGTTGACACGATGTTTGACATTTCGTTGGGCGTCGTCGCTAACACCCTGCATACCCTGACGCTCTCCAGCACCTTCAGGGACAACAGCCGCTTGGGCCGCCGCTTGTTGTGCCTCCGTGGGCATACCTGGGGGTCCCCCTAGAGCACCTTGTGGAGCTGGGCCTCTAGGAACAACAGGAGCGCCTCCAGATCCTTGACCTCCAGGACTGACCTGACCTGCTGGAGCCCCTCCCACACGCCCTCCGTTGATTGTATTTCCCGCCACAGCTGCGTTGGAAGGAGTCTGCATCATATTCATGAGTCCTGTATTCATATTCACAAATGAAGATGGGACAACACAATGACTATCACTATCTGGTGCGGAGTCGGCAGTATTCAATCTCCCGTCCAGTGGAAGGTCACGCACAATTTGCTCGGCATCCTGAATTTGCCTCTTCCGAGACGCCCTCTCAACAGCAGAATCTGGTCTCTGTCCGTAATCCTGTGAGTCCTGCAAATAAGGTACAGTCGGGGAAATATCCTCCAGCTGGAAACGTCTAGCAAGTATTGAAAAGTCGCACCCGTCCGTCGTTGCACACACGACAAGCAAAACAACAACAATTACAGCACACAAAGCAGGCGGCCTGGCTTGCCTGGAAGATGCCGTACTCGTCGATGGCAGCGATGGCCGCCGCGCCGCTTCCCCGCGACGCCGACACCCCCTGAGCTCCTGTGGGGTCCAGGAGCCCTAGAGCCGAGATGACCTGGTTACCGCCGGAAACCTCGTAGAGCTCTTTTCTTGCACGGTGATCGTCGGAACACGGAGAGAAAGCTTCTGGAGCGAGAAAAAAAAACTCAATAAATCACGTTTTTCTGCTTTTACTCAACGTCGGTTCCGCCAAGTCTTTTGATAGTAATACTTCACCTACAGACCTCAGAATTTTACTAGCAGACGCGGCAAAACCCACTACAGGTGCGAAATATCTGGTTTCTTAAAACAAATTGCCAAATATCTTTCAATATTTCCAAAACCACCCGAAAGTTGTCACATTGTCCGCCTCGGCCGGGTGGGCCAACAAGCTCCACCCCGCGCCGGAATTCCTCTAGCTCATCGATGCCGAAGAGCTCTACGAGGTAAGGGACCCTTCCGGGACGGGAAATCTTTCCTGGAGTGCTCTGGGATGCTCCCTTGCAGCGCTGCCGAAGCGCTGGCAGAAACGCTTCCGCGCGTGCCTGCACGCGTGCAGGCACGCGTGGACGCCGAATTCCTCTACCTCATCAATGCCAATGAGCTCTACGAGATACTAGCTTCACCCCACGCCCAATCCCTCCAGCTTATCGATGCCGATGAGCTCTACACTTGGTAGCGTTCAAAACTCGGAGAGCAAAGAGACCGTCAGGCAGAAAAAAAACTGGGCGCCGGCGGTAAACCGTCAACCGTTGTTACCGCCGGGGACTCGTAGAGCTTCCTGACAACATATAATGTCGAAAGAAATTACACAGAAAAAATGGTTTTTCAGCCCAGGCAATTTGAGACCTCTCGGATGCAACAGCCGAACGCCCACGATGCTTCTAGATTGTCTTCTGTACGAGCTCTGTAGCTCTCCTACAGCCCGAGTTACGTGCGAAAATCGACAGCACCTCTCAAGATGACTCGAACAATACGAATAGTTTGGCAAACCTAGTTCGAGTATCAGACCGAGTTCAGACCTCTGCATGCGACAGGCGGACGCGTCTGATGTCTCTGAATCGATCCCTGTGATTACCAGCCCTGCAGCCCCCCCTGCAGCAGAGTTAAGTGCAGGAAACCGACAGCACCTCTCAGGATTTTTGCGGACCTAGTTCGGGCAACAGACCGAGTTCGGAGCTCTGGATTCCGCAGGCGAACGCGCCTGATGTCTCCGAATAGATTCCAGTGATTACCAGCCATGCAGCCCCCTACAGCCCGAGTTAAGTGCAGAGAACCGACACATCTCGCAAGCGACTCGAACAATACGAACAGTATCGCGATTCTAGATCGGGCAGCAGACCGAGTTCAGAGCCCTGGATTCAACAGACAACGGCCACTGATAGTTCGGAATCAGATTCTGTACGTATAAGCTCTTTAGCTGTCCTGTAGCTCGAGTTAAGTACAGAAAACCGAGAGCGCTGTCAAGATGACTCGAATATTACAAATAGGTTTGCGAACCTAGCTCGGCTAGCAACCCGAATTTAGACCTCTGGATTCAACAGGTGAACGCGCCTGATCATTCTGAATCGATTAACTGTGCTGACCAGCTCTGTAGCTGTCCTGAAACTCGAGTTATCTTGAGAAAACCAACACCGCGTGACAAGATGACTCGAAATGGCCGATCCCGCCCGTGTGCTTTTTGGCAGTAAAAGGTACCCGATCGAGCTGAGATCAAGATGGCGAGCGGGAATAAGATCGACTGTCACGGGAAAAATACTAGAGCTTAAACGAGCTGTTGAATTTCGGGAACAAAATTTTCAATCGACCAAAAAGTCAGCAAAATTCCGTCGATATTTTTCTTGCCAACTAGCTCTCCAGCACCCCGGAAGTACTCTTAAGCTTCCAGCAATAGCTGGGCGCCGGCGGTAAACCGTCAACCTTGGTTACCGCCGGGAGACTCGTAGAGCTTCCTAGCTCGACTGAAGTTGAGAAAACCGACAGCACCTACCAACATTCCGACTTATAGTGAATATTTTCTCACCTCTGAATGCGACAGGCGGACGTGTCTGATGTCTGCGAATCGACTCCTTTCATTACCAGCCCTGCAGCCCCCCTACAGCCCGAGTTAAGTGCAGAAAACCGATAGCACCTCTCAGGATCACTGAAATAATACAGTAGTTTCGCAGACCTAATTCGGGCAGCAGACCGAGTTTCGAGCTCTGGATTCGACAGACGGACACGCCTGATGTCTTGGGATCGATTCTTGTGACCACCTGTAGCCCCCCTTAGCGCGAGTTCAGTGAAGAAAACCGAGAGCACTTCTCTAGATGACCCAACCAAACGAATAGCTTCGCGATTCTAGATCGGGCAGCAGACCGAGTTCAGAGCTCTCTATTCGACAGCCAAACGCAACTGATGGTTCTGAATCGGTTTCTGTAAATATCAGCTCTGTAGCTGTCTTACAGCTCGATTTCAGTACAGAAAACCGAGGGTTCAAGTAAAGATGACTAAAATAATAAGAATATGTGTGTGGACCTAGCTCGGCTAGCAGACCCAATTTAGAACTCTGGATTCAACAGGCGAACGCGCCTGATCATTGTCAATCAGTTTCTGTAGATATCAGCTCTCTAGCTGTCCTACAACTCGATTCAAGTACAGGAAATCGAGAGTTGTCAAGATCACTCTAGCTCGGCTAACAGACCGAGTTCAGAGCTCTGGATTCAACAGACGAACGCGCATAATAATTCCAAATCGATTAGCTCGAATTATGTTCAGAAAACTGTCAGCGCGTGTCAAGATGACGCAAAACGGCCGATCCCGCCACAGTGCTTTTCGATAATATTCACCCGATCGAGCTGAGATCAAGATGACAAGTGATACGATCGAATATCACGGGGAAAATACGAGAGCTCAGACGAACTTGTTGCGTCCAAAACCCGGATAGCGAAGCCAAGCGCGGAACGCCGCACGGGGACTTCTGCCAGGCCGCCTGAAACGATGCGCGGGACGCTGGAAACCTCGCAGGAGACGCTTGCGGGGGCGCCGTTTACGATGCGTGGGGCCCTGCAAAGCGCGCAAGGAGGATCTACGAAGGAGCCTGGAAGAACTGGGCGCCGGCGGTAAACCGTCAACCTTTCTTACCGCCGGGGGACTCCTAGAGCTTCCTGACAGTATAATGTGGAAAAAAACTCCAGATAACGACTAGTTTTTGAGTCCAAGCGATTTCGACCTCTCAAGATGATTCTAACAAAAAACAAACAGTTTCGCAACCCAGTTCGAGTATCAGACCGAGTTCAGACCTCTCAATGCGACAGGCGGACGCGTCTGATGTCTCCGATTCGACTCATGTGATTACCAGCCCTGCAGCGCCCCTGCAGCCCGAGTTAAATGCAGGAAACCGACAGCATCTCTCAGGATGACTCGAATAATACAATAGTTTTGCGGATCTAGTTCGAGCAGCAGGCCGAGTTTCGAGTTTTCGGTTCGACCGACGAACGCGTCTGATGTGTCTGAATCGATTTCTGTGACCCGCTGCACTGTAGCCCTCTCCCAGCACGAGTTGAGTGCAGAAAATTCAGAGCACTTCTCAAGATGATTCGAAGAATACGAACAGTTTCGTGAACCCAGCTCGGGCAGCAGGCCGAGTTCAGATCTCTCGATCCAACAGACGAACGCGTCTGATGACCCCCAATCGATTTCTGTGAATATAAGCTCTGCAGCTGCCCTAGAGCTAGTACCGAAAAGTAAGAGCGTATGTCAAGATGACTGGAATAATACATATAGGTTGGCGGAGCTAGCTTGGCTAGCAGACCGAGTTCAGACCTCTCGATTCAACAGGCGAACGTGCCTGCTGATTCTGAATGCGATAGGTTTGCTGACCAGCTCTCTAGCTGCCCTACAGCTCGAGTTGAGTACCGAAAACCGAGAGCGTCTGTCAAGATGACTCGAATAATACGAATAGGTTTGCGGACCTAGCTCGGCAAGCAGACCGAGTTCAGACTTCTCGATTCAACAGGCGAACGCGCCTGATGATTCTAAATGCGATAGGGGTGCTTACCAGCTCTGTGGCTGCCCTAAAGCTCGAGTTAAGTACAAAATACCGACAACGCGTGACAAGATGAGTCGAAACGGCCGTTCCCGCCGGGACGCTTTTTGGCAGTAAAAGATGCCCGATCGAGCTGAGATCAAGATGGCGATCGGGAATAAGATCGAATATGACGGAACAAATTCTAGAGCTCTAACGAATTGTTGAATTTCGAGAACAAAATTTTGAACCGACCAAAAGTCAGCAAAAGGTCTGTCGAGATTTTTCTTGCAACTAGCTCTCCAGCGCTCCGGAATTAATCTTAAGCTTCCAGCACTGGGCGCCGGCGGTAAACCGTCAACCTTTCTTACCGCCGGGGGACTCGTAGAGCTTCCTGACAATATATAATGTGGAAAAGAATTTCAGAGAACGGCTAGTTTTTCAGCCCAACAATTATAGACCTCAAGATGACTCTAACAAAACAAACGAACAGTTTTCCAATCGAGCTCGAGTATGAAACCGAGTTCAGACCTCTGAATGCGACAGGCGGACGCCTCTGATGTCTGCGGATCGATTCCTGTAATTACCAGCTCTGCAGCCCCCCATACAGCCTGAGTTAACTGTAGAAAACCGAGAGTACCTCTCAGGATGACTCGAATAATACAACAGTTTCGCGGATCTCGTTCGAGCAGCAGACCGAGTTCCGAGCTCTCGATTCGACGAACGGACGCGCCTGATGTGTCGAAATCGATTCCTGTGACCAGCAGCAGTGTAGCCCTTCCCCTGCACGATTTAAGTACGGAAAACCGAGAGCACTTCTCAAGATGACTCGAACAATACCAATAGGTTTGCGAACCTAGCTCGGGGAGCAGACCGAGTTTAGAGCTCTCGATTCAACAGACGAACGCGCCTGATAATCTCAATCGATGTCTGTAATTATCGGCTCTGTGGCTGCCCTACAGATCGAGTTAAGTACAAAAAACCGAGAGCGTCTGCTACAATGACTCGAATAATACGAATAGGTTTGCGACCCTAGCTCGACTAGCAGACCAAGTTCAGACCTCTGGATTCAACAGACGAACGCGCCTGATCATTCTGAATGCATTAGCTGTGCTGACCAACTCTGTAGTTGTCCTGAAGCTCGAGTTATTGAGAAAACCGACAGCGCGTATCAAGATGACTCGAAACGGCCGTTCCCGCCCGTGCGTTTTTTGGCCTTCAAAGCTACCCGATCGAGCTGAGATCAAGATGGCGAGCGGGAATGAGATCGAACATCACGGGAAAAAACTACTAGAGCTCTAACGAATTGTCAAATTTCGAGAACAAAATTTTCAACCGACCAAAAGTCAGCAAAAGGTCCGTCGAGATTTTTCTTGCCAACTAGCTCTCCAGCGCTCCGGAATTACTCTTAAGCTTCCAGCAATAACTTGCTAAGGGAAGCTCTACAAGTTAATGACTTCCTAAGGGAAGCTCTACGAGTTAACTGGGCGCCGGCGGTAAACCGTCAACCTTTGTTACCGCCGGGGGACTCGTAGAGCTTCCTCACAACATATAATGTCGAAAAAAATTGCAGAGAACGAATAGTTTTTCAGCCCAACTCGAGTATCAGACCGAGTTCGGACCTCTGAATGCGACAGACGGACGCGTCTGATGTCTCCGATCGATTCCTGTGATTAACCGCCCTGCAGCCCCCCTACAGCCCGAGTTAAGTGCAGAACGCCGACAGTAGCTCTCAAGATGACTGGAAGAATACGAACAGTTTCGTGATTCTGGATCGTGCAGCAGACCGAGTTCAGAGCTCTGGATTCAACAGGCGAACGCGCCTGATTATTCTGAGTGTGATGGGTGTGCTTACCAGCACTGTAGCTGGCCTAAAGCTCGAGTAAGATAGAAAAATACCGACAACGCATATCAAGTTGACTCGAATAATACGAATAGGTTTGCAGACCTAGCTCGCCTAGCAGACCGAGTTCAGACTTATGGATTCAATAGGCGAGCGCGCCTGATGATTCTGCGTGCGAGAGGTGTGCGTACCAGCACTGTAGCTGCCCTACAGCTCGAGTTAAGTAGAAAATATCGACAACGCGTATCAAGTTGACTCGAATAACACGAATAGGTTTGCGGACCTAGCTCGGCTAGCAGACCGAGTTCAGACCTGACGAACGCGCCTGATTATTCTGAGTGCGATGGGCGTGCTTACCAGCACTGTAGCTGCCCCACAGCTCGAGAAAGATAGAAAAATACCGACAACGCATTTCAAGTTGACTCGAATAATACGAATGGGTTTGCAGACCTAGCTCGGCTAGCAGACCGAGTTCAGACTTATTGATTCAACAGGCGAGCGCGCCTGATGATTCTGCGTGCGATAGATGTGCGTACCAGCAATGTAGCTGCCCTACAGCTCGAGTTCAGTAGAAAATATCGACAACGCGTATCAAGTCGACTCGAACAATACGAATAGGTTTGCGAACCTAGCTCAGCTAGCAGACCGAGTTCAGACCTATGGATTAAACAGGTGAACGCGCCTGATGATTCTGAGTGCGATAGCTGTGCTTACCAGCTCTGTAGCTGTCCTACAGCTCGAGTTTAGTACAAAATACCGAGGACGCGTTGAAGATGACTCGAAACGGCCGTTCCCGCCAGAGTGCTTTTTGGCCTTCAAAGTTACCCGATCGAGCTGAGATCAAGATGGCGAGCGGGAATAAGATCGAACATCACGGGAAAAAATACTAGAGCTCCAACGAATTGTCAAATTTCGAGAACAAAATTTTCAACCGACCAAAAGTTGTCAAAGTTCCGTCGAGATTTTTCGAGCCAACTAGCTCTCCAGCGCGCCGGAATTACTCTTAGCTTCCAGCAATAACTTGCTAAGGGAAGCTCTACGAGTTATACCGAAGCTCTTCCGGAGCTCTGCCGAAGCGCTTCGCGCACCCTGGAGCCACGCGTATTGGGAAACTAGGAAGCCACGCTCCCGGACCTGCTGCAAGCTCCGGCAAGCTGCTGCGACGATCGTGGACCGGCGGAGCTGGGCGTGTCCTCCTCACCACTCACAGGCGGCTTCTTGTCTGAAACCCTTTACTCTCGAGGAGCTATCCGGCAACTTGTAAGCGTCCAAAACTGGCGCCGGCTGGTTACCGCCGGGGACCTCGTAGAGCTCCTAGCACGCGTAAGAGTGCTCAGCATCAAAAGAGAGGGCTTCTGGAAGCATTTCTCGAAAATGAGAAATTGCGATTTCTTTCATGTCGACATAAAGTTGGTTGCGCCAAGTGTTTTGATAGTGAAAGTGCATGTAGAGAGCCCATATTAAGACGTAGAGGCCCTCATAACCTTTTACAGGTGCGAAAAATCTGCTTTCTTAAAATGAATTGTCAAATATCTTTCAAATATTAGCAAAACCACCCAAAAGTTGTCACATTGTCCGCCTCGGCCGGGTGAACCAACTGGCGCCGGCGGTGAACCGTCAACCTGGTCACCGCCGGGAACCTCGTAGAGCTCCTTTCACGCGTAAGAGTGCTCAGAATCGAAAGATAAAGCTTCTGGAAGCATTTCTCGAAAAAGGGAAAAACTGATTTTTTTCGTGTCGACGAAGATGGTTCCCCCAAGTGTTTTGATAGTAAAAGTGCGCCTACAAAGCTCATATTAAGACAGAGAGACCCTCATAGTCGTTTACAGGTGCGAAAAATCTGCTTTCTCAAAATGAATTGTCAAATATCTTTGAAAAAATTGCAAAACCACCCAAAAGTTAACACTTTGTCCTTTCTGGCCGGGTCGACCAACTAACTCCACCCCGCGCCGGAATTCCTCTAGCTCATCGATAACGAAGAGCTCTACGAGGTACTAGCTCCTCCCCCCGCCGGAATTCCTCTAGCTCATCGATGCCGAAGAGCTCTACGAGGTACTCGGATAGCGAAGCCAAGCGCGGAACGCCGGGGGGCTCTGCCAGGCCACCTGACACGATGCGCGGGACACTGGAAACCTCGCAGGAAACGCTTGCAGGGGCGCCGTTTACGATGCGTGGGGCCCTGCAAAGCGCGCAAGGAGGATTTGCCTAGGTGCCTGGAAGAACTGCCGAAGCTCTTCCGTAGCTCTGCCGAAGCGCTTCGCGCACCCTGGAGCGACGCGTATTGGGAGACGCTAGGAAGCCACGCTCCCGGAAGACGCTGCGAACTGGGCGCCGGCGGTAAACCGTCAACCTTTGTTACCGCCGGGGGACTCGTAGAGCTTCCTGACAACATATACTGTCGGAAAAATAGAGAACAAATAGTTTTTCAGGCCAACTCGAGTATCAGACCAAATTCAGACCTCTGAATGCGACAGACGGACGCGTCTGATGTCTCAGAATCGATTCCTGTGATTACCCGCCCTGCAGCCTTCCTACGGCCCGAATTAAGTGCAGAATGCCGACAATAGCTCTCAAGATGACTGGAAGAATACGAACAGTTTCGTGATTCTGGATCGCGCGACAGACCGAGTTCAGAGCTCTGTATTCAACAGGCGAACGCGCCTGATGATTCTGAGTGCGGAAGTAGTGCTTACCAGCACTGTAGCTGCCCTACAGCTCGAGTTGAGTAGAAAATACCGACAACGCGTATCAAGTTGACTCGAATAATACACACAAGTTTGCGGACCTAGCTCGGCTAACAGACCGAGTAAAGACCTCTGGATTCAATAGGCAAACGCGTCTGATCATTCTGAGTGCGATAGGAGTGCGCACCAGCACTGTAGCTGCCCTACAGATCGAGTTAAGTAGAAAATACCGGCAACGCGTATCAAGTTGACTCGAATAATACAGACAGGTTTGCGGACCTAGCTCGGCTGACAGACCGAGTTCAGACCTCTGGGTTCAACAGACGAACGCGCCTGATCATTCTGCATGCATTAGCTGTGCTTACCAGCTCTGTAGCTGCCCTAGAGCTCGAGTTATGTCCAGAAAACCGTCAGCGCATATCAAGATGACTCGAAACGGCCGATCCCGCCACAGTGCTTTTTTGCCTTTAAAGTTACCTGATCGAGCTGAGATCAAGATGGAGAGCAGGAATAAGATCGAATATCACGGGAAAAAATACTAGAGCTCTGACGAATTGTCAAATTTTGAGAACGAAATTTTCAACCGACCAAAAGTCAGCAAAAGTTCCGTCGAGATTTTTCGAGCCAACTAGCTCTCCAGCGCGCCGGAATTACTCTTAGCTTCCAGCTATAACTAGCTAAGGGAAGCTCTACGAGTTACTCCGACAACCTGCTGCGAGAATCGTGGACCGGCGGAGGTGGGCGTGTCTCCCTCACCACCCACCTCCGGCTTCTAATCGGAAACCCTCGGCTCTGAAGGAGCTATCCGGGAATTTTGAATTTGGAGAACGAAATTTTCAACCGACCACTGGGCGCCGGCGGTAAACCGTCAACCTTTCTTACCGCCGGGGACTCGTAGAGCTTCCTCACAATATATACTGTGGGAAAAAACTCCAAAGAACGACTATTTTTTAAGCCCAAGCGATTTCAGACCTCTCAATATAACGCTAACAAAAAACAAGCAGTTTCGCAACCCAGTTCGAGTATCAAACCGAGTTCAGATCTCTGAATGCGACAGGCGGGCGCGTCTGATGTCTGCGAATCCACTCATGTGATTCCCAGCCCTGAAGCAGCCCGAGTTAAGTGCAGAAAACCGACAGTATCGACTCGAATAAATAATAGTTTGCAAACCTAGTTCGAGCAGCAGACCGAGTTCCGAGCTCTGAAATCGACCGAAAGATGCGCCTGATGTGTGCAAAGCGATATATGTGACCTGCAGCTGTTTGTAACAATGAGCCCTGTAGCTGCCCTACAGCTCGAGTTAAGTACAGAAAACCGAGAGCGTCTATCAAGATGACTCGAATAATACGAATAGGTTTGCGGACCTAGCTCGGCTAGCAGACCGAGTTTAGACCTCTCGATTCAACAGGCGAACGCGCGTGATGATTCTCAGTGCGATAGGCGTGCTTACCAGCACTGTAGCTGCCCTAAAGCTCGGGTTAAGTACATAAAATCGAGAGTGTCTATCAAGATGATTCGAATAATACGAATAGGTTTGCGGACCTAGCTCGGCTGGCAGACCGATTTCAGACCTCTGGATTCAACAGGCGAACGCGCGTGATCATTCTGAGTGCGATAGCTGTGCTTACCAGCTCTGTAGCTGCCCTGAAGCTCGAGTTAAGTACAAAATACCAACAGCGCGTATCAAGATGACTCGAAACGGTCATTCCCGCCAGGACGCTTTTTCGCCTTCAAAGTTACCCGATCGAGCTGAGATCAAGATGGCGAGCGGGAATGAGATCGAATATCACGGGAAAAAATACTAGAGCTCTAACGAATTGTCAAATTTCGAAAAGAAAATTTTCAACCGACCAAAAGTCAGCAAAAGAGATTTTTCTTGCCAACTAGCTCTCCAGCGCTCCGGAATTACTCTTAAGCTTCCAGCAACTGGCGCCGGCGGTGAACCGTCAACCTGGTCACCGCCGGGAACCTCGTAGAGCTCCTCTCACTGCTAAGAGTGCAGAGAATCGAGACAGAGTCAAAAAATTCAGATTTTTCAAAAATCTTGAAGTTCGATTTTTTCGATTTTCATATTCGCTTAGTTCCTGGAAGTCAGCTCCTGTAAAAATGCATCGAGAGAGCTGAGCTGCTGTTAGAGGGAAGTTTATATGCCAATACTCGGCGTAAAAATCTGCTTTCTAAAAATAAATGGTCAAATATCTTTCAAAAAATCGCAAAACCACCCAAAAGTTGCCACATTGTCCGTCCTGGCCGGGTGGGCCAACTGGCGCCAGCGGTGAACCGTCAACCTGGTCACCGCCGGGAACCTCGTAGAGCTTCTTCCACGCGAAAGAGTGCTCAGAGTCGAAAGGGAGAGCTTCTCAAAGCATTTCTCAACAAAAGAGAACAATTGATGTTTTCGTGTCGACACGAAGATGGTTGCTCCAAGTGTTTTGATAGTAAAGGAGCGCCTACGGAGCTCATATTAAGACAGAGAAGCCCTTATAGTCGTTTACAGGTGCGAAAAATCTGCTTTCTCAAAATAAATGGTGAAATATCTTTCAAAAAATCGCAAAACCACCCAAAGGTAATCACTTTGTCCGTTCTGGCCGGGTCTGCCAACTAGCTACCCCGCGCCGGAATTCCTCTAGCTCATCGATAACGAAGAGCTCTACGAGGTATAACTTGCTAAGGGAAGCTCACGAGTTACTTGTAAGCGTCCAAAACCCGGATAGCGAGGCAAGGCGCGGAGCGCAGTGCGCTCCAAAGCGCCGCACGGCGACCTCTGCCAGGCCGCCTGGAACGATGCGTGGGGCGCTGGAAACCTCGCAGGAGACACCTGCGAAGGCGTCTTTTACGACGCGCGGGGCTCTGTGAAACATACCACGACACCTCTGCCTAGGGGCCTGCGAGCACTGGCGAAGCTCTGCCGAAGCTTTGCCGAAGCGCGTCGCGCACCCTTGAGCCACGCGTATTGGGAAGCGCTAGGAAGCCACGCTCCCAGACCCGCTGCCGGTTCCGGCAACCTGCTGCGGGGATCGTGGACCGGCGGAAGTGGGCGTGTCCTCCTTACCACCCACCGCCGGCTTCTTCTCTGAAACCCTCAGCTCTCCAAGGAGCTATCCGGGAACTTGGTAGCGTGCAAAACCCGGAGAGCGAAAGGAGCCTTTGGGGAGGGGAAATCTTTCCTGCAGAGCTCCGGCCGCGCTGCCGAAGCGCTGGGAGAAACGCTTCCATGCTTGCCTGCACGCGTGCAGGCTTGCGTGGAAGCTTGCCGGAAGCTCTCCCGGACACGTTCCCGGTTCATCGGCGCTGCTGCGAGGCCTGTGGGCCGCCGTGGAGGAGCTTCTGGCAGGCACCACCACCGTCCGGCTTCTAATCTCAAACCCTTTAGCTCTCAGCGAGCTCTCCGGGAAGAAGTCACCAAAAGTTCCGTCGAGTTTTTTCGGGCCAACTAGCTCTCCAGCGCGCCGGAATTACTTTTAGCTTCCCGCAATAACTTGCTAAAAGGAAGCTCTGCGAGTTATTCTAGAGGGCTCTAGCAATATCCCCTGCAGCGCTGCTGGGGCGCTGCCAGGAACGCTTCCACGCGTGCCTGCACGAGTGCAGGCACACATGGACGACGCCCCCGAATCTGCTGCCGGGACGGACGAGCCGCTGCGAGGATCGTGGAGTGACAGGGATGAGCTGCTGGCCGGCACCACCACCGTCGGGCTTCTTATCTAAAACCTTCTAGCTCTCAGAGAGCTCTTCGGGAAGTTTAACGACATGCTCAGGTCGAGGCCCTTTTTCCCATTCTAGCAGTTTAACGACCTGCTCAGGTCGTGCTCAGATTCAACTTGGTAGCGTCACTTGGTAGCGTCTACAGCCCGAAGAGCGAAGACTCCCTCGGGAACCGGAAATCTTTTCTCGGGAAGTCTGGGGGGCCTCCGTGCAGCGCTGCCGAAGCGCTGCCAGGAACGCCCCCATGCGTGCCTGCACGCATACAGGCACGCGTGGAAGCTTGCCGGAAGCTCTCCTGGATACGTTGCCGGGCCGGGCGAGGCGCTGCGAGGCCTGTGGACCGCCGTGGAAGGGCCCCTGGCGGGCACCACCACTGTCCGGCTTCTAATCTTAAACCTTTTAGCTCTCAGCGAGCTCTCCGGGAAAAAACCCGGACAGCGAAGACACCCTCGGGAACAGGAAAGCTTTCCTGGAGAGCTCTGGAAGGCCGCCCTGCGCGCTGCTGAAGCTCTGCCAGAAACGCTTCCATGCGTGGCTGCACGCGTGCAGGCACGCGTGGAAGTTTGCCGGAAGCTTTCCCGGACCCGTCGCCGGCTCGCCGGAGTTTCTGCGGGGAACGTGGAGCGCCGTGGAAGAGCTTCTGGCGGGCACCACCACCGTCCGCCTTCTAATCTTAAACCCTCTAGCTCTCAGCGAGCTCTCCGGGATCTGACTCGCAGAGCTTCCCTAAGCTAGTTGCTGGAGCTTCAGAGTAATACCTCGTAGAGCTCTTCGGCATCGATGAGCTTGAGGAAATCCGGCGCGGGGTGGAGCTAGTTGGCCCACCTGGCCGAGGCGGACAATGTGACAACTTTTCGGTGGTTTTGCGAAATTTTGAAAGATATTTGATCATTTATTTTGAGAAAGCAGTTTTTTTGCGCGTCGCATCGGCATATGAACTCCTCTCTGACAGCAGCTTAGCTCTCTCGATGCATTTTTGCATGAGTTGACTTCCAGGAACTGAGCGAATATCAACACCGGAAAATCGAAAATGAAGATTTTCGAAAAATCTCTATTTTTTTTACTCTGTGTCGATTCCCAGCACTCCTATCAGTGGGAGAGCTCTGCGAGGTTCCCGGCGGTCATCAGGTTGACGGTTCACCGCCGGCGCCAGTTCGGGCGCGCTGGAGAGCTAGTTCGCCAGAAAAATCTCGACGGAACTTTTGCTGACTTTGGGTCGGTTGAACATTTTTTTCTCCAAATTCCAACATTCGTTAGAGCTCTTTTTTTTCTGAGTCATTCGATCTTATTGCCGCTCGCCATCTTGATCTCAGATCGATCAGGTGAATATTACTATCGAAAAGCACGGTGGCGGGATCGGCCGTTTTGAGCCATCTCGATATGCGCTGACAGTTTTCTGAACATAACTCGAGCTTTAGGACAGCTACAGAGCTGGTAAGCACAGCTAATCGATTTAGAACGATTGGGCGCGTTCGCCTGTTGAATCCAACGGTCTGAACTCGGTCTGTTAGTCGAGCTAGGTCCGCAAACCTATTGGTATTATTCCCGGAAAGCTCGCTGAGAGCAAAAGGGTTTAAGATTAGAAGCCGGGCGGTGGTGGTGCCCGCCAGGAGCTCCTCCGCGGCGCTCCAGAATCCCCGCAGCAGGTCGTTCGAGCCGGCAACGGGTCCGGGAGAGCTTCCGGCAAGCTTCCACGCGTGCCTGCATGCGTGCAGGCACGCATGGAAGCGTTTCTGGCAGCGGTTCCGCCGCGCTCCAGGGGGGCTCCGAAGGCTCTCCAGAAAAGATTTCCCGCCCCCGAGATTCTCTTCGCTCTCCGGGTTTTGGACGCTACCAAGTTCGAGTCATATTGACAGAAACCCTGGGTTTTCTGTACTTAACTCGATCTGTAGGACAGCTACAGAGCTGACATCTACAGAACCCGATTCCAAATCATCAGTTCCGTTTCTCTGTCGAATCCAGAGCTCTGAACTCGGCTCGCTGCTGGATCTAGAATCGCGAAACTATTTCTATTGGTCGAGTCATCTTGAGAAGTACTCTCTGTTTCCTTCACTCAACTCGCTGAGGAGGCCCAGTGCTTGTTCTCACTCGATTTGAAGACATCAGGCGCGTCGGCCTGTCGAATTCAGAGCTCGGAACTCGGTCTGCTGCCGGAATCAGGTCTGCATATTGTTCGAGTCATCCTGAGATGTGCTGTCGGTTTTCTGCACTTAACTCGGGCTGTAGGGGTGATGCAGGGCTGGTAATGACAGGAGTCGATTCGCAGACATCAGACGCGTCCGCCTGTCGCATTCAGAGGTCAAAAATATTTCACTACTGGAATGTCGTAGGTGCTGTTGCTTTTCTCAACTTAAGTCGAGCTAGGAGGCTCTACGAGTCTCCCGGCGGTAACCAAGGTTGACGGTTTACTGCCGGCGCCCAGTTATTGCTGGAAGCTTAAGAATAATTCCGGAGTGCTGGAGAGCTAGTTGGCAAGAAAAAATCCGCGGCGCCGGCGGTAAACCGTCAACCTTCGTTTTTTTTTTGGGGGAGGCTGACCAGGCACCGAGCGCCCCAGCGCCCGTTAAGTGCCTACCTAGTCTCTCTGCAGCTGGAGGTCTTGGGCCACCTGGACTGCGGCCCGCAAGAGGCCCTCGAGACCCGAAAGCTCAGCGTCAGTGATACTGCTATGGGAGGGGAGTGCCTGTGCACAACGCCCTACTATTTCCCATATGATTGGACAAGGAGAGGAGGCTTGGGGGAAGAGGGAGACTACACGAGCTCTCTTATCTCTATGCTCAGGGTCAGGGTAAGGGTCATGGAATCGAGGAATATATCCAATCTGCAGAAACCAGCCAACGCCCACACCTTGGGCACACACTCCGCCGTCGAAGGATCCGCGGAGGCCAATAACTCGAAAGTTGTCTCGGACATCAGAACGAAAGATATGGTGGTGGAACAGCTCTCTGAATATCTGGCCTTCCCGTGCTAAGTGGGTAAGTTCATCAGCTACTGTGTTACTCTCTCGATATATGTGTCGAATGAAGTCGTTGCCCCATGAGGGGGGTCGTATTCCTTCCTCCTCCAACTCTTCCAAAAGAGAAATAATATTTGCCACCCGCCTACGATAAGAAGCCCCATCTCCTCCTTCTCCTCCCTCAACCTTCCAGAGACCATTGATCCAGTTACAGATAAGAAGCGAATCGCCCGTCAGCTCGAGACCGATCCCATCATCACTCAGATCCCAAGTCGGCTCCTGTTCATTGTTCGAGGCCAATCTCTGGGCCAGCTTCTCGGACTCCTTCGCCGACAACGGACGAGCCAACATCTCCTCCCCCCTCTCCTTTATGTAGTCTCCTCTCCCTCCAGTTCCTCCACGGACAACAAACAAGTCAAACAGAGACCCCAAAGTACAAGCTTCCAGGAACTGCCTGCAATACTGAACGAAGTCAGAGTAAGAGAAAGAGCACGCCCTCCACCACCGATCCTCCAGATTCACAAACGAGGGAAATATCGTCTGGAACATGAAACACCAAGGATGTTCACCCGTCGCCTGCCCCTTAGTACTGCCTAATCGTGTCAGTTTCGAGGCCTCCTTCCACTTCCACTGTGAACGCCAATATTTTGACTCCAGTGTCCTTTTCTCCTCCCACCTCGGGGTACAGCACATCAGAAGCCGGCGTGCGTCACGATGCGCACGAGGATACACCGTCTGTTGTCCAGGTCCAGGAACAGCCACCCTCCGACGTTTCGGGGGGGGCCTGGGGGAATCCCTAGGCCCCCCCCGCTCACAGGGAACTTCAACATCTCGAGAAGAAGAGGCCCTATCAGAGGGCATAGCAGAAGAGACCATCCCATGCATATCTGAAGAGACAGCGCCCATCCCATTCGTATCTGAGGAGACTGCGCCCATCCCATTAGTAACTGCAGAGACAGCACCCATCCCACTGGTAACTGAAGAGACTCCCACCATCCCATTAGTAACTGAAGAGACCACACCCATCCCACTGGTAACTGGAGAGACCATCCCATGCATATCAGAGACAGCACCCATCCCACTGGTAACTGAAGAGACTCCCACCATCCCACCAGTAACTGAAGAGACCACATCCATCCCACTGGTAACTGGAGAGACCATCCCATGCATATCAGAAGAGACCACACCCATCCCATTCATATCTGAAGAGACTGCACCCATCCCACTAGTAACTGAAGAGACAGCCCCCATCCCATTGGTAACTGAAGAGACCTCCCCCATCCCATTGGTAACTAGAGAGCCCGCGACCATTCCTGGGCTCAGCTCCGACTCAGGAATCTGATATCCGCTGTCGACATTAGCTCCAAAATATGATGCTATGTCAGCTCCAAGCTGCCACAAGGAATAAAGAACTCTCTGCACTGCACTCTGGCACTTTGCTTCAAAGAACATCCGTCTAGCAATTCTGAGTCGAGCTGGCTTCCAAACAACCCAACTTTCGGAGGCTGGCTTTTGGGGTGACGTCATCTGGTAAAGACAATTTCCCTCAAAGACATTCAGGCTCTGCAAGGAGTCCCTGTCCCAACTAATACCTTGACTTCCATAAATGAGAATGCTCTGAACCCGAGTGATATAACTCCTACACTTGGCCGAAAACGGGACTGCCTTTGATCTAAAATAAGCTGCATGCGCATGGAAGGCTCGTCGCGCGGCCCCGATCCGCCGCCGAAGGTCCTGGTGTGCCTCCCTATAGCTACAGTATATGCTGTTCCCCAAGACATTCATCTCATCAACTACTTTGAACGGCACCATCTGATCCTGAACCCGAACCAGGATAGGATGTTTTGGCTTCTCCGAGAAACCGATAAACGCGACCTCGAGCGACTCGATCTTCCATTCGAATCCCCATCCCCGCAGAGTCTCTGTCATGTCTCCTACCTGTCGCCTAAACTCCTCCTCCGAAGATCCCAAGATAAAGATGTTGTCGGCATATAGCAAGTGGTGTACAGGAACCGAGGCCGAAACTTCTCCCACCGAGTTTGGATCCAGACAATGAAACCCAATCCCCTGCTCATCCCAAAGCTTAAATAAAGGAGCCCACATCGCAACGACTATCAGGTTCCACAAGGAGGGGCTGTCGTTCCCACCTGTCCTGATGTGGGTATCAATTCCCACATCTGGCAGCTGCAAGCCCTGGAAGAGAAGCGAAGTGACCTCGCACGGCATAGGCACGAGCACACCGTACTGGAGCCAGGGAGGGATAGAGAGGACGTCGAACGCACGTTTGACCGTCGAGATTTTCGTGTTCTGGAAAGCTTGCTTCACATCCGCTGACCCCAGAACCAGACGTCGATCCTTCCCCCACTGTGAGGCGTGTTGTGCTGCTGCCTTAAGTCCTGCAAATATCTCGGTGCATGATCTTTTGGGAACGAAACCGAATAACGATGCATGAGTGCCAGCCTGGAGACAATATGGTTCAAGCATGATCGAGAGACAAGTACTGTACCACTTCTTAAAGATACTCTCCACAGAAATACGCCTCGTATCAGAAACATCGCATATCGGATAAGATTTGGGAAGTAGTGTCGTCAATGTTTGATGCCAAGAAGATGGAGGTACAACAATGCCACGTAAGATATCACAAAATAATCGCTTGATAGTGCGAACGGCTCTCCACGGAAGCGCTTTGATTACTTCTGCCCCCACCCCGTCTGGTCCCGTGGCTTTTCCAGGGTTGAGTCGAGCTCGGGCCCGAAGGACCACCGCCATCGTGAGCGTCGCCTCCTGGGGTCTGGGGGACCCCTGGAGCTCCTCCCTGAGGCCCTGGACAATCTTGATCGACCGCCGACGCTCCTCCTCATCCTCGCAGACCTCCTTCAACTTCATCATCTCCTCCATCCACCTCTCCCTGTCCACGCTCTCCTCCCCCTCAATCTTCACCGCCTTCAAAGCTGCTTTACGTGGACGCTCCGCTTCCCATTCCAGCTTTGCTCGTTTGAATTTTCTCGCTTCCCGATCTCTTTTTCTGCGTAGAAGTCGATAGGCTAACGTCCCCCTCTCCGCCCTCCTCCGGTAGACCTGCACATCCAAGGACCGCAGCAACTCCGATCGTTCAGGGGGTCGAGCTGGGCGCTTCGGGGTACATTCGGTGGCCGACGCACACGAATAGATAACACTCTCTGCCTGACACATAAGTTGGCACGAAAATAGATTGGCATCCAACAACTGGCGACACGATCGACGAGCAGACAAGTTGAGTGGGTCCCAGCCTTTCAAGGTTCGAGAACGTCGTGAGAGATTCCGTCTCGCCGACTCCCTGGAAGCCACTCTCAGAGAAGCTCGAACAAGGGCATGATCTGATAATCTCATCACGGCTCCCTGCTGCTGTCCTACGTACAGAAACTCAACCGAGCACCCCGACACCTGCGATCCATGAGGAACAAGGATGTAATCCAGCACTTCACGGCGGGACCCCTTCCGATAATCAAACCAAGTCGGCTTCCTAGCTCCAAAAGAATTCGAAGCACACATACGCTCCTGAACCAACCAATCCTCCACCTCCTGTCGCAAGCTCTCCACCTTCTCCTTCCTCTCCCGCTCCTTGGTCCCCGTGGCCTGGATCTGCACTACCTCCAAGCCTCCTCCCGAATAAACCTCCTCCTCATGCTGTAAGTGTGGCTGTATCTCAACATTCGCATCCATGGCAACAACAAGACGACAGAAGCCATAACGACGGCATACGTACTTTCTGAGCAAGCTCACCGACTGGAGTGCACAATGTGATATCTCCAGAAACTCGGGCTGGCTGGCATCAGGCAAGTACAATGAGACAAAGAGCATCCGTCCAGCAAGGATCGCGCACCACCTCTCTGAGGCCCATTGGCCTCGAACACTATCAGCCCTCCGATAGAGTATCATAGCACGGCGATCCTCCGAGACGTGGTAGTACAGTCCCATTTTGACAAGCCATTGCGCCATAACGTCGATGTTCTGAGACTCCTGTACCCCCAGGAAATCCCAGCCTAGGTGTGCTCCGTAGACTACCCTCGTCAGAACACTATAAGCTTTGTCATCCTTCCTCCCCGCACGTTGAAGGTTGAGCGTGGCGAAGCGGACTTCCGTCGGCTCCGCCCGTCGGCGTCACTGAGAAGCAGCCCTGGAGTCCGTGACTAGCTCCTCGAGCTCTGTCGCCGTCATGGTGATGCCGTGCCTCTGGGCGAAAGACGTCCAAGCTGCTGGGATAACTCGCCACTGCCCAGATCCCCCGAAGCTGGCCGCCTGATACTCGGCCAGCAAGCTCCGCTTCCCCTCAACGGGGTCAGAGTACATCGTGGACGGCGACTTTCCGTATCCAGTCGATCCTTTGAGGAAGATGGTGGGGTGCTTCCTGCTCCAGACACCATAAAATCGGCCAACTGCTTGATTGTGTGGGATCTTCTCGTCTGGGACCTCTGCACGAACTCTCAAACGAGACACCTTCGACTTCACCTTGGTGTAAAAGGCGTGGTTAAGCGATTCGTCATCATTTATACGTGTGAGAGCGCGCTGTACAGCATAGACCACTTCACTCCCTGCCCCAACCTTAAATCTAATCTTGATATTCCCCGTCATCGGTTTCGATCTGGCAAGTTTCTCAGAGCTGACCACATCCACTTGACCGTGTAACTGCTCGTTATCCGCTTTCAATAGACCCAGGGTGTTCTGGAGTAGTGTGCAGGCATCCGTATCGTCGATCATCGTAAGTTCCCTACTCGTGCGATTCGACCAGTCCTGGACCCATCCGTACAATTCTACATATGTAGGAGTAAATTTTGCCGTCGATGTTCGTCCTGCAAATCTCGGGGCTGCTATCGTAGAGTTAGAGGATCCAATCGAAGCAGTATCCTGGCTGGCCAGGGTCTCCAAGTTCTTAAGCCTAATCTCCTGCTCCTGCTGTTTCTTCTCAATGGCCGTGAGTTTCTCTGTCTGGACCCCGAGACGTTGATCCATACTACTAATACGCACGTCAGTGGCCACCGAGGCGGCCTTCGACTCATCATGATTCTGAAAGGACATCTGCATGAACAATCGCAAACTCTCATCTTTTTGAAGACTCAGAATTTTCTCTCTCATGGCCTTTTGATCACGAATGTCACCTCCCGTCTTGTCCACCTTCTCCTCCTCCTCCATATCCGTCTTCATCCTCTTGCTACCCTGACCGTCAACCTCCATTTCTTCTGGAAAGAACTGGCGAAACGACCCTTCTTGAACTTACAGAGACACCAAGAACGATGCGAGTAGTGTCGATAAGGTCGGGAACGACGAAATATGCAACACTCTAGGCGACAGTAATCCTCCCAATAGAAGTCTTCCAGATCTGCAAAGAATCGATCCCAAACACAGCTAGGCTCTCCGAGAGGATATAAGACGTTCCACCCTCCTGCTGGCTCTCCGAAGCTGTTCGTGACCGCACAGACGATACAACAATACTCAACTCGCACACGTGGAATGAATAATGGACGAGAGCAAAAATGGAAGAAGGCACGCTCCCAAGAACAAAAGCAGATGCAGACGTATGCGTGCTCCACTCGTACCAGCAGGGCGTTGCCTCCCAGTAACCAGTTCAATCAGGAGCCTGATGCCAGCAGAGGGGCCGCAGGCTGTCCAAGATGTGTGCGGAAGAGTGTACAGTATGTGGAACCCAACTCCCTACTGCACAATGCAGCTCGAGAGAGCCCCCCGGCGGGGCAAGGCCGAGGGAGAGCGGGAGGTAAGCTCCGCGTCCTCAACCTTCGTTACCGCCGGGGGACTCGTAGAGCTTCCTGACAACATATAATGTAGAATAAACAATTACACCGAAAAAATATTTTTTCAGCCGAAGCAATTTCAAACCTCTCGGATGCAACAGCCAAACGTCCCAGATGCTTCTGGATTGTCTTCTGTACGAGCTCTGTAGCTCTTCTACAGCCCGAGTTATGTGCGTATGTAAATCGACAGCACCTCTCAAAAGAACTCGAACAATACGAATAGTTTGGCAAATTCGCTGCCCGGAAGCTTTGCGAGGCCTCTGGAGCACGTTCTACGGGAATGTATTGGAACAGACGCTTCGGGACACGCTGCGGAACCCGAACCCCCACGGAGGGGCACGTGGAGCGGTTGGCGGAAGGGTGCGGCGGCGTACGCGCACCGGCCGGCTTCTTCTCTAACAACCCTACGTAACTCACGAGGCTATCCGGGAACACCCCCGGGGACGGGAAATCTTTCCGTGAGAGCTCTGGGGGCCCCCTGCAGCGCTATTGCAGCGCTGCCAGGAACGCTTCCATGCGTGTCTGCACGCATGCAGGCACTCTTGGAAGCTCGCCAGAAGCTCCCCCGGACCAGTTGCCGGTTTACCGGAGCTGCTGCGGGGAACGTGGACCGCCGTGGAAGAGCTCCTGGCGGCCACCACCACCGTCCGGCTTCTGATCTTAAACCCTCTAGCTCTGAGCGAGCTCGAGCTTGCTTAGGGAAGCTCTACGAGTTACTTGTCTGCCCGGAACGTGGGCGCGCCAATCCCAGTTCCTCGCCCCAGGCGAGACGAGACGTGCCCGCGTTCGTGCGAACGCTTGTCAGGCAGCCCCGGCACGCTTGACAGCCTCGAGCTTGTTTGAAACGTGCGTGGTGGCGCTGGCAAGCTTGCCTGGCACGCTTCCGGGAAGCTGAGAGCGACGCTTCCACGCGTGCCTACACGCGTGGGAGCTCGCTGCCCGGGAGCTTCCCGAGGCCTCTGGGGCACGTTCTACGGAAACGTATTGGAATAGACGCTCTGGGACACGCTGCAGAACCCGAGGAGCCAGGGAAGGCAACGTGGAGCGGTGGACGGAAGGGTGCGGCGGCGAACGCGCACCTGCTGGCTTCTTCTCCAACAACCTTACTTTTCCCGGGAAGCTCTCTGAGAGGTAGAGGGTTTTAAATTAAAGGCCGGACGGTGGTGGTGCCCGCCAGCAGCCCATCTCTGCCGCTCCACGGTCCTCGCAGCAACTCGCCCGTCCCGGAGCGGGTTTGGGCGCGCGTCCGGCGCGCGTCCGCGCGTGCCTGCACGCGTGCAGGCACGCGTGGAAGCGTTCCTGCCAGCGCTTCGGAAGCGCTGCAGGGGCGCCCACGGAGCTCCAGAAACGCTTCACGAGAGCGCTGGGGGCTCGCCAAGAGAGCTTTCCAGTGTGTGTTCTCTTTGCTCTCCGGGTTTTGGACGCTACCAAGATCCGGGGCAGGGCGGAGCTAGTTGGTCGACCTAGCCCGGACGGATAGTGTTCCCGGGGAGCTCTCTGAGAGCTAGACGGTTTTAGAATAGAAGCCGGACGGTGGTGGCGCCCGCCAGCAGCCCATCTTCGCCCGACCAGAATCCTCGCAGGGGTTCGCTTGATGCCGCAGCCCGTCCGGGGGAGCTTCCGGCAAGCGCCCACACGTGCCCGCACGCGTGGAAGCAGGCGTGGAAGCGTTCCCGGCAGCGCTTCAGAAGCGCTTTCAGGCCCAGAGGCGCTTCACGAGAGCGTCCGAGGGCTGGCCAGGAGAGCTTGCCGGTGTGTGTGTTCTTTGCTCTCCGGATGGACTCGTAGAGCTTCCCTAAGCTAGCAGCTGGAAGCTTAAGAGTAATACCTCGTAGAGCTAGAGGAATAACTCGTAGAGCTTCCCTTAGCTAGTTATAGCTGGAAGCTAAGAGTAATTCCGGCGCGCTGGAGAGCTAGTTGGCAAGAAAAATCTCGACGGAGCTTTTGCTGACTTTTGCTCAGTTGAAAATTTGGTTCTCGAAATTTGAACATTCGTTAGAGCTCTAGTATTTTGTCCCATGATATTTGATCTTATTCCCGCTTGCCATCTTGATCTCAGCTCGATCGGGTAACTTTGAAGGCCAAAAAGCACACGGGCGGGAACGGCCGTTTCGAGTCATCTTGATACGCGCTGTCAGTTTTCTCAAGATAACTCGAGCTTTAGGACAACTACAGAGCTGTTCAGCACAGCTAATGCATTCAGAATGATCAGACGCGCTCGTCTTTTCAATCCAGAGGTCTGAAATCGGTCTGCTAGCCGAGCTAGGGTCGCAAACCTATTTGTATTATTCGAGTCATTGTAGCAGACGCTCTCGGTTCTTCGTACTTAACTCGATATGTAGGGCAACCACAGGCCGATAATCACAGAAATCGATTGAGAACTATCAGGCGCGTCCGTCTGTTGAATCTAGAGCTCAGAACTCGGCCTGCTTCCCGAGCTAGGTTCGCGAACCTATTGGTATTGTTCGAGTCATCTTGAGAAGTGCTCTCTTTTCTCTTTACTTAATTCGTGCTGGGGGAGGGCTACAGTGTTGCTGGTCACAGGAATCGGTTTTTAAGACATCAGGCGCGTCCGTTCGTCGAACCGAGAGCTCGCAACTCGGTCAGCTGCTTGAACGAGATTCGCGAAACTGTTGTATTATTCGAGTCATCCTGAGAGGTACTCTCGGTTTTCTGCACTTAACTCAGGCTGCATGGGGGGCTGCAGAGCTGGTAATCACAGGAATCGATCCGTAGACATCAGACGCGTCTGATTGTCGCATTCAGAGCTCTGAACTCAGTTCCATACTCGAGCTCGATTGGAAAACTGTTCGTTTGTTTGTTAGAGTCATCTTGAGAGGTCTATAATCGCTTGGGCTGAAAAACTAGTCGTTCTCTGAAATTTTTCCACATTATATGGCGCCGGCGGTGAACCGTCAACCTGGTCACCGCCGGGAACTTCGTAGAGCTCCTAGCACGCGTAAGAGTGCTTAGCATGAAAAGAGAGGGCTTCTGGAAGCATTTCTCGAAAAAGAGAAAACATGATTTGTTTGATGTCGACATGAAGTTGGTTCCGCCAAGTGTTTCAATGGTAAAAATGCACCTAGAGAGCTTATATTAAGAGAGAGAGGCCCTCATATTTGTCTACAGGTGCGAAAAATCTGCTTTCTCAAAATAAATGGTCAAATATCTTTCAAATATTCGCAAAACCACCCAAAAGTTGCCACATTGTCCGCCTCGGCCGGGTGGGCCAACTAGCTCCACCCCGCGCCGGAATTCCTCTAGCTCATCGACTGGCGCCGGCGGTGAACCGTCAACCTGGTCACCGCCGGGAACCTCGTAGAGCTCCTTGAATCCGTGAGAAAGCTCAGCATCAAAGCGGGAGCTTCTGGGAGCTTTTCTACAAAAACTTCAAGTTGAGATTTTTTCGGAGTCAACATGAAGTCGGTTCCTTCAAGTGAACTGGTACTGAAAATGACTCTAGATGGCCGAGCTGATCAGGGAACGAAGTTTATATCTCAATGCTCGGAGTAAAAATCTGCTTTTTCAAAATGAATTGTCAAATATCTTTCAAAAAATTGCAAAACCACCCAAAAGTTGTCACATTGTCCGCCTCGGCCGGCTGGACCAAAGTTCTCACTCCCAGCGAAGCTATTCATATGAAGTCTCGCGCTCTCAGTGAGAGCGCGAGACCATTCTGCGTCGACAAACATGCACCAGAACTCTCTAGGTCACCCATAGATCGATATAAATTAGAAAAAAAATCATCCGACACAAAAAATATAAAATTGTACAAATCGATATTTTTCATTGATTTTGAAAATTCTAATCAATTTGGGCACTCTCGAGGCTCCCATTCGATGTCTCGCATGTCGCTACTTCGATTGGAATGTACCTGGCATGCATAGCATGCACTCAGCTCGAGTTATCATCGAAACACCGTTCGCAACACGCATACATAGAGACAGTATTTCGAGCATAACTCCTGACTCAGCCATTTCTAGGAACTCTCGAGCTTCCAGTGTGACGCGCCAGATCATTCTGCATCGACTGGTGTGCGTGAGAGGTCTGTAGCTTGCTGACAGCTCGAGTTAAGTAAAGCCAACCACCGTCACCTGCCAAACTGCACTGCAGGCAAAGTCGGTTCCTGCAAGTCTTTTGACAGTAATATTGCCCCTAGAGCCCTGAAAATTTTACCAGCAGGTGCGCCATAGCTTACTGTATGTGAGAAAAATCCGTTTTCTGAAAACGAATTGTCAAATCTTGCACAAAGTTTCAAAAACCGACCCCAGGTTAACACATTGTCTCTTTTGGTCGGGTCGGCCAACTAGCTCCACCCTGCGCCCGAATTCCTCTTAGCTCATCTCGTCGAAGAGCTCTACGAGGTACCACCCAAAAGTTGCCACATTGTCCGCCTCGGCCGGGTGGGCCAACTGGGCGCCGGCGGTAAACCGTCAACCTTTCTTACCGCCGGGGGACTCGTAGAGCTTCCTGACAGTATATAGTGTGGGAAAAAATCCAGAAAACGACTAGTTTTCAGCCCAAGCAATTTCAGACCTCTCAAGATGACTCTAACAAAAGAACAAACAGTTTCGCAACCCAGTGAGTATCAGACCGAGTTCAGACCTCTCAATGCGACAGGCGGACGCGTCTGATGTCTGCGAATCGACTCATGTGATTACCAGCCCTGCAGCCCCCCTGCAGCCCGAGTTAAGTGCAGAAAACCGAGAGCATCTCTCAGGGTGACTCGAATAATAGAATAGTTTCGCAGACCTGTTTCGAGCAGCAGACCAAGTTCTGAGCTCTCGAATCGACCAACGAACGCGTCTGATGTGTGCAAATCGATTTCAATGACCCACAGCACTGTAGCCCTCCCCCAGCACGAGTTGAGTGCAGGAAAATGAGAGCACTGTTTACGATGATTCGGACAATACGAATAGTTTCGCGAACCTAGCTCGGGCAGCAGGCCGAGTTCAGAGCTCTCGATACAACAGACACACGCGCCTGATAATTATCAATCGATTTCTGTAACTACAGGCTCTGTAGCTGCCCTACAGCTCGAGTTGAGTACAGAAAACCGAGAGCGTTTGTGAAGATGACTCGAATAATACGAATAGATTTGCGGACCTAGCTCGGCTAGCAGACCGATTTCAGACCTCTGGATTCAACAGGCGAACGCGCCTGATGATTCTGAGTGCGATGCGTGTGTTTACCAGCACTGTAGCTGCCCTACAGCTCGAGTTAAGTAGAAAATACCGACAACGCGTATCAAGTTGACTCGAATAATACGAATAGGTTTGCGGACCTAGCTCGGCTAGCAGACGAGTTCAGACCTATGGATTCAACAGGCGAACGCGCCTGATGATTCTGAGTGCGATAGGTGTGCTTACCAGCACTGTAGCTGCCCTACAGCTCGAGTTAAGTAGAAAATACCGACAACGCGTATCAAATTGACTCGAATAATACGAATAGGTTTCCGGACCTAGCTCGGCTCACAGACCGAGTTCAGACCTCTGGGTTCAACAGGCGAATGCGCCTGATGATTCTGAGTGCAATAGGTGTGCTTACCAGCTCTGTAGCTGCCCTAGAGCTCGAGTTATGTTCAGAAAACCGTCAGCGCGTATCAAGATGACTCGAAACGGCCGTTCCCGCCACTGTGCTTTTTGGCCTTCAAAGTTACCCGATCGAGCTGAGATCAAGATGGCGAGCGGGAATAAGATCGAATATCACGGGAAAAAATACTAGAGCTCAAACGAATTGTCAAATTTCGAGAACCAAATTTTCAACCGAGCAAAAGTCACCAAAAGTTCCGTCGAGATTTTTCGAGCCAACTAGCTGTGGGACGCGCCGGAATTACTCTTAGCTTCCAGCTATAACTAGCTAAGGGAAGCTCTACGAGTTACTAGCTCTACCCCGCGCCGGAATTCCTCTAGCTCATCGAGGAACTGGCGCCAGCGGTGAACCGTCAACCTAGTCACCGCCGGGAACCTCGTAGAGCTCCTTTCACGCCTAAGATTCTTCAGATTCGAAAGAGAGAGCTCCTAGAAGAATTTCTCGAAAACGGGGAAAATTGATTTTTTTGCGTCGACGTGAAGATGGTTCCTCCAAGTGTTTTGATAGTAAGATTGCGCCTACGGAGCTCATACTAAGACAGAGAGGCCGTCATAGTCGTTTACAGGTGCGAAAAATCTGCTTTCTCAAAATGAATTGTCAAATATCTTTCTGGCCGGGTGGGCCAACTGGCGCCGGCGGTGAACCGTCAACCTGGTCACCGCCGGGAACCTCGTAGAGCTCCTCTCACTAGTAAGATTGCAGAGAATCGACACATAGTCAAAAAAATAAAGATTTTTCGAAAATCTTGAAATTCGATTTTTTCGATGTTCATGTTCGCTCAGTTTCCGGAAGTCAGCTCATGCAAAAATGCATCGAGAGAGCTCAGCTGCTGTCAGAGTGAAGTTCATATGCCAATGCTCGGCGTAAAAATCTGCTTTTTCAAAATGAATGGTCAAATATCTTTCAAATATTCGTAGAACCACCCAGAAGTTATCACTTTGTCCTTTCTGGCCGGGTCGACCAACTGGAACCGGCGGTAAACCGTCAACCAGATTTCCGCCGGGGTCCTCGTAGAGCTCTTTCCTCGCACGGCGCTGATCGGTACACATGCAGGTCGTGTCTGACAGAAGACTAAAGGAAATCGGAAAAACATGTTTTTACATTATTATCGAAAGATGGTTTCGCCAAGTGTTTTGATAGTAATACTCCACCTACAGACCTCAGAATTTGACTGCGAACGCGAAATAACCCACTACAGGTGCGAAAAATACCAGATCTCAAAACGAATGTTGAAATCTCTCACGAAGTTCGTCGAACTGGGCGCCGGCGGTAAACCGTCAACCTTTGTTACCGCCGGGGGACTCGTAGAGCTTCCTGACAACATATAATGTCGAAGAAAATTGTAGAGAACGAATAGTTTTTCAGCCCAACTCGAGCATCACACCGAGGCGTCTGATGTCTCCGAATCGATTCCTCTGATTACCCGCCCTGCAGCCCCCCTACAGCCCGAGCTAAGTGCAGAACGCCGACAGTAGCTCTCAAGCTGACTGGAAGAATACGAACAGTTTCGTGATTCTAGATCGCGCAGCAGACCGAGTTCAGAGCTCTGGATTCAACAGGCGAACGCGCCTGATTATTCTGAGTGCGATAGGCGTGCTTACCAGCACTGTAGCTGCCCTACAGCTCGATTTAAGTAGAGAATACCGACAAAGCGTATCAAGTTGACACGAATAATACGAATAGGTTTGCGGACCTAGCTCGGCTAACAGACCGATTTCAGACCTATGAATTCAACAGGCGAACGCGCCTGATTATTCTGAGTGCGATAGGTGTGCTTACCAGCACTGTAGCTGCCCTACAGCGCGAGTTAAGTAGAAAATACCGACAACGCGTATCAAGTGGACTCGAATAATACGAATAGGTTTGCGGACCTAGCTCGCCTAGCAGACCGAGTTCAGACCTATCGATTCAACAGGCGAACGCGCCTGATTATTCTGAGTGCGATAGGTGTGCTTACCAGCACTGTAGCTGCCCTACAGCTCGAGTTAAGTAGAAAATGCCGACAACGCGTATCAAGCTCACTCGAATAATACGAATAGGTTTGCGGACCTAGCTCGCCTAGCAGACCGAGTTCAGACCTATCAATTCAACAGGCGACCGCGCCTGATCATTCTGCGAGCGATAGGCGTGCTTACCAGCACTGTAGCTGCCCTACAGCTCGAGTTAAGTAGAAAATACCGACAACGCGTATCAAGTTGACTCGAATAATACGAATAGGTTTCCGGACCTAGCTCGGCTGCCAGACCGAGTTCAGACCTCTGGATTCAACAGGCGAACGCGTCTGCTGATTCTGAGTGCGATAGCTGTGCTGGCCAGCTCTGTAGCTGCCCTACAGCTCGAGTTAAGTACAAAATACCGACAGCGCATATCAAAATGACTCGAAACGGCCGTTCCCGCCACCGTGCTTTTTGGCCTTCAAAGTTACCCGATCGAGCTGAGATCAAGATGGCGAGCGGGAATAAGATCGAATATCACGGGAAAAAATACTAGAGCTCTAACGAATGGTCAAATTTCGAGAACAAAATTTTCAACCGAGCAAAAGTTGTCAAAAGTTCAGTTCTTTTTTTTCGAGCCAACTAGCTGTGGGGCGCGCCGGAATTACTGGGCGCCGGCGGTAAACCGTCAACCTTTGTTACCGCCGGGGGACTCGTAGAGCTTCCTGACAACATATAATGTCGAAGAAAATTGTAGAGAACGAATAGTTTTTCAGCCCAACTCGAGCATCAGACCGAGTTCGGACCTCTGAATGCAGCAGACAGAGGCGTCTGATGTCTCCGAATCGATTCCTCTGATTACCCGCCCTGCAGCCCCCCTACAGCCCGAGCTAAGTGTAGAACGCCGACAGTAGCTCTGAAGCTGACTGGAAGAATACGAACAGTTTCGTGATTCTAGATCGCGCAGCAGACCGAGTTCAGAGCTCTGGATTCAACAGGCGAACGCACCTGATTATTCTGAGTGCAATAGGCGTGCTTACCAGCACTGTAGCTGCCCTACAGCTCGATTTAAGTAGAGAATACCGACAAAGCGTATCAAGTTGACACGAATAATACGAATAGGTTTGCGGACCTAGCTCGGCTAACAGACCGATTTCAGACCTATGAATTCAACAGGCGAACGCGCCTGATTATTCTGAGTGCGATAGGTGTGCTTACCAGCACTGTAGCTGCCCTACAGCGCGAGTTAAGTAGAAAATACCGACAACGCGTATCAAGTGGACTCGAATAATACGAATAGGTTTGCGGACCTAGCTCGCCTAGCAGACCGAGTTCAGACCTATCGATTCAACAGGCGAACGCGCCTGATTATTCTGAGTGCGATAGGTGTGCTTACCAGCACTGTAGCTGCCCTACAGCTCGAGTTAAGTAGAAAATGCCGACAACGCGTATCAAGCTCACTCGAATAATACGAATAGGTTTGCGGACCTAGCTCGCCTAGCAGACCGAGTTCAGACCTATCAATTCAACAGGCGACCGCGCCTGATCATTCTGCGAGCGATAGGCGTGCTTACCAGCACTGTAGCTGCCCTACAGCTCGAGTTAAGTAGAAAATACCGACAACGCGTATCAAGTTGACTCGAATAATACGAATAGGTTTCCGGACCTAGCTCGGCTGACAGACCGAGTTCAGACCTCTGGATTCAACAGGCGAACGCGTCTGCTGATTCTGAGTGCGATAGCTGTGCTGGCCAGCTCTGTAGCTGCCCTACAGCTCGAGTTAAGTACAAAATACCGACAGCGCATATCAAGATGACTCAAAACGGCCGTTACCGCCACTGTGCTTTTTGGCCTTCAAAGTTACCCGATCGAGCTGAGATCAAGATGGCGAGCGGGAATAAGATCGAATATCACGGGAAAAAAATACTAGAGCTCTAACGAATGGTCAAATTTTGAGAACGAAATTTTCAACCGAGCAAAAGTTGTCAAAAGTTCAGTTCTTTTTTTTCGAGCCAACTAGCTGTGGGGCGCGCCGGAATTACTGGGCGCCGGCGGTAAACCGTCAACCTTTGTTACCGCCGGGGGACTCGTAGAGCTTCCTGACAACACATAATGTAAAAAAAAATTGCAAAGAACGAATAATTTTTCAGCCCAACTCAAGTATCAGACCGAGTTCGGACCTCTGAATGCGACAGATAGACGCGTTTCATGTCTCCAAATCGATTCATGTGATTAACCGCCCTGCAGCCCCCCTGCAGCCCGAGTTAGGTGCAGAACGGCGACAGTAGCTGTCAAGATGACTGAAAGAATACGAACAGTTTCGTGAGTCTGGATCGCGCAGCAGACCGAGTTCAGAGCTCTGGATTCAACAGGCGAACGCGCCTGATTATTCTGAGTGTGATAGGTGTGCTCACGAGCACTGTAGCTGGCCTGCAGCTCGAGTTAAGTAGAAAATACCGACAACGCGTACCAAGTTGACTCGAATAATACAAATAGGTTGGCGGACCTAGCTCGGCTTGCAGACCGAGTTCAGACCTATGGATTCAACAGGCGAGCGCGCCAGATGATTCTGCATGCGATGGGTGTGCCCACCAGCACTGTAGCTGCCCTACAGCTCGAGTTAAATTGAAAATACCGACAACGCGTTCAAGTTGACTCGAATAATACGAATATGTTTGGGGACCTAGCTCGGCTAGCAGACCGAGTTCAGGCCTCTGGGTTCAACAGGCGAACGCGCCTGATCATTCTGCATGCATTAGCCGTGCTTACCAGCTCTGTAGCTGCCCTAGAGCTCGAGTTATGTTCGAAAAACCGACAGCGCGTATCAAGATGACTCGAAACGGCCGTTCCCGCCACCGTGCTTTTTGGCCTTCAAAGTTACCCGATCGAGCTGAGATCAAGATGGCGAGCGGGAATAGATCGAATATCACGGGAAAAAATACTAGAGCTCTAACGAATGGTCAAATTTCGAGAACGAAATTTTCAACCGAGCAAAAGTTGTCAAAAGTTC
>CAUYUJ010002217.1:17500-91993 GCA_963575745.1 Prorocentrum cordatum | reverse complement strand
GCTATCTTGGGCGTCTTGGAGCGATCTTGTGGCATTTCGGACCCCTCGTGTACCATCTTGGGGGCCTCTTGGGGGCCTCTTGGCCTTTCTTGGGGCTCTCGGGGACGTCTCGGAGCCCTGTTGGTGCGCTCATGGAGCGCTCCTGGAGCGCTCTGGGGGACTCCTCCTGGGACTCTCTCAGGACCTTGCCGGGGTACTTTTCGTCCGTGGACCCCCAGGGGCCGCCCCGCGCGCGCGAACTAGAGAATTGTTAACCAGTTACCGGAGATCTTAGCACGCCTCTGGCCCGTTGGGCCGGCGAATTCAGCCGCGCAGTGGCAAGATAATACCAAACCGTGCTTGCTACCATTGCTTGACTTATTTCGAGCCTTCTGCGTTTGTTGATGGAGGTGTGCTTCCAAGCCCGTTCAAATTTCGTGAACTCACCACAACCAGCGCCGACGCGCTAGCTGAGCCCGCCAAGGGGGCGACCCGAATTTTACAGAGTGGCCCCCAAGAACACCAGGTGGTCTTGTGACTCGACCCCTACACCAGATGGGGACCTTATGTCAATGTCACGGTTGATGTGCATCAGCTGGAACTTATCCCAATACAGCTCCATGCCCGCCCATGCTCCGGCGGCGGCGACTTCATCCAGCAGACGCTGTAGGTGTACCTGACGTTTTCCGATGAGCAGTGGATCATCAGCGTACAGCAGGATGGACGAGGGGTGTGCCGAAATGGTGTGCCGAACTGGGCGCGGTCACGCATGCGATTCCTGCCGCTGGGGTCGTCGGTGGAGCTCCCTATGGGGCCACGAAACGTGCGAGGGGTGTGCCGACATGGGCGCGGTCACGCATGCGATTCCTGCCGCTGAGGCCGTCGGTGGAGCTCCCTTCGGGGCCACGAGACGTGCGAGGGGTGTGCCGACATTGAGGCGGGCACCGCATGCCATTCCTGCCGCTGGGGTCTTCGGTGGAGCTCCCCCATGAGGCCACGAAGCGCGCGTGTGTGTGTGTGTGTGTGTGTGTGTGTGTGTGTGTGTGTGTGTGCGTGCGTGCGTGCGTGCGTGCGTGCGTGTGTGTGTGTGTGTGTGTTTGTAGCCCGCCTAGCTTTTGTCGGAAGAGGTTCGCTTGTGTGTGTGTGTGTGTGTCCCTTGTCACTGCCAGCCATCTGGCCGCTGCTCCTGCCTCCGCTCAGCTCAGTGCTGTGCCTTCTCTTCGGTGCGCCGCGGTACGCCGTTCGTGGTGTCCCACTCCCCCCGCCAGCTCCAGCCGCTGGCTGCTGCCCTCCCGCCAACCCTGCCACCGTGGTTCGCCGCGGCCGCCCACCGCGCTCTGGCCCGTCGCGCCTGGCTGCTGCTGCCCCCCCGGCTGCTCATCGTCGAATTCTTAGGCGTCTGAGCGTCCCTTCTTCCTCTCGGCCGTCCCCCGCCCCCTCTTTGCTCGCCGGCCAATTCGCCGCTTAGTGCCCCTATCTAGCATCTCGTTGGAGCGGAGTTCGCCGCCTCGCCGCTGACGAACAAAAATTGTGCGTGTGTGTGTGCCGAAATGTGGGCGGGTTACCGCATGCGAGCCCTGCCATTGGGGCCGTCGGCGGAGCCCCCCATGGGGCCACGAAGCGTGTGAGTGGCGTGCCGACATGGAGGCGGGCACCTTATGCGATTCCTGCCGCTGGGGTCGTCGGTGGAGCTCCCTAGGGGGCCACGAACTGGGTAAGGGGTGTGCCTCAATGGAGCCGGGCCTTGCATGCGAGCCCTTCCACTGGATCCTTCGGTAGAGCTTCCTGTGGGGCCACGAAACGTGTGAGGGTTGTGCCGAAATGGAGGTGGATGCCACATGCGAACCTTGCCATTGGGGCCTTCGGTGGAGCCCCCTACGGGGCCGCGAAGCGTGGTGTGTGTGTGTGTGTGTGTGTGTGTGTGTGTGCCGATTGGGGCGGGTATTGCATGCGGACCCTGTCATTTGGGCCTTCTGTGAAGCTCCCTATGATATGGTCACGCAGCGTGTGAGGTGTGTGCCGACATGGAGGCGGGTACCGCATGCGAGCCTCGCCTTTGGTGGAGCTCCTTGTGGGGCCACGAAGCATGTGATTGTTGTGCCGAAGCGTGTGTGGGTACCGCATGCGAGCTCTGTCGCTTGTGCCTTCGGTGGAGGTCCCTATGGGGCCACGAAAAGTGTGAGTGGTGTGCCGAAGTGGAGGCGCGTACTGTATACGAGCACTGCCACTGGGGCCTTCGGTGGATCTTTCTAAAGGGTCACGAAACGTGTGAGGGCTGTGCCGAAATGGAGGCGGGATGAGGCGGGTACCGTATGCGAGCCCTGCCGTTGGATCCTTCGGTGGAGCTTTCTGGGGGGCCACGAAGCGTGTGAGGGGTGCTCCGAACCATGCACGCGTGGAGAGCAGCATTAGGAGCAGGAGGAGGGAGGAGGGAGGAGGGGGAGGAGGGAGGAGGAGAGGATAGGAGAGGACACGGGGCGCTTTTTTTTTTCTTCATATTTAAAAACACTAGGACAACACCACAGGATGCTTGGGAACAATTCTGGGAGGAGGAGGAGGAGGAAGAGGAATACATGGGATACTGTTGATGACGTTGATGCTGATGGTGTTGATGTTGGTGCTGATGCTGATGCTGAGGTTTACGCTAATGCTAAGGCTGATGAGGATGATGACGAGGATGATGACGAGGACGATGCTACTATTGACGATGATGCTGATGATGAAGATGATGGTGATGCTGATGCTGGTACTGATGATGTGGTCATGTTGGTAATTATGCTGATTATGCTTGTGATGAGCGTATGAAGATTGCATTGTTGATGGTGGCGATGATGAGAGCGATGATGAGGGCGATGGGGAGGGCGATTCTGATGATGACGAACAGAATGATGATGATGATGATGATGATGATGATGATGATGATGATGATGATGATGATGATGATGACACTGATGACACTGATGATGATGATGATGATGATGATGGTGATGCTGATGGTGCTGATGGTGCCGATGGTGCTGATGATGATTGAGATGTTGATGCTGATGATGATGCTGATGCTGCTGCTGCTGATGATGATGATGCTGATGATGCTGATGCTGCTGATGCTGATGATGATGGTGATGATGATGATGATGATGATGATGATGGAGGTGGTGGTGGTGGTGGTGATGGTGATGATGATTATGATGATGATGATGATGATGATGATGATGATGATGATGATGATGATGGTGGTGGTGATGCTGATGGTGCTGATGGTGCTGATGGTGCTGATGATGATTGAGATGTTGATACTGATGATGATGCTGATGCTGATGGTGCTGCTGCTGCTGTTGCTGATGATGATGATGATGATGATGATGATGATGATGATGATGATGGTGGTGGCGGTGGTAGTTGTGATGATGGTGAAAATGGTGATGCTGATGATGATGAAGAAGATGATGGTGGTTGTGATATGAGGGTTATGCTGGTGATGGTGATTGTGATGATGATGGTGAGGAGGACGAGGAGAAGGAGGAGGAGGAGGAGGAGGAGATACAAAGTTGGACTTGGGAAACACATCGAGCGGTCCAGGGGCCCTCGTCTCGAAAAGATTGAGGCCGCCAGGCGTCTGCAGAGCCACAGGTTCGGACGGGACACTCCACGCCGATCCTCAAATTGCAGCTCCTGGCGGGGCCGGTGGAGGACCGGTGCTGCTGTTCCTCCTGACCCCAGCTGCCCCCTCGAATCTCGAGGATGCCCCGGGCCGGGGTTTGGGCCCCGCCCGACCCAGGGGTCGGCGCAGCTCTCCTCCAGACGACCAGCAGAAGCGTCGTGAGCACCAGCTTTGAGAGGTCCACGTGGACGTCATGGCTCGGCGCCAGACCAGGATGGACACTGGGAAGGGTTCAAGCGATTGAACTTCAGTAGATTTTGGTGGTGAGGAGGAGGAGGAGGAGGAGGAGGAGGCAATGCACTCTCCCGTTCCAAGTCCCGTTCCACGTCCCTACAAGTTTTTTTTTTTTGTTTGTTAGGACGAATGAGAGGGTCGCTGCGGCGAAAGCTCCATGTGTAAGAGAAGGAGCCGCCCTCGATCCTTGAAACTATCGAAGGATGTTTAAGGGAACGTGCGCGGCGCCAAGGCGAGATCACATTTCTGAAAACGACCCCCGCGAACTTTTGAGACGAGTGTGCTGAAAAGGAGTCGCCTTCCATCCCTGAAACTGCTGCACATCTTTAAAGATGAACGTGCGCGGCACTGAGGAACAAAAAACACTCTTTCGATCATTTTCACCCTTCTATCCTCGAAGCTGGTGACAACTTTTTAGAGACGAGTGTACATGGCGCTAAGACGAGAGCCACATGTTGAAAGCCACCAGTGCTTCATCCTGAAGGATGCTTGCAAACTTTCAAGGCGAATGTGCGCGACGCCAAAGAAAGAGCCACATCTGGAAAACCACACGTGTTTCATCTTTGAGACTGCTAATGATTTAAAAAACGTAAAGCCGCAAGGGCGAGAGGCATACCTAGCAAAACAACATGTGCTCAATCCTCGAAGCGTTACAACCTCTAAGCTTCAGGACCATACACGGTGAGGAAGGTCCAAGTCGAAACGCCCGGCTCGCCCATCTGACGTCTGGGGGTGGACAGGGAGGAGTGACTCGAAGAGGAAAGAGGGATGTGTCAGCAGGAGGGGGAGGAGAAGGAGGACGAGGAGGAGGAGAAGCAGCAGGAACAGGAGGAGGAGGAGGAGGAGGAGGCGGCGGTTCGGCTGCGCCGCAGTCGGCGTCGCTCCGTCGGTCCCTCTGCCGGCGTGCGGAGGGCACCACGGGCAGGCGCCCGAGGCGCCGCCCCCCGGGGGTCGTGCGGGGGCGGGCCCCGGCGCGCCGACAGAGGGCTCCCCGCGCGGACCCCCCCCCGGGGAAGCCGGGGCGCGGGCGGCTCCTCTGCGCCTCTCCTGCTGCCCTGCTAACCTCGCCGCGGTGGCAGAGCAGATTTGCCTCTGATTTTTTCTGGTTTTTCGGCTTTCACACTGCACATGGGGCGCGCGCCCGGTGTCCAGAAGGTGCGCTGGGGGCGACCAAAACAGCGCCTGGTGTCCAGGAGGTGCGCAGGGCCCCTGCGCCTCTCTGCCCCGCCGGCCCACCAGGGCATGCTCGGGCCGTGAGCCACCGCCTCCTCCGGGTCCGGGGGGCGTGGGCGATCGCAGGCACGGGTCAATGGGGGCGTGGGTCGGCGATGGGCCCCGTTTCCGTGGGAGATCGCGGGTTTCCGCCGCCGAGCGAGGCGGCGCTGGCCGCATTTTGGGGAGGGCACCTCCCCCGATCCATGGATTTGGCGACAACGAAGCAATAGGACAACCAAGACATCGGCTGTCTGGGCATGCTGCTGGTCGTCACCCAGGCCACACCACCTTGGATAACGTGGAGGGGGCGCTTGGGCCAACCACCACATGCTGGTGCTAGCGCGCATGCTAGGGCGGTCGCAGCGCGCCCCCGCCCCGACGTGCCCCACCCCCCCCAAGCGTTATTGTTACCCTCCCCACAAAAGCCCGGGGACGCACATTATTTGGAATAATGAAGCAGTCTCTCTGTGAGTAGTTATGTTCTTTGTGAGTATGTTCGACGTGACTCTCTCCAAAGACAGCGAATGGGAACGTAAAGGATGTGTATCGCACTATTGTTTCATAAGCCCATTCCATTTACATTCTGCTGGCACTACCTTCAGCTCTCCCGCCACGCGTTCATCTATCCTGGCCGCAAGCCATGCTTCACAGCTACCAGAAACTCAATTGTACAAGGACGTCGGCCGAATCTTGTATCACATCTGTTGCTTCCGGTGTGAAGGCGTGGGACGGTACAATCCATAACATTCTATGTCGCAAACGTCATCTGACCCAGTTGTCCAGAAAACGTAGTGGCTGAGCTCCATCATCTTTCCTCGTGTTCCCCTCCTTTCAAGAGTGGGAGAGTGCGAAGTTTCTGAGCATCTGTCGGGAAGCAGAATTCAAGTGGGGAGGTCGGGGGATTTCGGGGGATTTCGGCAAAGCCTGAGTCGTTCGCAAGCTCTCCTCGGAGTACTTGGTTTATACATTCACGAACTTTTACTGACACAGGGGCCACAACACCTTGAGCGTGGTCCGTGCATGAGGTTTGCAGTCGATAGATAAGAGTGCTTTGCGTTAGGTTGGTTGGCTGGGGTAGGCGGAGGAGTTTCACCCTGATGCCCTTGGGCGAAAGAAGCCCGAGATCCGCGATGACGTAGGGCTCGAGGCGCTTTCGCGTAATGGGGTGAAAAACATATGTGGTCTCTCTCTCTCTCCCGCTATGTCTCTTCCTCTCTCTCTCCCCCCCCCCCGTTGACGCTCGCTGCCCAAAACGATAGCACGAAAATCCCCTAGGCGCCGCGTACTGGGGGGGGGGCGATCAATCGGGGGGCAGCGAGGGCTGCAGAAGAGGGGGCCCCTCCGGGCCCCCAGAAGGGGCTCTCCATAGGTCGCCAAAGGTGGGCCTCCGAGGCCCGAAAAAGGTGCACCTTTCTTTCCCCCCCCCCCATTTGTCGCCCCCCCCATTGGAGCGGCGCCGGAATTCGGCGGCGAGCGAGGGGGGGAAGGGAGAAGGGGCGGGCCGTCTCAGAAGGCCGAGGAGTTCTCTCCCCGGCTTTCTGAGAAGTTCTCTCTCTCGGCCTCCCCCGCGAAGACGCAGACAAAGGCCTCCCGGAGGGCGCGAGGCCTTCTGAGCAGCCCCGCCCCGCCCTCTGAGAAGGCCTTCTCCCTCTCGCTTCCCCCCCTCGCTCGCCGCCGAACTTGGCTTTTGGGCCACATCTTGGACCTCCGGCGGGCGCTCGGGACGATCCAGGCGCATCCTCGGAGCGCCCACGGCGAGGCGCAGCTGCTGGCGAGCGCCCCGAGGCCAGGCACCCGCCGAGAGCCGACGAGGACGTCCGCGAGACCCCGGGCCTCGCGCCCGAGGCTCGCTGCCGAGAGGTCTGGGCCTCGGGGAGACCGGCAGGTGCCGACGCCTCGCGGCGCCGCCGCACACCGGACCGCCAAGACGCCCCGGCCGCCTGAGCCCAAGTCGGGCACGCCCCTCTTCCGGAGGCACACACGGTAGGTTTGCGTCGTGTCGACCAGCGGCGACCCCAGCGCGGGCGTTCAAGGTTGAACGCTGCCGGCGACCCAGAGTCGATCGATGTTGAACGATCGGACGTTGCGGCAGCGGCCGATCGTTCAAGGTTGAACGATCCCTGCGGTGTCAAAACCAACGCTGGGGTCGGCACGACACGAGCCTGCCGTACAGACAAACCCCCCAAAGATAGTCGGGGGACGCCTGTGCGACAATCCTTCACTCCGGCCGTCGTTTTTTTTGGTTGCTTGTTTCCTGTTGACTCGTTCGCTGTTCTTCTTCCGGACTCGCCCTGCAGGAGTCTAGGCCTCCTAGGTGTGGTCGGAGTAGATGGGGTCGGAGGATCGCGCCGCATCGCCGATGCATCGGCGATGCGGCGCGATGAGGAGCCGGCTTTTCTCCACGCTGGCGTCGCCGATGCATCGCCCACGTCGACGATGCATCGCCAGTGCATTGCCGATGCATCGCCGATGCATCGCCGATGTATCGGCGATGCGTCGCGATCCTCCGACCCCATCTACTCCGACCCCACCTAGGAGGCTTCTAAGGACATGCCCGATCTAAGCCTGGGCGCCCCGCCGCGCCCTCCGAGGCTCCGACCCCGGCGGCGCCGAGCCCGGCGCCCACGGTGCCCTTCGTGCTGTGCCCCGCTCCCCCGCCGGCCGCGCAGCCTGGGCGCGCTGGCGCGGCGGTCGGGGGCCATGAGGAGGAGGAGGAGGAGGAGGAGGAGGAGGAGGAGGAGGAGGAGGAGGAGGAGGAGGAGGAGGAGGAGGAGGGGGAGAGGGGGAGAGGGGAGGAGGAGGAGGAGGATGAGGAGGAGGAGAGGAGGAGGAGGAGGAGGAGGAGGGGAGGAGGAGGAGGAGGAGGGGGAGAGGGGGAGGAGGGGGAGGAGGAGGAGGAGGGGGAGGAGGGAGGAGGAGGAGGCGGAGGGCGGAGGAGGAGGAGGTGGATGGCCCCAGGGGGCCCCAGGACGACCCGAGGAGGGGCCGGAGAGCAGGAGCCCGTTGCGACAGTCCTGGCCTCGCGTCTCAAGATGCTCCCAGACGGCCCAAAAAGACTCGACGAACGCTCTCCAGAGCGCCCCAATATTCAAAAACAATGATTTCCGTAGGGTTTTTCCGGTGTCTTCGGGGGTTTCGATTTTTCAATCTTCCGGCGCTCCACGACGTCCCAAGAGGCCTCAAAGACCGCCCCAAGACGGCCCAAGAGGGCCCCAATACGGCCCCCATAGCCGTTTTGGCTCAAGTCTCTTCGCACGCGCTGAGAGGCAGGCGCCCTCGCATAGCTATCACCTCGCGTTGCACAGAGAACGGAATCTTCCAGTGAACGCGGCACGCCATGGCCGCTATTGGGACTCGGAAAGGCCTCCAGCGGATGCATCTAGTTGACAGGCATGCGCAATGCCCGAGGTGTGGGGAGCATAATGTATATTATTCTTGTGGGCACACTTCCTGTGGAAACATGTATTGCGATGTTTTGCCAGCCTATTTCCGGGATTTGAATTTCCGTGGCAACGGTTGGTGTTCGACATCTGAGACTCCGTTCGAAGTACGCGGGCCTTATGTGAAATGCCCAGACTGTAGGCCAGAATGCATGACGCCACAGTTTGGCACAAATTCTGGCCAGAACAAATGCTGCACACCGTGCAAGTACCCCGTGCGCAGGAACGGCAAGTGCTCCAAAGGTGCAGGGTGTGACTTCTGCCACGCCTGCCCTCTCCGTCTACCTGGGAGTAACGCAGAGAGGCTCAATGCAAAAGAGGGCCTTTGCTCTGGAAACACACGCCCTGACAGCACGCACGCCAAGCCCAGTGCCCAAGCTGAATTCCCCGATGCTGTTTCTAAAGACGTTTTGTCGTGGCCGCTTCCGCGGTCCAGCGTCGGAACCACGCAGATCGAGCTAGCTTCATGGATGCATAATATTGAGACCATCCATTGTGTTGAACAGCAGGCATGAGTTGTATCAGTTACAGGGCTGTTTTTTAGTGCATGGCTTGCGCGCGCGAGAGGCATGATGTTCCCAAGCCTACGAGTATGTATTTCGATTCCGATGTTCTCCTGAGCGCTCGCCGAGGTCTCGTTATCCTATTCAGCGGCCATGTTTTTGCGGAGCGCTCGCGCGATAACCAATCATTACCAGTGTCCGCGCAGAGCGCGAGCCCTGGATAATTCCGCGCTCGGCAAGAGCACCTCGCCGCTGGCGTTCCTCCAGGGAGGGAAGCAGGGAGCTATCCATGGGGTGGGTTGGAACGCTTATCATAAAGCCCATGGTACTCATTGGAAGCTTTGGCGGCGCGCACGGCTAAATGGCCTGCTGGTCGCCTCGTTTCCTCTGGAGACTTCCGCGGCCGTTGTTCGCGGCCCAGGGCTCCGTTCGTGATCTTTCTGCGATGCTCGCTGGACGTCGGGGGGCCCAAGAGGCTCTCGGAAAGGGCGGCACCTATGGCCAGCGCGGCGGGAGGCCACATGTAGAGAAGAGTTCGTCTCTACAGTCGGGGCGCTGAAGAAGGAACACTTTTCGTTGGGGAGGGGCTCGGTGTTCCTTGATTGTTTCACAGCTTGCATCAGGTGTTCCTTGCGTTTTCGATGGGAATCGAAGTTTAACTTATGGTTAGGGTTCCTTATCTAGGGTTCCTTATTTAGGGTTCCTTAGGTCAACGCCCCGACTTCAGCACATTTGCCGTTGGATTTTGACAGCGCGGATCTGCCCGCCGTCGGGGCGCGGATCGCCCAGAGGCGGCCCGACAGTGAGGATCATCCGCCATTTTTCCCTGCCCTCCTGTTTTGGGTTTTCGTTTTGAATAGAACACTGTGCTCTCCAACCTTCCTCCTATTTGTAAGTTGTATGCGTATAGGTGTGTGTGTGTATATATATATATGTACACACAAAATTTTAAGGCTCGCTTCGCTTCGCCTTCTAATCTTGATCCTTGCACCTACGATGTTTCTGGGCGCGGGCGAGAACACAATTGTGCCCGGGGCGGGGCTCAGGGCGCAGCGTTGGTGGACGCTTGAGTGGAGGTGAAGGTGGAAAGTCGGATGCCGGACGCTAGAGGTCGGAGTGCTGAGCTGATGGAGGCTGGAAGTCTAGGTGGAAGTCCCACCAGCCCTTTAGGGCTACGGTGGTATAACGAGTTTGGTCTTCTCTCTTCCCCTTCCTTCCCCTGCTCGGGGGAGGGGTAACCTTGCCCTGGACCTGGAGGGGAGGGGGGGATGGAGGCGTTAGAGCGTCCAAGATGGCTCAAGATGGCTCCAAGAGGCGCTCCAAGTCGCAAGATGGCCTCCAAGATGGCCCAAGATACCTCAAGATGGGTCAAGATAGCCTCCGACACACCTCCAAGAGTCCTCAAGACGGATCCAAGTGCCCTTTGAGCCCTCCACGGCGCCCTCCAAGAAGCCCAAACCCTTCAAAAGCCAAAGGAAAGTCAATGTGTTTGGCATTCTCGTCTTTTCGCTTCCGATGGGCCCTTGAGGCATCAAGACGGCCCCAAGATGGCCCAAGAGAGCCCCAAGAGGGGCCCAAGAAGGCCAAAGACGGCCCCAAGATCGCCCAGGAGGCTTCTAAAGAGCGCTCCAACACGTCCCCAAGACGCCGTTTGAGAGCCTCAGGGGGGGGACCTGAATTGAGGACCCCCGCTCTTTTTGAACAATGGGGCCCAAGACTGCCCCGAGAGGCCTCCCAGCCTCTCCTGAAGATTCTCCACCCCGCCCTTTTTGGCCCAAGATGGCTCCAAGAGAGCCCTAGATAGCCCAAGATGGCTTCCAAAATGGCCCCAGATAGCCAAGCATGGCTCAAGATAGCCTCCGACAGATCTCCAAGAGGCCTCAAGACAGCCTGAATATGGCCCGACATAGCCGAGCATGGCTCAGAATAGCTTCCGACAGCCTCTAGCCGAGCATGGCTCAGGATAGCCTCCAACAGGCCTCGGGAAAGCTGGCAATCAATTCTGGACGGGCTGGTGGGGATACGCGAAGCGTCAAGAATTGAGAGGAAAGTCGGCGGCCGCATGCTGGAGGACGGGATGCTGACCTGGTAGAGGCTGGGAGTCCCGCGAGCGAAGCGGCAACACGATATTGAATGAGAGATGTGGCCGGCGCCTCGGCGAGTGCACGGGGCCCAGTGAAAGCTGTCTTCTGTTTCCGCCGATTGCCCTCCCCTCCTCCTGCTCCTCCGTGCCCTCTTTCCGTCTTCCTGGGGCCCCTCCTGTTTCTCGCCATCCTCATCGTTCCATCCTCTTCCTCCTTTTTCTCCTCCGTCCCGCCTCCTGCTCCTTTTCCTTCTCTGCCACGCGGGCCCATTCGGCGCGCGGGCCAGCCGAGCCAAGGACGACGGCTCAGGTCAATCAGAGTGTAATGAATTTGACGGCTCTAAGACTGAGTGGAGCTCCTGTTGGTGCTTTTGTATACCATCGGAGGGCCTTCTTGGGCTGTCCTGGGGCCCTCGTGGGCTGTCTGGGGGGGCTTGGGCCGTCCTGGGGCCGTGTTGGGGCTCTCTCGGGCCCTCTCTGAAGCATCCCGTGGCTCTGTTGGGGCCCTGTTGGAGGTCTTTTAGGGGTCTTTTGGGCGCTCCCTGGCTTTCTTGGCGCTTTATTGGCCCATCTTTGGGCCCCATTGGGCCGCCTGGAGGCCATCTCGGGGCGACCTCGGAAGCTCGCAGCCCATTCTTGGGCCGTTCGTGGCCAGAAAAGGCGAGAAGCATAGAGTCGTTCAAAAACCAATGGAAAATTTTGGTTTTTGGCCTGCTGAGGCCGTATTGGAGGTCTTTGCGGGGGCGTCCTGGGCCGTCTTGAGCCCATGTTTGGTCCTGTTGGAGCACTCTGGGGCCGTCTTGGGGCCTCTTGGGCCTTGCAGAGGACATCTCCGAAGTGTCTTCTGCTGTCTTGGGCTCCCGATGTAGGCCTCGTGTCGCTCTCTTCGGGGTATTTTGGGCCGCCTCGAAGCATTGTGGGGCTCTGTTGGGGGCCTGTGGGGTTCATGTGGGGTCCATGTGGGGGGGGGGTGTCGGTGGCATGCCGGGTTTTTCCTTGTAATTTGATAGGTAGAAGGAATCTTCACGCTTCGCGTATCCCCACCAGCCCGTAGCCCCTGGCTCAAGCCCCCTTGGCTCAAGCCTGGCTCAAGCGGGCCTCAGCGGCTGGCCGGCCCTCGCCCCTCGGTCCTCGGCATCCCCGCCCGCGGGGGCGTGCGAGGGGGTCGCCCCCCTCCGCGCCCCCGCTCGCTCTGCCATGGTGTCACGCTCGGCGCTGCGGCGGCGGCAGCGGCGCGCCGCCGCCGGCCCGCCGCCGCCCGGCCGGCCGGGCCCGCCGCCGGCCTTGCACGGCCCCTGTCGGCCTTGGCGTGGCCTGCGGCGCCCGCCGCGGCCGCGGCCGCGGCCGCCGCCGCGCCGCGGCCGTGGCGGCGGCCGGCCGCGGCGAGGCCGACGCGGCCGCTGGCGCTGTGGCGCGCGCTGCTGCTCTGGGGCCGGCCGCCAGCCGCGGCCGCCGTGGGAGCGGCGGCCGCCGCCGTGGCCGCCGCGGCCGCGGGTGCCGCCGCGCCCGCCGATGCCCCCGCCGCGGCCAGCGCTGCCGCTGCCGCCGCCGCCGCGGCCGCCTCTGGCGGGCCGCGGGCGGCGGCCGCTGACCGTGACGCTGACCTGCGGCGGCCGCGCCGCCGCCGCCCGCCGCGGCCGCCGCGGCCGTCGCGGCCGTCGCGGCGGCCGGCCGCGGCCGCCGCGGCCGCCGGCGCCGTGGCGCGCGCTGCCGCCGGGGTCCCGCCGCGGCGGCCGCGGCTGCCGCGGGTGCGGCGGCCACGGCACTGGCCGCCGCGGCCACTGGTGCCCCGGCCGACGAGACCAAGTACCGCAAGCTGAACGCCGAGATCGCGAACGGAAGGCAGGCGCCGCGAGTCACGGCGGAACTACGAATATTGGCAACAGACGGGTAGAGTGTTTTTGCGCGCGCGTGCGAGCGTTTGAGTATTGCATGTGCCTGGCGTGTATTTGCTTGCGTGTGTGAGGGCATATTTGAGAATGTGCGTTATGCGTGTCTTGTATGTGTATGTGCGTGTATTGAGGGCAAATTGGTGAATGTGCGTGCTTGTGTGCGTTTACGCGGAAGGGCTGTGGGGCATGCGTGGAAAAAGAGATGCCAAGTCCAGCATGGGATCTTGTGCTGGGGGGCGCGCCCGTAGTTCTCTCCGGCCTACGCCCTGCTCCCGGGGCCGGGGTGCCGGGTGTGGCCGCCAACCACACCGGCGCGTCCACAGACCGCCGAGTCGGACGGGAGCACTCCGCGCTTGGAGGCAGGCGCCGCGAGTTACGGCGCCAACTCAGGCTCATAAGTGCCCAAACCTCCCGGTTGTGCTGGGGGCAACGCCCGTCGGGTGCCCAGGGGGCCCATGGGTCGAGCGCTCGCGAGCGACAGCGATGGCGCCCGAGGGGCGGCCAACCCACAGGCGGGGGTGCTACTTGGGTTCCCCCCGGCCCGGGCAGCGCCGAACGTCGCCCCTTGGGGACCTGCGCTTGGTGCTGTGGGGGTTGCGCCTGGGGGGGGAACGTCTTGTTCTGATCACTTTTTGCTCCTCACTTCTATATGTCGGCTGAATTCTTTGTGTGGGGCGGGAGGGCGCGGCTCGCTGCCGTGTCTGCACGGGGGCGGTTGGATTCGTGGAATCTCCCCCCGTGCAACGGGCAGCGTGAGGCCGGTGTCCGCCTGATCACCGGGAACCGGCGAGGGCGCGGTGTTGCGTTTGGTCTGGGCGTGATCCTTCAGGTGTTTCCCCGTGGTGTTGCGCAGGAGCAGCTGCTCCAGAGTGATCTCCCTCTTCATGTATTCGAGCTGCGTGGTATGGGGGGTCGGAAGGGGGGGCGGGGGGAACGACAGGGGGTGCCGCGTCATTCGGCGAGCCTGTCGGTCGAAACGTCGCCGCCTTCTAGGTCGCCCCTCTTTGCGCTGGAGTGTAGCCTTGTACTGCGCTCCGGGGGCGGGGGCCTTGTGCCCTGACGACGTGGAGCCCACTCCCCGGCGCCGGGAGGTGGCCTTGCACCGCCTCCCAGGGAGTGGTCTCCTTCTCGACCGGCAGGGGAGCGACTCTGGATTCCGAAATGAGGCGGCCCTTCCCTGGGCCCGAAATAGCATGAGTGCTTCGAGGTATGCGTGTCTTGTATGTGTATGTGCATGTGTGGACACGGGTGTGTGTGCGTGTATGTGGACACAGCGTGCGGGGCGCATTTGTGGGAGTACGCGATCCACTGTGTTCTTGTGCCAATATTCGATTTCCCGCGGGTGCCTCAATCATCGGCATGTTCTCCCAGGACGGGCGTTGCAAGGCTCCACATCCTGATGATGCGCCATCACTCCCAGCATGGGCTCTGGTTATGAGAAAAAATTCCCCGGCGCCTCGTTCCTCCTGGTCGTCCCTCCCATCCCTCGCCTCCTCTGCTCGGGTCTGGGGTCGGGGGGGCCGCGGTCTTGGGGTTGCTGGGGCGACGGAGGGCGGCTCCATGAGCCTGCATCCCCTCCCAGCACGAGCGCGAGCACGAACCGCGAGTCACGGCGCCAACTCAGGCTCTAAAGTGCCCAAACCTCCCGGTTGAGCCGGGGGCGACGCCCGTCGGGTGCCCCGGGGTCTATGGTTCGAGCGCTCGCGAGCGACAGCGATGGCGCCTGAGGGGCGGCCAACCCACAGGCGGGGTGCTACTTGGGCTCCCCCCGGCCCGGGCAGCGCCGAACGTCGCCCCAGGGGGGCCTGCGCTTGATGCGGTGAGGTTGCGCCTGAGGGGGGCGTCTTGCTCTGATCACTATCTGTTCCTCACTGCTATATGTCGGCTCAAATGTCTGGGTAGGGCGGGAGGGCACGGCTCGCTGCCATAGCTGTGCGGGGGCGGTTGGATTCGCTGAATCTCCCCCCGTGCGCCGCGCAGCGCGTGGCCGGTCTCCGCCTGATCGCCAGGGGCTGGCGAGGGCGTGGTGTCGTGCCCGGGCAGGGCTCGATCCTTAAGGTGCCTCTCCCGTGCTTTGCGCGGTTGTGGCCTCCCGACCTCCCCAGGGGATAGTGCCGTGGGGCATGGGCATGGAAGGAGCGGATGGGGGGGGCAGGTGGGGGGGCGCCGCCGCGGAATATGCAGAAGGCTACTCGGGTTCGACGTAGGCGCAGGAGACAAAATTATAAACCAGTTCCGCCTCTCGTCCGTCGACGTAGACAGTCTCACGCCGGAGCGGCCTCCCGTGATGCAGCGTTTGGGGTAGCCCGTCTGCTGGGGCGTCGTCGCCTTTTGGTCACTCCCATTGCGCCGGGGGGCGGCCTTGTGCCGCCTCCCAGGGAGTGGGGGCCTTGTGCCCTGACGACGCGGAGCCTGCTCCCACGGCGCCGGTAGGTGGTCTTGCACCGCCTACCATGGGAGTGGACTCCTTCCTGGCGGGCGGGGGTGCTTTCAGGGAATCAGCGCGAGGGGCTGCCTCGGCAGGGGGAGAAGGAGGAGGGGGCGGGTCGGGGGGCGGCCCGGGGGGAAGGGGGAGGGGTCCTCGGGGGTCGGGGGGGCGAGGCGGGAGTGGCGGCAGGGGCGCGTCGTAGGGGGGGCAAGGAAGGCGGGGTGTCCGTAGGGTGGATCGGCTCTAGCACGTGGGTTGGGCAGCAGACGCCCCGCTCTCTCTCGCTCTCGTCCCTCAGCGGTCCGCCCCGGACGCTCCAGCGCCATGCCGGCGAAGAAGGTGGTGGCCGAGCTCGCGGAGCGCGTCGAGCAGCTCGAGCGCTCTCTCCAGCGCACGAACGCCAAGGTGGACGATGTGGTGAAGCACCGCTGCGTCGTGGTCGTAGGTTCGCCCTCGATTAAGCAGCTCCACGCCGACAAGGTCTTGAGCGGGGGCGACAAGTGGGGCGAACTCAAGGCCGACATTCCCGGCGCCTTGATCAAGGACCTTGCCCGCCACATGGGCATGCCGGAGGACCTTATGGGCCCTTTCACCAGCCCGGACCCGGTGTTCATGGCCGCGTGGCCGGTCCTGATCGAGCTCGAGTCGTTGCTCAGGGCCCCGGGGGCGATCCAGAACGTGCACGCCAACGCGCGTAAGGGGGCGGGGGCAGGCCGGGAGTGCGACGGGAACTTTGAGCTCCGTTTCAAGATGCCCCACCCGGCGGGGGAGATCGCCAAGTGCGTGGAGAAGCTCGACGTCCCGCTCCGTTTGGCCTCGGGGCTTGCGGTGCGCGGGGGCCAGACCATGGCGCAGCGGCCCACGCAGCGCGCGCCCCTGGTCTTCTTCGCGATGGCGGACACGGAGCGGGCGCGTAAGCGCCAGCGCATGGGATGAGCGGGCGGGGCGTCGGGCGGCGGTCGGTCGTAGTTATGGGGGAGGGGGGGGTGGGGGCGCAGAGGGGGGTCGCGGGATCGACCGTGTCGGGCGCTATGGGTCGCCGTAGGACGTGGCCGCCCCCTCTCGGGGAGTAGGTTCTTTCATGAGACATGCCGGCTTCGAGCTGGGAGCCCTCTCGGTGTGCAGCGCGCGCGCCGTCCGGAAAATATGGCCCTTTCCGTAGGGCCACAGGACCTCCGCCAGAGCAGTGTCGCCCACTTCCCCCCCTCCCCGGCCGAATGCGCGTGGATGATCGCTTAGAGACAGGCCCGGGGAGCGGGGAACCGCCATGGGAGCCCTCTCGGTGCGCAGCGCGCGCGCCGTCAGGAAAATCCCTAGGACCACAGGACCTTCGCCAGAGCAGTGTCGCCCGCTCCCCCCTCCCCGGCCGAGTGCGCGTAGATGATCGCTTAGAGACGGGCCCGGGGAGCGGGGAACCGCCATAGGAGCCCTCTCGGTGCGCAGCGCGCGCGCCGTCAGGAAAACCCCTAGGGCCACAGGACCTTCGCCAGAGCAGCGTCGCCCACTCCCCCCCATCCCCGGCCGAGGGCGCTTAGATGATCGCTTAGAGACGGGCCCGGGGAGCGGGGGGCCGCCATGGGAGCCCTCTCGGGGCGCGGCGTGCGCGCCGCCAGGATAATGTGCCCATTTCCGTAGGGCCACAGGACCTCCGCCAGAGCAGCGTCGCCCACTCCCCCCCCTCCCCGGCCGAGGGCGATTAGATGATCGCTGAGAGAGGGGCCCGGGGAGCGGGGCACCGCCATGCCTGTCCTCCGGAACCCGCGCCCCCCCCGCTTGGGTATTCCCCCCCTACCCCGCCAGCAGGGGGCTCGTCAGTCACATGCCAGGGGGTCGTGCGCGCGTCCAGGTGGCCCTGCAAGGGGGTCCGTGCCAGCCCAGAGGTACCTGGGGGGGCGTGGGGGTCGAGCTCTACGTGTGCGTTTGTGCGTGTATTTCTGCCCCACACCATGTCTCCACGAAGGGCGGGGCGCGCGCGTATCAATATGCGGGTGTATGGGTGTGCGCTTCTGTTCCACACGTGTATGTCTGTCCCACACTATGTCTCCACGAGGGGTTGGGACGTGTGTTTAGCCATGCGAGTGTGTGTGTGGGTGTGTGCTTGGGTCTGGCCTCCCCTCCTTGCCCTCTCCTCTGCTTTCTCCTTCTCCGTATCTCGCCCTCCTTCAGGAAGGGGTCGGGGGGTGGCTTCGGGCTCTTGCGGGGGGGGCGGAGGGGGGCGACTTCGCCGACATCCCCTCCCAGCACGAGCACGAGCATGAGGATGGCGACCATCGGGATGTCCTACCAGGACGGCCTCTCGGGCAGCGCGTGGGGCGACCTGGGCGCTGCGCACGGACTCCCCGCTGCGCGCCTTCGACGGCGAGGTGGGCGTTCAGGCGCCGGTGGAGGTGGAGATGGAGGCGGAGGGCGAGGACGTGGAGGTGGAGGTGGAGGCGGAGGGCGAGGGCGTTGAGGTGGAGGCGGAGGACGAGGACGTGGACGAGGTGGACGAGGGCCTTACCGTCGAGGACGCCCTGAACGGCCTCGGCGCTCTCTCCGAGATTCCCGCGACAGGCTGGGAGCAAATCGTGGCTCATTGCGAGTTCTGTGAGCTGTTCCAGGACCAGTCTGCTGGCGCCGACGCCGCGGCGGACCCTGAGGAGAAGAAGCAGTCCCTGCACGCGGAGCTGGCCAACGGCAGCCCGGCCATGATTGCCATCATCGGGATGTTCTTCCAGGGTGGCCTCGCGGGCTCCGCCGGGGGCGACTGGGCGACCTACGCGGAGTCGCCGTTGCGCGCCTTCGAGAGCGAGTGGGACCTACAGGCGCCCGTTGGCTACTGGGGCCCGTTCGGCCTGGCGAAGGGCGGCGGTGCGGACGTCCCCATGCAGGAGGAGGTGCGCCGAGATCAAGCGCGGCCGCGTCGCCATGTGTGCCGCCATAGGTACATCGCGCTGAATTTCTTCTTGTGGCCGGGAGGTGTCGCCCTGTTCAAGGGGGGCGGCGCCGAGGGCCCTCAGAAGAACAAGCTGTCCCTGAACGCGGAGCTGGCCAAAGGCCGCCTGGCCATGATGGCCATCGCCGGGATGTTCTTCCACTCCACCGGCGACGCTTCTAAGTATGCAGACCGTTGCTGAGGCGGCTGCGAGTGTGGAGAGGACCGCAGATGAGCATAGAGTTGATTGGCGTTGCAGACAAGTGCCAGGACCAACATTTGCCCTTGCGGCTAACGTCGCAATAAATATGTCATCGTATCGAGGACATCGATTGGTCGCTCCATTCCGGCGGGTCGGAACGCCAGTCTCAGCAGCCGCTTCGGCGAATGCTGAAACACATGACCCGCTTGCGCAGAGGTCTGTTCGAGTTCATCCCTCGGGCTTGCCGCGCCTTTCCCCTTGCAGTGGTGAACGTACCCCGTGCGGGCGTCGCACTAACCGAATTCGGCATATGTGCAGAACGCCCCGGACTCCTCCTCCAGCTTACAAGCTCGACATTAGCTTGCTCAGTGCCCAGGGCTTCAACTGGCGTCGACTGGACCACAGGGACAAATTGCGACATCTATTGCAATGCGTGCGTCATCACTCCTTTGATGCACTCCTCCTATCCGAGCTCCACACCTCTCTACCGACCATTGAACAATAAGTTATTCATATCGAAGAATATGTCTTGGTGGTTACTGGCAGCGTGGCTTTTCTGCTTTCATTTTACACGTGGACGAAATGGGAGCGCGTGGGTTTTTTGTTCCACCACGAGCCTGTCGATGCGACCCACGACTGGGCGGCTCTGGCCATATCTACACCGTGTGGTCCTTACGTTCTCCTTGCTGGCTACGTCCCAACGGGCTCCGCGGTGGGACCACGCAGGGCGTCGTGCGCTGGAGCTGCACGGCTACGTCGCTGCATTCCCCCCGACTGGGTCCAGGTGTGGGGGGCTGATTGGAATGCACATGTTGGCTCCGACCACGCCGGCGACGGCAGACATGATGGACCCCGCGGCCTCGCCGCCCCAACAACCACGGGAGGGCGAGAACAGCGACACTGGCTTTATACCACAGACTTGTGTGCGGTGGATAGCCTTCAGCATGTCAGCCATCGGGGTACCTGGCGCCATGCCAACACGAAGCGCTGGTACGAACTGGATTATTTCTGCCTCAGCCATAGTGCGCGACGGGAGGCCCAGACGGTCTCCACCTTCGCCTCAGCAGTCTCGGATCACCTTGGTATGCGCCTCCTTCTTCACCTCTCTCTTCCTGGGCGCCGAGCCGCCAAGCTGACGCGCAAACGACAGTATGAACACCGACAACGCACACGCCAGGAGCAGATGTGTCGCCTCAACGACCACTTACTTCGTGGACCCACACCCGAAGCCACCGCTAGACGCGACCAATATGCTGAAGCTGTAGACCGGCGGCTCCAGGAACGAATCAGCGACCAAGCCTTGAACGCCATGGGGCTACTTGTGGGGCGCCTGGACAGTGCGACTCAACCAGGAGACCCTCCCCGCCAGGCCCTGGAGATCTTCGCCGACGGCTCGTGTCCAGACCAGAGCACAGGCGGGGCATGTGCTGGCTGGGGGCTCGCGGTGAAGCTTCCACACGGTCTGGTCTACGACTACCGTGGCCCTGTGGTCTTGGACCCCTCGGCGCCCCTCTACCACGGGGCCTCGCAAGGTACCGGCAACGCGGGTGAATTGGAGGCTATTGGTCGGGCGCTCCAATGGATGTCTGAACATTGTCACAACAGCGACGCGGCCTGGATCCGATGCGACTCGGAATGCGCCAGACGAACTATTTGCGGCGAGTGTGGCAATTCAAGGAAAATGTCCTCTTGCTCCAGCACTTGCAAACCAAGGTGCAGACAGAGCGGCAGAAAGGCATCCAGGTCCGCTTCAAATACGTGAAAGGCCACAGTGGCAACTGGGGAAACGACCGTGCCGACACTAACGCCAATAAAGGCGCAGCAGGCCACCTTCGTCTCTGGCGCGCCCTCGACCCGCGCCGCGACGCCCTGGACAGCGTCCGCCCCGCGTCCACCGCGGAGACCGCGCCCCGACGACGCCGCGCCAGCAAATCCGGCGGTCCTGGACCACGCCCTCCCTGGGAAGATGGAGAAGGGGATCCTTGGTTTATGCAGGGGGATTTTCCCGATCCACAAGACATTCCGTACGACTGGGGTGAGCTCTCCAGCATTCTGGTGGAGGAACTGGAACGCATTGTTGGCCGCAAACGCCCGTGCCAGATCACCATGCCGCACACCGACGACGACATGATCCACGTCGACGACCTCCGCTCCAGCCTGCAGACTGCCTGGGAAGAGGTTCGCCGAACGGCCGGCGCGCCGGCGGGGGGCCAGGCTCGGCTGGCCCACAGGGCGGCGCTGAAGACCCTGAACCGTGTCCGCACGAGGGCCCGCTGGCGACGCGTTAAGTACACGATCGCGCAGGTGGAAGAGGCGATGCACAATCGGGACATGGGTGCCTTCTACGCTCTATTACCACGGCTGGGTATTGTGATGCACGGGGAGGACAGCAGTGGACGGGAACAGTTTCGACTGAAGGACTTGCGCGAGCTCGCGATCAACGTGGGCGGCACCAAAATCAAGATCCCCCAAGCTGTCTTGGACTCTGTGCCCGTACGACAGGTTGATGACACGCTGGGTGCCCTCCCCGCGGCCGACGAAGTGACCTCTGCTATCTGCCACCTCCGGGACAACTCGGCAGGCGCGGGCGTGGTCGCAGCCGGGATGCTACGCGCGGCAGGCCCGCGCACGATCTTCTGCGTCATACACTTGGTTTGGCAGATGTGGAACTGCCACCCAAACCACTGGCGCGACCTTGTGAAAAGAGGTATCGGTATCTTTCTGTACAAACACAAGGGCAATCGCAAATAATTGACCAATTACAGGATAATCGTTCTGCTCAGGATTCTGTCACGCCTACTATCCAGAATACTTGGGTCACGCCTTTCTCAATGGTCCGAGCGTCAGCACGTATTGCACGATTTTCAATGGGGGTTCCGCCCGGGACGTCGCTGTATGGATCCGCTTTTCGTCGTTGCGGTCCTGGTCGAGATGTGTGCGGAGATTGGCGCAGCATCCCAGCCCGAGTGGGACCACCTAGTACTGGTATTCTGGGACGTTGTGAAGGCGTACCCAAGGGCGCAACGCCACTTAGCGTGGCGCCTTTTCCACAAACTCGGCGTTCCCCCTCGCCTGCTCCGGGTGCTTTCTGGTCTACACGACTACGCGAGTTACCAAATCCGTACTCGGGAAGGTCTATCGGATCCTTTTGCGTTAGCGATCGGCTTCAGAGAAGGCTGCGGGTCCTCACCGGCATGTTTCAACCTCCATCGCAATTTCGCCATCCGCGAGTTCTTCTTGGGGGAGCAGGCCCGAGGCCACCACGGCGTCGAACTGGGATCTCTAGAAGGCCGTTCCTTCAACAATCGCATACATGGAGAGCCATCGAGGCGTGCGGAACGGAAGATGGGCCGCCAGGTACAACTGATTCGGCTCCTCTGCCTCCTGTTTGCGGACGACACCACGGGAATATGCCGAGAATCTCAACGCCCCACGGTGGAATCTAATATGGCGCATTCCCTGCGTACTTGGGGGGGGAACTGCACCCGGGGAAAACGCGTCGACTGAAGCCCGGGGTTCGACCCACACCACCACGCCCCGGTACTCCAGACGACGATCTTGCACAGGTATTCACCGACAGTGTTCGGTTTCTAGGTGGATGGCTTCAACGGGATGGAGGACAGGAGATCGACGCGCAGCGCCGTCTCGCCGCCGCTGCCAAGCTCTGGAGCAAAGTCGCCCGCCAGCTCCCACGACTCGGCTGGTCTTCCAAGCGCACTGGACAGGTTGCCCGAGCAGTCATCCAGAGTTGTCTACTCTACGCTTGCGAGCGTCGGTCTTTCACGAGCAACCAAAACAAGCAGTATCAGGTATTCTTGAACCTGGTCTGCGTGGGTCTTTGCCGGCAACGACGACTCACAATGCACGACGATCAGCAGACCATGGCGGATGTGAGACACCGCTGCGGATTCCGCCCGGTTCGCACGGAAATTGAATTCAGCGCAATGCAGTGCATTGGCCACTTGGCTCGATTACCCGCCGACCGAGTCGAGCGTCAAATGCTCTGGTCCTGGCTCCGCCCAGAAGCCGCGGTCCCGGGCGCCCGAGGAAGATGCACGACACGGCAATACTGGTGGCGGCTCATTGCCGAACTCCTCACTCTGACGGACATTCCTCCCAAAGACTGGTCCGCCCGTTGGGCGGACGTGGCTCGGGGAGCTTCAGGCGCACGCTGGCGGAATCTGATCGAGACATGGCTGAAGACCCAACGACAAAATGAGCATGCGCAGACCTGGCAACAGAAACACTCCCCTGGCGGCTTGGCGGAACGGCGGGCTGCCGCCGCGCGGGCCCGAGCTGCCGCAGCCCACGGGGCCGCCCCGACCGACCAGGGCCGGTGCATGTGCCCGCGCTGCCAAGTCTACACAGGGACGCTCAGCTCTTTGAAAAAAACATGCTGGGACGTGTGTCGCTCTTCCCGCTGAAGAGCGCGAACTTAGAGCGCGCCGGGCCCAGCTCCGCCGACCCGCTGCCGCGCCCGGCGCGCCGCCTCCTCCGCCACCCGCCGGAGATGACACAGCCCCCGCTGCCTCCGCTTCGGCGCCGCTGGCTCCCACCATGGCCGGCACGATGCGCCGCCCCGCAGCTGCCTCTGCCCTGCGCCGCCCCGCAGCGGCCCCCGGCGCCCCAGCTCCCGATCCTCAGACTGCCCCGGAGGTTGCAGCAACACCAGCCGATCGCCCGGCGCCTGCCTCCAGGGCAGGGATTCTCCGTCGCCCGGCAGCAGCAGGACCACTACGACGCCCTGCGTCGGCGGCCGAAGCCGCCCCTCCTCCTCCTCCTCCTCCTCCTCCCCCTCCTCCTCCTCCTCCTCCCCCTGCAGCCGAGACACCTTCCGGCGCCTGGCCAGCGCTGCGGCACCAAGCTACACGGGCATGCCGCGCAGCCAAGCCCTTCCGGGAACAAGCCCGCCAGATGACCATAGTTGACCTGCCGCTCCACGACCTGCCGCCCGACAGGAATGCTCACGAATGCCACTTCTGCCGCAGAACTTTCCCGGGCAGTTCTGGCACTTCCAAATGCGCTAAACACTGCCGCGCCTGCGAGCAGATGCCGTGCGACCAGTGGATCGACCGAATCCGACTTCTAAACAAAGAGATCAAGAGCAATACGCACTCATGTCCGCACTGTGGCACATGGTTTTTTGCCCCCCACGCGGCGGGCCGCCGCGGCGTCACTTGCGCGCGCCGCCGGATCGCCGCCGGGCTCTCCGCAGACACCAACCTCTGGCACGCCTCACCTTTATGCCCTGAACCACCAGCTTGTGCAGACTCCACCAGCGACCAGCAGCACCAGCGCCAGTAGCACCAACGCACCATCGCCAGCAACGCCAGCGCCAGAAGCAGCACTGCGTAGCAGTACGCAGCACTACGCAGCACTACGTTGCACTACGCAGCACTACGCAGCAATGCGCAGCACTACGCAGCACCACGGAACTACCACGGCACTGCGCAGCACTACGCAGCACTACGCAGCACTACGCAGCACTACGCAGCACTACGCAGCACTACGTCAATACGTCTGGGAACTGTTGGTACAGTATGTGATGTGCACTTACGTGGAACGTGGTATTGCGCACAATATATCGAGCACGCATTATCTTGTCAGTGTGGTTGGTCTTCAGCAAACAAACAAAAACAAACGAACAAACCACGACGCATTTTCGGCATTGATTGTCCAGTGATATTATGTTGTCATCAGCGACCTCCCAACATTGGTACAGTAGGTGATATCATCGGGTACGCATTACCTCGTCAGTGTGATTGGTCTTCAACAAACAAATACAAACAAACCACGACACATTTTCGGCATTGACGGTCCAGAGACGCATTGTGTACGCATGACGTGGTACGTGGTCTTGCACACAATATATCGGGTACGCATTATCTTGTCAGTGTGGTGGAGGCACAGACATACTTCGATTATTCTTCTTGTTCTGGTCACAGGATGTATGGCATTTTCGGCATTGACTGTCCAGAGATTATGTTGTTTATCGGCGGCCTCCCAACATTGGTGCAGCCACGACGCATTTTCGGCACTTACTGTCCAGAGATTATGTTGTTTATCGGCGACCTCCCAACATTGGTGCAGCCACGACGCATTTTCGGCATTGACGGTCCAGAGACATACTGTGTACGCATGACGTGGTGCGTGTTCTGGCACGGTATATATCGGGTACTCATTATCCTGTCAGTGTGGTGGAGACACAGACATACTTCGATTATTTGACGAAAATAGGTACCAATCGTTGCAACTTGTCTTTGCAAGCCGCGACACATTTGCGGCATTGACGGTCCATCGGGTACGCATTATCATGTCAGTGTGAATGGTCTTCAATCTTCTTCGGGTCACAGGATGCATGGCATTTTCGGCATTGACTGTCCAGAGCTATTATGTTGTTCATCAGCGACCTCCCAACATTGGTACAGTAGGTGATATTATCGGGTACGTATTATCTTGTCAGTGTGATTTGTCTTCAACAACCAAACAAAAACAAACAATGCACGACACATTTGCGGCATTGACGCTCCAGAGGCATACTGTGTACGCATTGCGTGGGAACTGGTTGCGCACAGTATATCGGGTGCGCATTATCTTGTCAGCGTGGTGGAGGCACAGACATACTTCGATTATTCTTCTTGTTCTGGTCACAGGATGCATGGCATTTTCGGCATTGACTGTCCAGAGATATTATGTTGTTTATCAGCGACCATCCAATATTGGTACAGCCACGACACATTTTCGGCATTGACGGTCCAGAGACATACTGTGTACGCATGGCGTGGTACGTGTTCTTGCACGCAATATATCGGGTACGCAACATTTCTTTGCAAACCACGACGCATTTGCGGCATTGACGGTCCATCGGGTACGCATTATCATGTCAGTGTGATTGGTCTTCAATCTTGTTCTGGTCACAGGATGCATGGCATTTTCGGCATTGACTGTCCAGAGCTATTATGTTGTTTATCAGCGACCTCCCAACATTGGTGCACTAGGTGATAGTCTCGGGTACGTATTATCTTGTCAGGGTGATAGGTCTTCAACAAACAAACAAAAATAATCACAGCACGACGCATTTGCGGCATTGACGCTCCCGAGGCATTTTGTGTACGCATTACGTGGTACCTGGTTTTGCACGCAATATACCGGGCACGCATTATCTTGTCAGTGTGGTGGAGGTACAGACATACTTCGATTATTCTTCTGGTTCTGGTCACAGGATGCATTGCTTTGCTTGACCGCAGTTTGGGCCCAACCTTTTACGCAGATTGACGCCATGAGCTCCCTTGAAGCAATCCTCGCATCAGCGAATGGGCAATGTGGCTCTTCTGCAAGCGCTGGCAATGGCCCGCGCCCGCTCCAGATCATGGCAGCCAGTGGCGGTGTGAAGCGCCAGGTTGTGGACGGCCAAAGCCCTGGCGCGGCGAGCAGCTCTCGGAACCTCACGGACAGCGATTTCTTCATGCAGCTGGTGCGCTACGCCCTGTACACCGGCCAGGACGTCAACGACCTGAAGAACGCCGCGTCGCTCGTCATCTTGGCCGTCTCGAGCCTCGCGTACTTACGTGGTTCAAGCACCCGAGCCGCCCGAAGTTCGAGGCCGGCGCGGGCCCCCCGGCGGAGAGGCGCCGCCGCGAGTGGGGCAGCAAGAAGCACTTCACGCACGGTGTGGTCTTGCAGGGGCTCAAGACGCTGTTGGAGGCCGGCCAGAGTCCTCCCGCAGAGCTGATCAAGCCGGCGACGGACTGGCTCAAGGACGGCATGGAGAAGAAGTCGGACCAGGCGCTGGCCAAGTTCCGGCCGAAGTTCGCACTTCCCCGGGAGGACCGCCCGTGGGTCTGGGAGTTGCAGTTCGCGGCAGCCACGCCGCCGGACTTCCGCGTGATGTGGATCGGCCTCATCCGGGATTTCGATGGCAAGATCTCGGTGGACGTGCGCCGGGCTGGCCAAGTGGGCTTGGAGAAGGAGCTCTGGGGCGAGCTTCGTGCCCGAGGCGGCATGCCGTCGCGGCGCGAGGCCTAGGTGGCGGGCTGGGCGGGGCGCCCCGCTGTCCGTCGTCTAAACGAAGCCGGGAGGTGGCACAGGCCCCCCTTGAAGGGGGCAAGCTCGACAGCGTGCTGTTGGTAAGCCGTGCGCGGCCACCTGCCCGGTCGCCTCCTGGGCTGAGGGGGGAACTTTTTGCGCAGATTCGACCTCTCAGGTGGGCTCCAATGGGATTAGCTATGGAGCAATTTTGATATTTTCCACACGTTTCTTGGCATTAGATCTGTCCCACTCAAGGAGTACAACGCCGATCTACTACCGGATGTTCTTCCAGGACAACCTCGCGGGCTCCGCCTGGGGCGACTGGGCGACCTACACGGGTTCGTCCCTGCGCGCCCTCGAGAGCGAGATGGGCGTGCAGGCGCCCATCGGCTACTGGGGCCCGCTCGACCCCGCGAAAGGCGGCGATGCGGATGTCTTCTTCAGGAGGAGGTGCACTGAGATCAAGCACGGCCGCGTCGCCATGCGGGCCGCCATGGGGTACGTCGCGCCGGAGTTCCTCCGGTGGTCGGGAGGTGTCGCCCTCGAGGGGCCTGCCGTTGCAAGCCCTCTGAAGGGCCTGAGCGCTTGGGGCAAGGTGTCTGGTGCCGGCAGCAGCAGCGGCAGCAGCAGCAGCGGCGGCATGTCACCCCCCGTTTCGTTGACAGATGATGGCGTCCCAGATGGGAATCGAGAGGCGGTTGAGGCTGAGGACACGATGCCACCCCCTGCATCGTGGACAGGTGACGATGTCCCTGTGGGGAACCGAGAGGAGGTAGCCTACAGTGACCAGTGTATCGCTCATACTAACGACCCCCCCTCCAGCAGGGCCAACAGACCAGAGGAAAGGAGTGGGAAGTCACGGCGGAGACGGCGGAGGCTGCGGACGCCGCGGAACACCCCCCATCAGGACAATCAGTCCGTCAGCAATCCTCCGGGAGAGCCACGCGCGCAGCAGGCAGACCACGGAGCACCGCCCGGACGCAGGACAGCGAAGTCATACGCTGGCTCGTCGAGAGAAACCTCTTCGCGCCTATTCGCCCCCCGCCCCCTGTCAGTGGGCGTCTTATGGGCGGCGAAGCCAAGACGCCCTCGTCGGGCGTCCAGGACGCCACTGGCAAAGCAGCGTGCGCCCCGGCTATTGTTGAAGCTGCGCCGCCGAGCGTGCGCGCGCCCAGCGCAACCAGCGGTGCCCCAGAGGCCGGAGAGAGTCCTGCGCTGACCAAAGGGCCCGCACCCGGGAGCGACGGCGGGCACAGGCCCCAGGGCGAACGTCGGCGAAAGGGCCCCTCCCCACGTACGAAGATCGAGCTGTATCCAGAGAGGGAAGCAACGCACCCCCCCCGCTAGCGGTGACAGACGGCCATCCACAGGCCCACGCGGAAAGAACAACCACAGAGGACTCGACCTGCCCCATGCGAGCGCACATCGCCGACCCCTCCCTCTCCTCCTTCAATTTACCAGATCTTGCGGCTATCGGCTGCGCCTCCCCCTCTCCTCCTCCTCCTCCTCCTCCTCCTCCTCCTCCTCCTCCTCCTCCTCCTCCTCCTCCTCCTACTGCGCAGGGCACTCTCACATCGTCCCCTGCGGCTGGAAATGAGGCCCTGGGACGCGCCCGCTGGGCGGTTGTGGCAGGATTGCCAGGCGAAGATCGAGCTGTATCCAGAGAGGGGGGCAACGCATCCCCCCCGCCTGCGGTGGCAGAAGACCCTTCACAGGCCCATGCGGAAAGAGCAACCGCAGAGGATTCGACCTGCCCCATGCGGACGCACATCTCCGACCCCTCCCTCTCCTCCTTCAATTTACCTGATCTTGCGGCCATCGGCTGCGCCTCCTCCTCTCCTCCTCCTACTGCGCAGGGCGCTCTCGCAGCAGGACATGGTCACAACCTCCATCCTGGCACAGGCCTCCCAATAGTGAGCAGTTCCCCCCGCGCCGTGCCAGAGGAGCATCCCCAGGCAGAGGCGGAGGCAGACGACTCGGGCCACTATACGCGGACGCACAGGTCCGACTCTTCTCCCCACTCCTTCAATTCACCAGATTTTGCGGCTATCGGCTGCGCCCCCTCCTCCTCCTCCTCCTCCTCCTCCTCCTCCTCCTCCTCGCACCGTGCAGGGTGCTCTGCCAACTGCCCACGAACGCTCCCCTGTTTCTGGTCATGGGTGCATCGGGCCACGAGGCTGCGTCTGCCCAGGCCGCCCGACACGATCCGACCCCAGCCTGGCGGCCAACCATGCGGCCTGCATTTCCCCGCAAAGCCCTGCCAGGCGTGCAGCTGGAGCTGTCGCGAGCAGATCGCGAGCCCCCCAGCCAGGGCAGCGAGGCCCTTACGGTGGAGACTTGCGGCCAGGACACACGGCCGCGCCGGAGGCCCGACCCGCGTCAATGGCCAGAGCCCAAAGACCCCGACACGGGGCAACAGCTGTACAACGCAGGAATCAACAACATCCCGTGGGACCTCCCCGGGGAGACACCAGGCGAAGCGATGCGACGACTCCACGTCACACTAGGGCCGATGTTCACTGGCACCTGGCACGCTTTCGCCAAGCGGCAGTCTGTGCCCGGCAGCAAGGGTGCGCTCGACCCGCTTCGGCGCGACCCGCAAACCTGCCACCTCTTGTTGGAATCCTTCCGCAGCCACAGGTGCGACGTACGGGTCCTCAGCGACGCGCTGGGCCTCGACGTCGACTGGGCTCGGCCGTGGCAGCTGCGCCCGGGTCGTAGCGGAGGAGGGGGCAGTGATCACCGCGCGGCAAAGGGCCACCCGAGCAACCAGGCTCCCAAGAAGCGCAAGAAACAGTGGTGTGCCGTCTCCCCACAGTAGCCTTGCTACCCCCCTCTGTGGGCAGCACTACGTCGGAGGAAACGCGCTGTGTGGGTGGCGGATTGGCTGGCCCCCCCAGGAGCGGTCGCAATAGGCGTGCAGTGAACACTGGGCTTCCTCGCGCTCTGTGTGCTCCGCCTGGGTACACTGCCTGGTGACGGACCACCGGCTTCCCCCCCGCGCTGGTTTGGCGCTCTGTTCCCCCCGCGGTTGCCGTGGATCCCCCGCAGCGCACGTGCCGCGCGGATTCCCCCCATTGTGACTCCGCCGGGGCACTCTAGCGGAAGTCTCGGCGGTGTCGGCGGAGGTTGTGGAAGCCGCGGAGTTCCCCCCTCTGGCCGTGCCGCCCGACAGCTGTCCTCTGTGCCAGCTGGACTGAAGTTCGGCGTGGGAAGTCTCGGCGGGGCGGCGGTGGCTGTGGTCAACACCGCGTCGGAGGAATCGCGCTGCGTGGGCGTCGTATTGTCTGGCCCCCCCAGGTGCGGTCGCCAAAGGCAAGCAAAATAATACTGGGGTTCTTTGTGGAAGTCCTTCCGCAAGGAACGGTGGAGAGACCGCGGATGCCGCTGCACTCACTCGGTGGGCTGTCTTCTGTCAATTCGATTTTCTCGACGCTGCCCCGCGAGTTGCTACCGTGGTATGTGTCTCGACATCTGTCTCGTTCAGAACTTTTACTTCTTATCTTCGCTGTTGTCCACGTGCTGCGTGCGTGGCTATACCGTCGGCCTCAGTTCTTTTCTCCTCTGTCTACGTGCTGCTCGTGTGGCTACACCGCGGACACTTTGGTTGTCTACTCTGGGACCCACTTTCTCTGTTGACTACGAGTTGTACACCGTACTCATCAGCGCGATTGGGCGTCTCATACATCCTCCCTCTTGGTTCTGACGGGCTGTTGTTGGACGTGCCGTGCTTCTCCATCGGCGGAACACACTGTGTGGGCAAACGAGTGACAGCCCTCCGGTGCGGAAGGTGCGCACATCCCGAGTACGTAGGAGGGAACGCGCTGTGTGGGTGACAACGACAGGCCCCCCCAGGAGCGATTGCAATCCCCACCAGCACACCCGGGCAGTGTGGCAGGTGTGGTTCTGCGAGTGAGCGACGCCTCCTCCGACTCCGACTGCGTCCCCAGTGCCGACGTCGGGGCCGACTGCGTCGCCTGGCCCGGGTTTGACTGCGACGCTGACGGCGCCGACGACGGGGGCGACGGGGCTGGCGGCCGACGGGGTCGCGGTCACTGAGGACCCTCCGCAGGGAGCGGTGGAGGGGTCACAGAGGTGGCCCCAAGTGACAGCGCATTCCCCCACTGGTCCGCGGTCTGTTCCCCCCGCGGTCGCAGGGGACCCTCCGCTGCGCACGGTGGAGGGATCGCAGAGGCCACAGTCCACGCACGTGGTCACACCTCACGTGCTCCCCCCGGTCGGTGCTGCTATGGGCAAGTGACAGCGCTGTCCCCCGCAGGGGCCTTGCGCTCCGCTCCCCCCGCGGTCGCGGAGGGCCCTCCGCAGCGCACGGTGGTGGGATCACATAGGTCCTGCACTCTCAGTGTCTCCATTGGCATGGCCCCTCCCTCCTCCTCCTCCTTGCGCCTCTCCTCCTCCTCCTCCTCCTCCTCCTCCTCCTCCTCCTCCTCCTCCTCCCCCTCCTCCTCCTCCTCCTCCTCCTCCTCCTCCTCCTCCTCCTCTCGTGCTGAGGCGGCGCACTGCGCCACGCGGTTTCCCCCCATTGTGACTCCGCCGGAGCACTCAGGCATCCGCGTGTCCAGGTTTCTCACTGCCTGGTGTCGGGCCACCATGCTTCCCCCTGGCAAGGCTGCTCTGGTCAAGTGACAGCGGTCCCGCACACCGGTCTGTCGCCCTGTTCCCCCCGCGGTTGCAGAGGGTCCCCCGCAGCACGTGTGGAGGGATCATTGAAGCCACTGTACCCAGAAGTTCCATTGGCATCGCCACTCTCCCGTCCTCCTCTTTTATTTACTGGACTTGCGGCTATCGGCTGCGCCTCTCCTCCTCCTCCTCCTCCTCCTCCTCCTCCTCCTCCTCCTCTTTCTTTCGTGCTGGTAAGACGGACGCACTGCGCCACGCGGATTCCCCCCATTGTGACTCCGCCGGAGCACCCTGGCATCCCACCGGCACCACTTGGGGCTGGACTGTGGGAGTGCTTCGGCGACTACAAGGGGTGTGGTTACGCCGGGGTGTGGTTTGCGGTCGGCGCCGTTGGGGCATTGGGTGCACGACGCTGTCCTCGTCGGGCCGCCTCGGAGCGCAGCGGAGAACACTATCGAGGTCCCCGCCCGCCCCCCAGGGTGCTCCCCAGGGTGCCTTTTGCAAACCACACCCTTTGCAAACCACACCCTTCGGAGTTGCCGAGTGCTGCCCCGCCAAGTGGTGCATCCTTTGGCGGGTCACCGTTGTTCCCCCCTGGTCCTGCCCCGCTACTTCGGCTGACGCTTGCATCTGTTACCTTCGTCCCCCGGGACGGACAAGCTGCCCGCGTTGTACGCCGTCAACCTGAGGGTGGGCTTGGGGAAGACGCAGTCCTGCACTAGTGGTTCATCCTTTGGCAGGTTACAGACTTCCCACGGCAGGCCCGTCCCTTGCCCCAGGCTACGCGCGCGACTTCTTGCGTCCCCTGAGACGGACCTGTTGCTTGCGTACGCCAACGACGTCGACGACCGTTTCACACGGAGGGCGGCGCTCGTCGCCCTGCGTCTGCACATCGGTTCATCCATGGGCAGTTCCACTGGCCTCCCCCTAGGTGGTGCAGTGGTCTCGACCTCGCTTGCAGCGGTTCTCCCCCGTCTACAGTGTCAGGGCAGTTGCAGGCTGACGTTGGAAGACATGGCCGCCGCTTCCTGACAAGGTCCGGGCGCACGTGTCCATGGGCCCCTCCTGAATCCCTGTGAGTGAGGCCGCCGCTTTTCCCCCTCCCCTCGCCGCGTTCCTCGTCTGCCTCTCTCCTCCTCCTCCGTCTTTTTCCGACTGCTGCCGTTTCCCGCCTCTGGGTCGGCACTTAATGAGGGTCATTTTGTCCCTGGCACGTGCGCCTGCTGCGTCGGCCTATGCGCCGTCGTTGCGTCGCGGCGTTGGCCTATGTGCCTGCGTTGCCAATCGTCTCGCATTGCGCCCCTGTCGAGATTGACCCGCTGTCTGGACTCGTCCAGGGAGCCGCAGATCAAAACAAATATCCCCACCAGCTTGGTCTGGGCTGCACGTTGCTCGAGCTTCCCCGGGCGTTCCAGATCAGCCAGCCAGCCCCCGCCCTGCTGCCCCAGCTGCCGCCTTGTGAGCTGGCCCGGCCGGCTTGTGTCGCGCCCAACAGCTAATTAGGCTTGCCCGTCGGCCCGGACACCCTGTTCGCCGCCTGCGCTCTTCGCTCGCGGCCGCGGCCAAAAAGTATCCCCAACAGCCCATTCAGAAGCCGTGCCCATGAGAGATGACGGGAAAATGGACGAAGAGACGCATCTAGGGAAACACAGCGAGCAACCAGGATGAACCGAGAGATCTCTGGGAGCAAGGGGGTGGCCTTGGAAGGCCTCTTCGGGCCATCCCTGGGGGCCGCGTGGGGGCGAGGGGAAGAGGAGGAGGAGCAGGAGGATGATGAGGTCGAGGAGGAATAGGAGGACGAGGACGCGGATGAGGACGAGGACGAGGACGCCGAGGACTAGGCAGCTGCTGCTGCTGCTGGTGCTCTCTGTTTTTTTTGGGGGGCCCTCTTGGAACCCTCTTGATAACCCTTGAAGGCTTCTTGGGATCATCTTGGAGGCCATCGGTTACAAAACGGGGGGGTCTCCAACTCAGCTCCCCCCTCAGGAGCTGGCAACCCGTTTCTTTGGGCTCTCTTGGAACGCTCTTGGGCGCTCTTGGGGCGGTCTTGGGGCCGCTTGGAGCATCTTGGGAACCATCTTGAGCCAACTTGGGCTATGTGAGCCATCTTGGAGGTCATCTTGGACACTCTGAGGCCGCTCGGGGGCCTCCTGGGTGCCTCTCGGGTGCCTCTTGGGGCCCTCTTGGGACCCTCTTGGAGCCCTCTTGGGGCTCTTTTGGGGCTCTTCTGGGAGCCCTGGAGCGCCTCTTGGGGCCATCTTCGAGGCTATCGATCAAAGGAGGGAAACTCCCGATCAAGGCCCTCTTCGGGGGCCACGATCCTCGTGAGGGGTGTCAAAAATTGGCCCTCCGGTCCCAGGGGCCGAAAAAGGGCACTCCAACGACCCGGGACCCCCCCAAAAAATCCAGGGGAGGGAGTAGGGGGAGGGGTCAAGTTACCCCCTCCCCGCCCGCAAGCCGTCTCGTTCACTCCCACCCGCCCTCCCAACACATACGTAGCACCCGAGTCTGGCCCGAGTCTCAGCATATTCAGCAGTCGTCATTGGATGGGCAGCTAATGGGGGCCAATCCGCCGCCGCCGCCGCCGCCGCCGCCGTCGCCCCCCGCTGCCAAACCGCCGCCGTCGCCGCAGCCGCTGCCGCCACCGTTACCGCCGCCGCCGCAGCCGCCGCCGCCGCCGCCGCCGCCGCCGCCGCCGCCCCCCGTTGCGAAACCGCCGCCGCCGCCGCTGCCGCTGCCGCTGCCGCTGCCGCCGCCGCCGCCGCCGCCGCCCCCGCCCCCCCGCCGCCGCCGCCGCAGCCGCCGCCGCCGCCGCCACCGCCGCCGCAGCCGCCGCAGCCGCCGCCGCCGCCAAGTGTACTACTCTGTATTGTTTTTGGTCAGGGATGTTGGGGGGGGCGGCATCGGGTTGGCTGCGCATGTTCTGAATTTGGAGGCAGAGTGTGTTTTGGATGGTGTTTTACAAGGGACGGTGGGGGGGGGGTCGGCATGGACCCTGGTTGGCCCCCAGTCGCCTGGGAGAGGGGGTGTTTATTAATAGGGAACAGTGATCAAGACACCCTCCCCGCCCGCAAGCCGTCTCGCTCACTCCCACCCACCCTCCCAACACATACGTAGCACCCGAGTCTGGCCCGAGCCTCAGCATATTCAGCAGTCGTCATTGGATGGGCAGCTAATGGGGACCACTCCGCCGCCGCCGCCGCCGCCGCTGCCGCTGCCCGCCGCCGCCGCCGCGCCGTCGCCGCCGCCGCCGCCGAAGGGGAAGAGGGTTTTTGGAAGAGGGGAGAAATAATTTCGTTAGACCACCTACGCCCACAGGGCTGGTGGGATTCGCCATATGGTTAGAGGGTTGGGTACGTCACCAGGTCATTTCTCCACAGGCGTGGGAGCTCTAATCCTCACAGCTGGCTGCCTGAGGCCGACGAGTTGAGCCTGGTAACCCTTCGAAGCGGTTCCGCAACTGCGGCCTCCTCTCAGCAGCCTGGTGCTTGAGCAGGATTGAAAAGATTTGCCCGGTCAGCCTCGGACCCGTCGGGGTCGCGGAACGGCAAGTGCTCGAAAAGATGCCGGGTGTGTCTTCTGCCACGCCTGCCCTGTCCGTCTGTCTGGGAGTAGCGCAGAGAGAGGCGCAATGCAAAAGAGGGCCGCTGCTCTGGAAACGCACGCCCTGACATCACGCACGCCAGGCCCAGTGCCCAAGCTGAATTCCCGGATGCTGTTTCTAAAGACGTTTTGTCGCGGCGGATCCGCTGTCCAGCGTCGGAGGCAGGCAGATCGGGCTAGCTTCACGGATGCATAGTATTGAGACCATCCATTGTGTTGAGCGGCAGGCATGAGTTGTATCAGTTACAGTGCTGTTTTTTTAATGCATGCCTTGCGCGCGAGAGAGGCATGATGTTGCCAACCCTACGAGTATGTATTACGATTCCGATGCATTCCTGAGCGCTCGCCGGGGTCTCGTTATCCTATTCTGCGGCCATGTTTTTGCGGAACGCTCGCGCGATAACCAATCCTTGCCAGTGTCCGCGCAGAACGCGAGCCGTGGATAATTCCGCGCTCGGCAAGAGCACCTCGCCGCTGGCCTTCCTCCAGGGAGGGAAGCAGGGAGCTATCCATGGGGTGGGGTGGAAGGCTTATCATAAAGCCCATGGTTCTCATTGGAATCTTTGACGGCGCGCAGGGCTAAACGGCCTGCTTGTCGCCTTGTTTCCTTTGGAGACTTCCGCGGCCGTTTTTCGCGGGCTAGGGCTCCGTTCGTGATTTTTTGCGATGCTCATTGCACGTCGGGGGGGCGCGGATCGCCTAGAGGCGGCCTGACGGTGAGGATCATCCGCCATTTTTCCTAACCCTCTTGTGTTGGGTTCTCGTCTTGAAAAGAACACTGTGCTCTCCAACCTTCCTCCTATTTGTAAGTTGAATGCGTATATGTGTATATATTCGCCATCTGGTCATAGAGGGTCGGGTAGGTAATTTCTCCACAAGCGTGGGCGCTCAAGTCCTCCCAGCTGGCTGCCTGAGGCCGACGAGTTGAGCCTGGTAACCCTCCGAAGCGGTTCCGCAACTGCGGTCGTCTCTCAGCATCTGCCTGGTGCATGAGCAGGATTGAAAAGATTTGCCTGGTCAGCCTCGGACCCGTCGGGGTGGCGGAGAAGGAGGTGGAGGGAGAGGAAGAGGAGAGGAAAAGGGGAGTACATGTGTAAGCACGATTTCAAGTGAAACGCTTATTAGAAAGCCCATGGTACTCATTGGAAGCTTTGACGGCGTGCACGGCTAAGTGCCCTGCTGGTCGCCTCGTTTCCTTTGGAGACTTCCGCGGCCGTTTTTCGCGGCCTAGGGCTCCATTCGTGATTTTGTTGCGATGCTCATTGGACGTCCGGGCGGATCGCCCGCTGTTTGGGCGCGGCTTGATCGCCTAGAGGCGGCCTGTGAAATCGCATTGACATGTTTTTGATGGCGTCGAGGCAACCCCAAACGAGCCCCAAACGAGATCCAATATCACCCCAATAGCGCCCTCGATATTCCTCACATTTAGCATTTCGCTCGAGACATCCTCACCAGCATGAGTTGTTCGCAACACCGTCTTTCACAAAAAAGCGCGCATTTCACCTTAGACATCCACCAGACAATGAAAACCGCGAGTTTAACACACGTATGGAAACGGGGATATCGCCTGAGACATGACAAGGCTGATGTAAGACCATGCGTGTTAGAACTGAGCTTTTTTTCCTGAGACATCTTCAGAACATGGGCAGGATGACGGCTGCCCAAAACGCAGAAACACGACAGAACAAGCAGGAGCACGGCAGAACACACAGGAGCACGGCAGAACACACAGGAACACGGCAGAACCCAAAGAACACACGGGAGCACGGCAAAACAAACAGGAACACATCATAACACACAGGAACACGAGGAGCACGGCATAATACACACATAATGCATAGGAATACGGCAGAACACACAGGAACACGGCAAACTACGCAGGTTCACTGCAGAACACACAGAACACATAACATACATGAACATGGCAGAACACACAGGAGCACGGCATAACACATCGGAACACGGCAGAACACATGAGCGGAGGCGCGACCAGTCGGCCAGCGCGGCAGTGGCCATGGCGCGCTCCTCGCGCAGCGGCGGCGGTGGCAGCATGCACAGCAAAACGTACTGGATGTGCAGCTGCGGTGGTTGGAACTGGTACTGGCGCACCACGTGCCTCGGCTGCGGCTACGCGGCACCACCTTGGGCGCTGGATGCTGCAGCGGCCAGCGCCAGGCCCCAGGCGGACAAGGACGGCTGGGTGGATCAGCCACGAGGGCGCCGTGCCCAGCGGCAGGCCCGCAGTGCGGCTACGAGTGCGGCCTCCGCTAAGTCGCAAACCTCGGCATCGGACGACAGTGGGACACCCAGCGGCAGTGGCGCCACGGCGATCGAGAGGCTGCAGGCAGCAGTCGAGCAGCTGGAGGCGCTGCAGGCGGAGCCGCCCGACGGAATTGACAACTGCTTCACCGACGTCGTCGCCAGCCAGCTGGAGGCCAAGCGCGCCGAGCTGGTCGAGGCCCAGCGAGCAGCAGCGGAGCAGAAGGCGTCCTCCCTGCCGCTGTCGACGCTGCTCCACAAGGAGGCGAACGCCATCAGCAAGGGCGAGAAGCGGCTCCGAGCCGCGCGCCAGAGCCTGGGGCAGAAACAGGCGGCGCGCGACCTCGCCGAGGCCCAGCTCCAGAAGGCCCAGCACGAGCTGGCGCAGCTCGACGCGGAGGTGGAGGAAGCCTCCCGTGCGTTCCGCGCCCTCGAGGAGGATGCCCGAGTGGAGGCCGAGGCGCAGCGGCGTCAGCGCGCGGCTGAGTGGGCAGGGTCCAGCCAGGTCCCTGGGCTCCTCTTGCAGCTGGACAAGCTGCCCGAGGCTTGGGACTCCAGCAACTTCGAGGTTGCGTGGGCAGCCATTCGTGCCCAGGTGGAGGCTGTGCGCACGCAGCTCGCTCAAGCCCCTGCGGCATCAAGGAGAGCGCCATGGGCTGAGTCATGCCCCATGGACGAGGTCAGCAGCGGGGGCGGTGACCACGCGGGAGGCACCGAGCCCTGGCAGCCGCAGAGCGCCGCGGAGCGCGGCCAGGCAGAGCGTTGCGGCGACGCCTGCGGCGAGTGGCCGAACGTCGCCCAGGCGTGCAAGCGGGAGCTGGTGGCCGAGGCTGCTGACCTGGCCCCTCTTGCTTCTCGCCCTGCTGGGCCCGCCGCTAGGGGCTGCAGCGGGGGTGCGAGGCCAGGGCAGTCGTGCATTTAGACACGCCAGAGCGACGGAGCCGAGGCAGCGTGCAGGCGGTGGCGCCGATGCGGCCCGCATAGGCGGCAGGCGGCCCCTCGACCTCGGGAGGGCGCAGGGCCCACTGGCGCCGGGCCAAGCGGCAACGGCAGCTCAGGACGTCCGATGCGGGCTGGAGGTGCTCGGGATCAACGGCAACACCTGGAGGAGGAGCCTGGAGGCCATCGAGGCATTTGCCTCTCGACACGGTGCCCTGCCGCACCTGGTGATGCTCCGGGAGACCCGCTTGGCTCCGCACCGCCTGGAGGCAGCTAGAGGAGCAGCGCGCCGCCTGGGATATACTGCCTTCCTCCACGCGGCGGCGCCCATGGACAAGGAAGGCCCGCTGGCGAACTCAGGCGGCGTTGCGGCCCTGGTGCGCAGCGACCTGCAGGCAGCGGAGATAGCCTGGATGGCACCGAGCGACCTGAGGCATCGCATGATTGGGGTCACAGTGTCCACCGCGTCAGGCCTGCAGCTCCTGGCGTGCTCGCTGTATCTGCAGAACGCCCTGGGGCCCAAGGGCGTCAACCTCGACATCTTCGCCGCCTTCGGCGGCGACATGGTGCTCTCCGAAGGCATGCCCTGGCTTGCGCAGGGCGACTTCAACATGGAGCCAGGCGCGCTGCACGAGTTGGGCTGGCCCAGAGTGCAGCGCGGCACGTGCCTGGGGCCTGCTGAGTGCACATGCGTTGCCCAAGGTGCTGAGCACGTGTACGACTGGTTCGTGAGCTCCTTCTGCCTGGCCCATTGGGTAAGAGAGGCCTCAGCTCCGGATGGCTTTGGGCTGTGTCCCCACAAGCCCGTGAGGGTGCTGCTGCAGGACGTGAGACCAGACGCCCCGGTGCAAGTGCTGGTTCGACTTGGTCGTTTCCCTGATGTCGACGCAGCTGCTTGCCGACCTCGCGATGATGCTGCCGTCCAGGTGCACCGCCGCGTGGGGCGCGCTCGCTGGCAGGTGGAGCCCTGCAGCTGGACCTGGGAGGTGGGCTCCCGACCGAGTGACCCCCACGAGGCCGCTCGGCAGTGGATCCAAGTCGTCGAGAGCACCTTGGTGGGGATCCACGGCAGCGATGACGGCGACCTGCACAGGTACCTGGGACGGTCCGAAGGCCCCAAGACTGTCCTGAAGGCCCTCAGCGCCGTGGTCAAGCGCGAGTACCGCCACCGGCACTCGGCCCTCACCCACGCCATCCGCCAGGCCCTGGACGTGGCTCTCCAGCGGCTCACTGCGGACAGGACGCAGCGTTGGCAGCCTGCGCACGAGCCCTGGTACGAGCGGCAGGTGGAGCGGGTCCTCGCCGATGCGGAGGCGGCCACCGTCGCAGCTTGCGAGGAGGACGAAGTCGAGGCCCTCGAGTTCGACACTAGCGAGTGGGGCGACCTCGTTAGTTAGCCAAGCTGGTCTTCATGAAGACCCAGAGGCGATTGCAGTGCTGCAACGGCGCCTCGCGAGCTCCCAGAAGCGAGATGGAGGCAAGAGCTCGGCCTCCTGGAGGGCATGGGCCAAGGAGGCTGTGCAGAAGGGCGGCAGGCTGGCCCACAGGTTTGCCAGGGCTGCGCCGCCCCCGCAGGTGGTGGGCCCCGATGCTGGCAGACCCTTGGCAGGCATGCTGGCTGTCGGGCAGCTGGGGGCCAACTGGCAGGCCTTCTGGCAGCAGGAGGGCTTCAAGTCAGGAGCTGGAGTTGGCAGCTGGGACGTGCAAGGCTCGACGTTGCCGGCTCTCAGCCAGGAGATGTTGCAGGCTGGATGCAAGCGCTACTCGCCGACGGCGGGCCTGGGTGCTGACCAGCTCCACCCGCGGCAGCTGCTGCTTCTCCCAGTGGCCCTGCAGTTGCGCGGCCTGGACCTCCTGGACGCCTACGAGGAGCAGCCCCAGACCCTGGGCGCCCAGGCGACCATGATGGTCTTCATTCCCAAGTCGGACGGTGGAGTCCGACCGATAGCGCTGATCCCGCTGCTCATGCGCATCTGGAGCCGCCTGAGGCAGCCAATCTGTGCGCTGTGGGAGGCGGAGCACGACTGCCGTTTCTTCTGGGGCAAGGCCGACCGCGGGTGCGAGAAGGCAGGGTGGCTGCACAACGCCTTTGCCGCCTTCGCGCGGGAGAATGGGTTTGCCGCCGCCGGCCTCTTTTTGGACATTACCAAGTTCTACGAGAACCTGCGACACGACGTCCTGTGGCAGTGCGGGATCGAGCACGGCTTCAACTTGAAGCTGCTGCGTGGCCTGCTCGTACTCTACCAGAGCCCGCGTTTCATTTGCTTCGTGGGCATGGCCACTGAGTCGTTCACCACCAGGGGGACGGTCCTGGCGGGGTGTGCGTGTGCAACCACAGTGGCCAAGCTGCCCGTGCTCGCTGCCCTCCGAGCTGCCTCTGCGGGAGGCAGGCCGCTTGGTCGTGCGCAACGTCGTCGATGACATCGCGCTGCAGGCAGTCGGCGCGGAGCGGCTGGTCGCTGCGCAGCCGGGCACTGCTGGGCTGGAAGTGGCCTGTATCCTCCGTGGCCAGCACCTGCCCATCAGTGCCGCCAAGACGACCTTCCTCGCCTCGAGTCCCAGCCTTGGGCGTCAGCTGGGCGAGTACTGGATGTCGCAGGGCTGGACCTTCCGTAAGACCTTGCAGGCCAGGAACCTCGGCGCGGACGCCACCATCACGAGGCGAGGAGTGCATGAGGGCCGAGTGCGAGCTGCTGGAGCACTTCGCCGTGCACGCAGGCTGGGCTGCCTGCGTGCCGCTGGCGTGGATGTGGACCTCATCCACAAGGCTGGGCCCGCAGCCAGCATGGTGTGGGGGCGCACAGTCACGGGCATCGCTGACGGCGAGTTGCAAAGCTGGAGGCTCGCCGCATGCCGCAGCGCAGGAGCGCTCCCCATGGGCGCTGCACTTGGGCTTCGCATGCGCTGCGCCGAGCTCAGGAGGAGGCGTGACCTGGGCCCTGCAGTCCTCACGGCTGGCCATGCAGTCCAGATGCTGGCGAGCCTCCTGCAGTCAGCCGAGCTGCCGCACAGGATGATGGCGCGGGGGCTGGAGTCGGCGGCAGCCAGGCACGCGAGTGCCGACGCGCTGTGGAAGCACTGCGCCTCCCCCATCGACGCGGCAGTGCTGACTCTCGCACGGATCGGCTGGCACTTCAAGTCCGAGCGGTACCTCGTCACGGACCTCGGCGACGAGCTCGACCTCTTGCTCCTCGGGCCTCGGGAGCTAGGCCTGGGGGCTGGCCTCGGCGCTAGGCGGGCCTCTGATCGCCACGAGATGCGGAAGCTCAGCCACGACCCCCTCTTGCAGCGGCCACTGTACTGGGACGCCATCGGACGGCTACTCGGGCCAGACAGCGAGCTGAGCGCGAGGGGGCAGAATGCGCTTGGGGCCCACATCTCCAACGCGCACTGGACGCAGGCCAGTCTCTTTGATGCAGGAGAGCGGAGGCACGCGCGCTGTTGCCGCTGCGGGGCCGGGCGAGGCACCTTGCGGCACCGGCTGTTCGAGTGCCCTGTGCTGGGGGCCCCAGCGGCGCGACGGAGTGTCCGCACGGCTGAAGAGGTGTGCAGAGCGAGCGCGGGCCCACGGGGAGTGCTCAGGCTAGAACTTCGCCCGCTGTTGGCTGCCTGCCCCAGAGCCGCCGCAGGGTCGCCGCACAGACGCTATGTGCGTGCAGTGGGTCTGCAGGCCAGCCGATGATAAACTCAACGGCAAGCTGTGCCTCGACGGCTCGGCCCTCGAGCCGCAGTTCAGTGCTTTGCGCCGCGCGGGCTGGGCCATTGCACAGTGCGACGACGACGGCAACCTAGTCGCAGGGGTGCACGGCGCCGTCAGGCGAGACCTCTGCCCGCAGCAGACGGCCAAGGATGGCGAGGACTTCGCGGTATGGATGCTCGCCACCTTGGCAGGGCCAGCGGTTGAGGAGGTCAACGTCGACTGCAGCTCCACCGTGGCCTGCCTGCGCAGAGGACGTGCATGCGCCACGGCGCCCAGCAGGGCCAACGCCCATCTGCGGGGCAGGATCCTGGCGTGCCTCGAGCCAGGCACCTTCGAGGCGAAGCAGGTGCCAGCCCACTGTTCGAGGCAGGCAGTGCTCGACGGGCTCCTGACAGAGGCCCAGCGGCGTGGCAACGGGCATGCTGATCGCCTTGCCAAGATGGGTGCCCATATGCATGCGGTGGACAGGCAGACGGTTGGCGAGCGCCACGCGCTGGCGGAGATCGTGCTGGAGCTCGGGCGCTGGATCTGTCGGACAGCCATCATCTGGCAGGACATCGCGGCCAAGGATTACGAAGGGCTCCCTCCTGCGGCTGAGCGGCGCCAGGTGCGCTTCGCCGCTGCCGAGGCGCCGCGGGCGGCAGAGGGGGCCGCTAGCACCGCGCCGAGGGCCAAGCGGCCGCGCCTGGAGAGCGACCGCCCGGCTGGCAGCGACCTTCTCCAGCGCAGGCCCGGCGGCCTGCGCTGGAGAAGGTGACGAAGCCCACGAGCTCGTGGCGTGCACCAAGTGCGGCGCCTACATGACGTTGGGAAGTCGCTCTGGAGTGAGGCCTCGCCTCAAGGAGCGGTGCCCAGGCGACAAGGCCGACAAAGGGGGCAGGCACCAGCGCAACCTGTGGCTTCGGGTGCTCCATCCTGGCGGCAGGAGACAGGAAGGGCCCCGAACCCCAAGGCACAGAGTGAAAAGGGGAGGGCGCCCCTGCTCTGCGCTCGCAGGGGCCACTGCCTGAGCATGCGCAGGAGCGGTGCCTGGAGTGGCTTGGCATCGCAGCGGAGCCAGCTGTCGACCCCTCGGCTGCGGCGAGCACCGCAGGCAGCGCCCCTGCAGCGGCCGCGGCGTCCGTCGAGGCGGAGGGCCTAGGCGTGCCCCCCGCTGCCGCACCCGCCGCGGCCGCCGCCGCCAGCCAGCCTCTGCGGCGCCCAGCCGCGGCGAGAGCTGGCCTCCTCGGGGCCTTCGGAGTCACGGAAGAGGAGCTCGCCGCCGCGGCCCATGCAGCGGTCGGAGCCCTTGAAGACCGCAGGGTGCGCCGCCGCATGGCACGCCGTGGCGATCCGCCCGTGAGTGAGTGAGTGAACTAGTGCATCGGTGTGGCCAGCGCTTGCTGCTCCCCTGTGCGAGTAGGCTTCCGCCGCCCTCGGTGCCCGCCTGGACTCGGCCTCTTTCGGGGACGCGGGCCCCGTCTGGCCCTGTCTGCGTTCTGGCCACCACTTGCCTTGAAGGCCCCGCCTTTAACTTTAACTTTAACACACTGGAACACGGCAGAACACATAGGAGCACGGCAGAGCAGGACCATGGCAGAATACACAGGAGCACGAAAGAACACACAGGAGCACGGCAGAACACGCAGGATCACGGCCGAACGCGTAGAACATTTATTCACACAGCCGCATCCACAGGCACACGCACATAGGTACACGCACATAGGCACACGCACATGCACACGCACACGCACACACAGACACATACACATGCACACGCACGCACACATAGAGAGGCAGCATACGTTCATGCAGACCGCAGGAGCACGGCAGGGCAACACGGCATAACACAGCAGCGCCGCAGACCACCACGCATGGACACACATGCACACGGTCCGCGCACGCACGCGCACGCGCAAGCGCACGCACGCCACGACAGACTTGCTCAGCGCATATTAAGAACGTATGATATCTCATAAGCCCAGGACACACAAGGACGCTTCCCGTTTTTGTCCGGTCAGGTTCCCCTCGGAATGTCCGTTTCGCTCGCGACATCTTCGACACATTGAGATGTTGAGGCCGTGTGGTTAAGACGTTCTTTGAAACAAATGAGGCTCTTGCTCGAGAGATCCTCGAAACATGAGTCACTGAGCTCGCTCACGAGCTTCAGCGAATCGTTGGAAATTGCCGTTTCGCTCGAGACATCCTCGGAAATTTGAGATGGTGAAACCGTGTGATTAAGACGTCTTCTGTCAAACATGAGGCTCTCGCTCGAGACATCCTCGGAAAACTGCACTCGCAGCATCTTAGCTCGAGGTCCCGTCTCCTCCGTCTCTTCCGTCTCCTCCGTCTTTGAGGTCTCCTCCGTCTCTGAGGTTTCCGTCTCTTCCGTCTCCGAGTTCCGGGCTATTATGTTACCTGCTGCTTTCTTACGTTATTTTCTGTTCTTTTGTGCTCTCGTATGCGCTGTTCGGTACAGATATGTTCCGCGATGCCCTCTGTCGTCCTGTTCCCGTTCTGTCCTGCTCAGTTCTGTCCTGTTACGTCCTGCTCTGTTCCGTGCTGTTCTGTTACGGGCTGTTCGGTTTTCGTCCGCACTCCCCTCTGTTGCCCAGCTCCCGTTCTGTTCAGTTCTGTGCTGTTGTCTTCTGTTCTGTTTAGTTCTGTTACGACCTGTGCTGTCACGTTCTCTTCTGTCCCGTTCTGCTGCGTGCAGTTCTTTCACGTTTTTTTTTCTGTTCTGGTCACTTACACGCCGTTCCCGCCTGTTACGTTGTCTTCTGGTCTGCGTTGCTCTCCGCGATGCCCTGTGCGATCCAGCGCCTGTTCTGTATAATGTTTTCAGTTCCGTTACGTGCTGCTTCGTTCCGTACGATTATGTTACGTGCTGCTTTCTCGCATCCAGTTCTGATGTGTTACGTTTTCTGATATGCTGTTCTGTCTTGTTATGTTCCGCGATGGCCTCTGCTGTCCTACTCCTGTTCTGTCCTGCTCTGTTCTGCCCTATTACGTCCGGCTTTGTTCCGTACTGTGGTGCTACGAATTGTTTTGTTTTCGTCCGCAATGCTTTCTGTTGCCCAGCTCCTGTTCTGTCCTGTCCTGTTCTGTTCTGTTCAGTTCTGTTCCGTGCTGTTCTGTTACGTTCTGTTCTGTTCCGTATGTTTCGTGCTGTTCTGTTACGTTTTGTTCTGTTATGTTCACTTACGTGGTGTGTCCTGCTGTCACGCTGTGTTCTGGTCAGCGTTGCTCTCCGCGATGCGCTGTACTGTCCTGCTCCTGTTCTGCGTTTGTTTGTCAGGTGTGTCACGTGCTGTTCTGTTTCGTGCTGTTATGTTACGTTTTGTTTTCTCACGTTATGCTTTGTGTTGTCATACTCTCGTACGTGCTGCTATGATATGTCCTGTTCTGTTCCGCGAGGCCCTCAGCTGTCCTGCTCTTGTTCTGTCCTGCTCTGTTCTGTCCTGTGACGTCCTGCTCTGTACCGTGCTGTTCTGTTACGGGCTGTTCTGTTTTCGTCCGCAATGCCCTCTGTTGCCTTATCTTACGTGCTGTTCTGTTACGTGCTGTTCTTTTCCGTTCTGTTACGTGCTGTTCTGTTCTGTTCTGTTCTGTTCTGTTCACTTACACGCCGTTCCCTACTGATACGTTGTGTTCTGGTTTGCCCTGCTCTCCGCGATGCTCTGTGCTGTCCTCATCCTGTACAGCTCTGTTTTGTTAAATTATGCTGCTTGCTGTTCTGTTCCGTGCTATTATGTAAGGTGCTGCTTTCTTGCGTTTTTTTTTGTTTTTTTTTGTTTTGTTTTTCTCTGTTTGTTGTGCTCTCGTATGTGCTGTTCTGTACAGTTATGTTCCGCGATGCCCTCTGCTGTCCTACTCCCACTGTCCTGCTCAGGTCTGTCCTGTTACGTCCTGCTCTGTTCCGTGCTGTTCTGTTACGGGCTGTTCTGTTTTCGTCCGCGCTGCCCTCTGTTGCCCAGCTCCTGTTCTGTTCTGTACTGTTTGTTCTGTTCTGTTTAGTTCTGTTACGACCTGTGATGTTCGTTCTCTTCTGTTCCGTTCAGCTGCATGCCGTTCTGCGCGTTTTGTTCTGTTCTGTTCACTTACACGCCGTTCCCTACTGATACGTTGTCTTCTGGTCTGCGTTGCTCTCCGCGATGCCCTTTGCGGTCCTGCTCCTGCTCTGCACTGTTTTGTCAGGTGTGTCACGTGCTGTTCTGTTTCGTGCTGTTATGTTACGTGTCGTTTTCTCACGTTATGCTTTGTGTTGTCATGCTCTCGTACGTGCTGTTCTGTCCTGTTCTGTTCCGCGAGGCCCTCAGCTGTCCTGCTCTTGTTCTGTCCTGCTCTGTTCTGTCCTGTGACGTCCTGCTCTGTACCGTGCTGTTCTGTTACGGCCTGTTCTGTTTTCGTCCGCGCTGCCCTCTGTTGCCCACCTCCTGTTTTGTTCTGCTCTTTTCACTTATCTTACGTGCTGTTCTGTTACGTGCTGTTTTTTTCCGTTCTGTTACGTGCTGTTCTGTTCTGTTCTGTTCTGTTCACTTACACGCCGTTCCCTACTTCTACGTTGTGTTCTGGTTTGCGCTGCTCTCCGCGATGCTTTGTGCTGTCCGGCTCCTGTTCTGTACTGCTTTGTTCAGTTATGTTATTTGCTGTTATGTTCCGTGCTATTGGGACGCCCACCGATGTCTTCGGAAGCAGTCATCGGGACGCCCACCGATGCCTTGTGCTCATGTGTAATCGTCCGCCTTGACACCTGCTGTCCTGCTGCTATCCTGTAGTGTCCTGTGCTGTATTGTCTTTTTCTGCTTCTCTGCCCAGATTCCTCCTGGTCTCTGTGCGCGTACGCGATGCCCGGCGATGTTCTGCTCCTGTAACATACTGTCCTGCTCTGTTCTGCCTCGTTCTGTTCCGCGCTGGCTTCCTCTGTTCTGTTATCTTTACCCGTCCGCGATGCCTTCTGCTGTTCTGTTCCTGTTGTGTACTGTTACGTTCTGTTACGTTTCGTTCTCTCCTGTTCTGTTATGTTTACGCGTCCGCGATGCCTTCCGCTGTTCTGTTCCTGTTGTGCGCTGTTACGTTCTGCTCTGGCAAATTATGTTTCGTGCTGGTCTGTTGTGTCTTGTTATGGTTTGTGCAAATATGTTCTGTTCTGCTCTTTCCTGATGGTTCTGTGCTGGGTTGTTCTGTTCGGAGCTGCTCTGCCCTGGTCTGCTCCGCGAACCCATGTGCTGTTCAGTTACACTGCTTTTTGTGTTGTTCTCCGCTGTCCTGCGCGGCGCTGTTCTGTGATTTTATGTATTGTTATTGTCTGTGCATTTCTGTTCGTTCTGTATTGTTATGTTCTGTACAATTCGTTCTGTGCTGCTTCGTTCTGTTCCCATCTGGACGTCCACGCGGAAATCCGAAGGGCCAACCGTTTTAGCGACCGCGAGTACAACTGCGGGACTACCACCAGGACAGCCATCGGGACAACCGCCGGGACATCAATCATAACAAACGTCGGGGAATCTTCCGTTCTGTTCTGTGCTGTTAGGTTGCGCTCCATCCTGTTCAGCGACGCCATGTGGTATTTACTTCTCGTCCGCGATGCCTTGCGCTGTTCTGCTTCTGTTCTACGCTCCTCTGTTCCGTTCTATGTTGTTCTCTTCCGTGCTTGTCTGCTTTGTCCTGTTATGTTCTGTGCGTTTGCCGTTTCTTTTGTTCTTCCCGGTTTGGCTTGTCGCGACCATCATTGGGCCCAATTGTCGGGACCCCCGTCGGGACAACCACCGGGACACCCGTTTGGACAACCATTGGGACAACCACCGCCCTTCGAATGTCCATCGGGACACTTATCGGGACAACCGTCGGGACGACAGCCAGGACAACCATCGGGAGTGCCACCAGGAGAGCCATCGAGACAACCGCCGGGACATCCATCATGCCACGCATGGGGCAACCCCTCCTTTTCTGTTCGTCAGTTCTGATTTGTCTTTCTCTGTCACGATGCGTTCTGCACCGCGATGCCCCGCGCTGCTCAGTGCTCGTCCGCGATGCACTCTGCTCTTCTGTTTCCGCCCTATACTGTTACGTTCTTTTCTGTCCAGTTCTGTTCGGGAGAACCGCAGGGACAACCGTCGGGACGGCCGTTGGGACAACCGTCGGGAGTACCACGTGGACAGCCATCCGGACACCCGCCAGGACAACCATCATGCCAAGCGTCCGAACACATTCGCATATTCACATTCGCACGTGCACAGATCTACGCCTGCAGGGAAACAAATCGAACCTGTCCGAGCCTGGTCCCCATGCCACAAGGGGTCTGTCGCTTCTTGTCCCACCACACACTTGCAAGTGGTGCCCGTCCCCCCCTTCTTTCTTCCACTCGCACATCCACGAAACCCTGCTCTCCCCACTCCCCTCGATTCGGCCCCCTCCAATGTCCATCCGCACGGCCTCCACGCGTTCATTCCACACTCTTCCCCCCTTTTCGGGCTGTGGCGCGATGCTGAAACAGCCGCGTTCCTAGTCATTTCCTCCGAGTTATGCCTAATGCCCCTGTCATGCTACTGTCAATTTGGCCACCTTCGAAAAAAAAGCTCTCCGACCTTACTCGTTCTCTTTCGGCTTCCCTCCTGCCTCTTCTTTCCTTCTTCCGTTCTGGCGAGGGTTGAACAGAAGGAGTTTGCACAATGGGGATGAGGAAGGAGGCGCGCGGAGGAGGAGGAGGAGGAGGGGGAGGAGGAGGAGGTTGGAGGGGGGGAGGCGGAATAAGGATGAGGAGGAGGAGGAGGAGGAGGAGGAGGAGGAGGAAGAGGATGAGTAAGAGGGCGAGGACGAGGAGTACGAGGGGGAATCTGAGGAGGAACAAGAGAAGGAGGAAGAGGAGGATGAGGAGGAGGAGGAGAAAGAGGAGGAGGAGGAGGACGAGGAGGAGAAGAAGGAGGAGGAGGAGCAGGAGCAGGAGAGCAGGAAGAGGAGGAGGAGGAGGAGGAGGAGGAGGAGCAGGAGCAGGAGCAGGAGCATGGAGCACCATAGAGGGGTGGGGGGTCAGGGGGAGAGGGACGTATTTCAGTGTCCCGCCCGTGCGACCCGACCCACCCGCTCGTGTCTCCCAGCTGCGTGCCCCCCAGCTGACCCGACCAGCCCCTTCGAGTAGGGGGGGTGGAGTCCTGGATGCTTCCGCTGGGACATCCCAGTCCAGTTGCTCTTCTTGTGCGGGCTAGTGTACCAGCCTTCTCAGTCTCACTCGGAGTCGAAGTCGAAATTCAAACTGAACCTGGCATGTGCAAGTAAACTTCAGTTTCCGCCACCCGTTCAGATTGCGACGTGCATTGAGAACGCTGCCCGAAAACCTCTGGAAACGTCCTCCGCCCAAAACAGGCCCTTTGGTTCTGCGCGGAGGACGTTTCCAGATGGGCTCCGGGGAAGGCTCCGAGCCAACGTCATCTTGGAATCGCTCCAGGTGGGCTCCAGAGCGGCTCAGAAGAAGCCCAGCAAATGTGACCCTGAGAACCCCGAAAGCGTTCCTGGGGGCTCCCGTGAGGCGCCCACAGGTCTTCAAGAGCGCCCGAAGAAATCGCTCCAGGTGGGCTCCAAAGCTGCTCGGGAGAGGGCCAACATACTTTCCCCAGGGAGCCCTGAAAGCGCTCCAAGGAGCTCCCGAGAGGCCTCCGTGAGGCGCCCATAGAGCTTCAAGGGCGCCCGAAGAGGCTACCATACCGCCCAAGACAGCTCCAAGAGGGCACCCCAAGAGGCCCCAAGAAGGCCCCAAGAGGCCCCCGAAAGGCTCCCGGCAAACTTTCAGAAGGCTCCCACGAGGTCTCGAAAAGGGTAAAGAGAGAACCCGAAGAACCCTCGATGGCCCACGAGTTTCATCACGCAATGAGTCAATAGCATGTGTATGTGTTGGTCTGCTATGGCACGTTTGTTCGTATCTTTGACGTTCTCACCCAGCATTATCTGAGGGAGAGAGGGGCATTTTCTTGTGCGTGCACATTTATGCTCACGTGAGAAGACGCCACACGTACTGCAAATAACACCACCTGCAAGATGATCCAAGGGCCCTCTGAGCTGTGAGTATGCCATATGCTTACAGAGTTGTTTTCTTTGGAAAAAGCTCAAGGGGGGAACATTTCATACAAAACATGTGTTTGTACGGAATTTTCCCTTTCCAGTTTTTCCAGCGCTGTTTGCGCGTCCTCTCGCACCATTTCAATCAACGCAGTGGCGTTTCAATGTAGCAGCTTAGAAGTAGCTTGCACCACTTGTTTCTGCAGTCTGTACGCCCTCCTCTTCCGTACTCGTTAGGGCTCGAGCTGATCTGGGGAGAGTTGGGGTCCGTGCGTTGCCGCTCCTGGGCACCACGGGCAGCTGGCGCTGGTGGCTGCGCCTGGCTGGGCGGCCCTGGGCTGGCACTTCCTCGAGCAGGCGCTGCCCAGCGCGGGGTCAGCGGCTGCTGCGTGGGCCGCGGGCGGGCTGAGCTGCCCTGCCTGGTATTTCACCTGCCCAGCTAGCCCTGCGTGCGAGCCGGCCCCTTGCTCGTGCCCGGCCTGTCTGGCGTGCGGGCCAGCGCCGCCCTGCGCGGCGTGCCCGGGGTGCGAGAAGCCCCCGCCGTGCCCGCCTTGCCCAGGGTGCCCAGAGGTGCCCCCAGCGTGGGCTTTCGCGCTGGGCCCTCTCGGCACGGTGGTCCTCCACCTTGCCGTCCGCTTCAACGAGTGCCTGCGGGACGGGTGCCGTCGCCGCGGGCGGGGGCGCGCCGAGGCGGTGGCCGGCGCGCGCGAGCAGGCCGAGGTGGTCGCCAGGGCCCGTGAGCAGGCCGAGAGGGCCCGGCAGCGGGCCGCCTTCAGTTCAGGTCGGCGCCCGAGGCGGGCCCCGCGTCGACCCACTCGTCGGAGTGATGGCGGCGCCCGGAGACTACATCCTGCTGCTCTACAACGTGCCTGGGCAGCCCCTCTATCATGAGGCTTTGATGACAGGGGTCTCGGCTGCGACGCCGACGACGATCGCGATGGCGACGCCGGACGGGGACCACTACCCCCAGCGCATCGAGATCGGCGACGACGTGCTCGAGGTTCGATGGATCGGCATGAAGGGGGGACCCCGCCAGGAGTCGATGCTCGCCGCGTGTATCGATTCCAGCAGGTGCCATCGGCACAGGTGCTGCGGCAGTACTACAGGGACGATGCGCTGATGCTCGGCAACATCGCGCCGCCTCTGGCTTTGCAGCAGAGGCAGATGCCAGCCCTAGGTGCGGAGTTGGCGGCGGCTCCCCGAGCCGTCCCCGCGGGCGCGGCGGCGGCGGCAGCGCCGCCAGGCCGCCTTTGGGTGTGCGCCGAGGATTGCGAGGGCCATCGGCGAGGCGATGCAGTACTGCCGACGTCGGGGCGCTGCCAGCCGGCGCACTGACGATGGGAAACCACGGGCTCATGCAGCTCCAGGAGGGCACCGCCTTCATTCAAATGGTCGAACGGCGCAATCTGGAGCAGTATGTCATGGAGGACCTCCGCGTACTGCCAGTGAAGTTCGACGGCGCTGGTCAACGTCGTCGCCCCTTCGCCGAGTCCGTCCAGAAGATGGCGGGAGAGGAGCCGGAGGGGGGGCTCGATTTGACAGGGCCGAGGATGTGCTTCAACCGTTTGCAGCAGCTCGCCGTGTCCAGCCAGACGCCGATCACGCAGAGCGAGCGCTGGCGGCGCGGCTTGGATTCCGGACGGGGACCGCAGCCAGTACGAGCACGAGGCGCTCTCCCACATCATGGAGGCGATGTGCACGGTCGAACAGCTGAACGCGCTGGCGTTGATGTCGGCGGAGCTGGTCAGCCGGCGTCTCCAGCCGATCGAGGGCGCGCGCGCATGCGGCGGCATCGCTGACTACAGCGCGGCGGAGCACTACATGGGCTGCTCGACCAGGCGGTCCGGGGCCGTCTCGTCGCGTGGCCGGGCAGGTTCGCGGGGAGGCAGCCGTGGCCAAGGAGATGAGGAAGGCCAAGGAGGAGCAGCGCCTGCGCAAGCGGAACCCAAACAAGAAGAAGGACGACGACAACGGAAATGGCTAAGTCCTACGGCTGGCCTCGGGGGCGGGAGAGCGCCGACCCGCCCCAGCAAGCAGGCGCTGCGTCAGAATTCATTCGCGAGTCATGTGGGGGCCCATCGCGATGGGCGACGGCGTCGGCCTCGGGAACTTTATCCCCTTCCACCTGTGCTGGCGGGGCCAGCTATCCGCCCGGGCACGCCTTCTTACCTTCGTCGGCGACTGCTGCGAGGGGGGGGGTCCAGGAGAGGGCAAAAGAAGTCTTCGAAGTTTTGAATGAGGTGGCAGGCGCGGCTCCTGGGGCTTCGGCCACGGCCGGTCCGAGTCTCGCCCATCTTACGTCTCGGGGCTCCGTCCTCCTGAGGGCGGGGCAGCTGCCATGCAACGTATCGTTGTGGACCAGGCACGGGGCCTGCAATGAGCTCATGCTCGCTGTGATCGACTACGCGGGAGTCGATCAAGCTACTGCCGTCGGACCCTAGCAACACTCTCTGGTATGCATGCCCGTAGCTGGTGCGTCCCCAGTGCCGCTCAGTGCCGCTTGCGGGAGGCCAGAGAGGACTTTGTCGGAGCGGTCGGATGAACGCGTGCTCTCAGGCCCAGATAACGTTGGGTGGCAGATGGAGTCAGGTACGCCTCAACAGTTCTACATGGACGAGGTGCCGCGCAGAGATCGGTCAGCTTACGTTGGATTCAACGCAGACGTCCTGGGGGCTGGGCTGGTGGACTTCTCTGTCGCCCCAAAGGAGATATGCGCTTCGTTCTTCGTCGAGAATCTTGGCTCATCCGAGAATCGTCGATATGGGAACAATAATCTTCGGCTCATCCTGGAGTGCAGGTGGTCGAGCTTGCACTTCCGTCCAGCGCCCGGCCTCGACGCGGGGGCGGGCGCGGCCTGGGCCCGCGTCGAGCGGCCCGCTGGCGACCATCTATTGTACTTCGCCGGGGCCGACGTCGAGGATAATATCCGCAGCCTCGAGAACTCCGCCGAGCTCAAGGATTACTTTTGCTACCCCTCCCTGACCTTGGAGGAGTTTGAAAGGGGCTTCACAGATTGACCCGGGGCCGAGGAGCTACGATCAATGGCGCGCCGCTCCGGCCTTCGAGAAGCGTGGCCGAGGGCTGTCGCAGTCCCAGTGGAGTGGTCCTGGACTTTCTTCCTGGGGCAGAGGGCGTTTGAGAACCATATTTCAGTGGCCCTCGAGGGGCGGCGCCAAGGGCAGCTCCGCGACGCCGGGCCACTCCTTGACATTTTTGGGCGGGGTGGGCGTTTTGCCGTATTGCGACAACCTCGACGTGTGCGGCGTAAGTCGCGAGAAGGTGCAGCAGGTCAAGACTTTGGTAGTGGCCCAGCTTCGCCGCGTCGGCTGCAGGGTTCACGAGGAGACCGACGCGTCGACCGACCGCGAGAGCCTGGGCTGGGAGCTGGGCGGCGCCCGCCGGCTGGTCATGAACGAGCCAGAGCGGGCGGCTCGCCTGCAGCGGGCGTGCCGGCACTGGGAAGGCTGCGGTCGAGGGGCTGGTCGCATGGTCAGGCGGTGGCTCGGCCACGTCGTGGATCACTTCATCATCGCGCCGGAAGGGTTGTCGCGCCTCAGGAGTTGCTGCGACTTCGTGGAGAAGGTCGGCGGGCAGTGGGCCGAGCCTTGGGCCTCTGTCAGGAGGGGGGCGAGGTGCGGGGGGGTGCTTACCTACCTCTGCGCGGCCGACCTGTCCCGCGAATGGCACCCTGAGGTCCTTTGCGCTGACTCCTGCGAGAGCGGGATTGGCGTTGCAGTCGCGTAATTCCAGTGCAGGAGGTCGCGGAGATCGGGGCCCCTTCAGAGACCTCGACGCCGTGGCCCCCATGGGCCCCAGGGGCGAGTTGGAGATGTTAGAAGGAAGCAATAAGTCCCAATAAGTAGCAGAAGACATGGCTGACCAATCCAAGTGGCACGTCATTTTGCCGACGAGGCTTCGTCGGGAGGAGGGGGTGCCGGCGAAGGAGGGCCGGACCGCGCTGCTGGGGGTGAGGTGCAAACTTCGCCATGCAGGGGCTTTTGGAAAACGATATTTACTTCTCGGAGGCCAACTTGGGAACGCAGTGGCTTTCGAGAGATCCAGGGCTCGCAGCTATGCGATCCTCGCCCTTCTTCGTCGAGCCTCCGCTTTCGCCGTTGCCACTGGCTCGAGCTGGTACTTCTGGTGGGCGCCGTCCGAGAAGAACGCGGCAGATGCACAGTCGCGGCGATGGGGGAGAACCGCGCCGGCTCTGGCCTGCCGAGGGCGCCGCAAGGGCCCCGCTTGGCGCTGGCCGCCGGGGCCGCCCGGCCTTGGCGCTGACGCAGCGCAACCAGGGCGCGGGCCCCGCGGTCCGGCGGTCCACAGGGCCTCCGCAGGGCGCAGCCGCCGTCGCGGCCGGCAAGCCGGGTGGCCACGAGGCGGGCGACCCCGCTGCCCCGCGGAACAGCCCGCCCCCTGGTCTCGGGAGAGACCCAGGAGGAGCGATGCGAGAAGCGGGCGCGAGTATTGCCCCCTTTCCAACCGAGAGAGACCCGCGACCAGCTTTCCATGTTGGAGTCGCGCGCTGTCACAGAGCGGACGCTGGCGCTCTACGAGAGACGAGAGCTGGTGGAGGGATCTCCGGGACTTCGTGCAGTCCATGGGGGCGTGCGCGCTGGGCGCCGTGCAGAGTGCAGACTCTGCCACGGTGGACTTCGCGTTTTTTTTTGTTCATGGAGGGGTTCGAGGTCGCGGACATCTGGAAGGCGTGCGCGGCGGTCGTGTGGCACCTTGTCGACCTCTCGCCATGGGGCCTGCTCCGGCTCCCAAGATTCGCGCGGGCCATGAGGGGGGCGCGCCATCTCGACCCCGGCGTGGCGAAGTTCCCAGTGCCTTGGGAAGTGGTCTGCGGCCTGGCGCTGTACGTGTACGAGGCCTTGGGCAGCGAGATCGTGCGCTTCGCCTGGATCACGATGTTCACCGCCTACTTCCGGCCAGCAGACCTTCATGCGCTGCGGGGCGAGGACCTGGTTTTCGACGCTCCAAGACTGCCCAACCAGATTCCAACCTCGCCCCAAAAGGGCCCAAGAGGCCCCCAATATGCCCCCTAAGACAGCCCAAGAGGGCCCCAAAACGGCCCAAAAGGTGCCCAAGACGGCCCAAGAGAGTTTCAGGACGGCCTCGAGAGGTGCCCAAGATGGGGAACGCGAGCCGACAATTCGAGCCTTCCGCCCCAAGAGGCCCCCAGGAGGCTCCAAGAGGCCCAGGAGAGGCACCCAGGAGGCCCAAAAGAATCCCCATATGGCTCCAAAACGCCCCCCCGGAGGCTTCAAACCTGCTCCCGAAAGGCCCCCGACAGGCCTTGCACGATGTCCCAACGAACTTCCAAGAGGCCTAACCCACAACCCAGGAACGGTGGCGGCATGGGCCGTAGGCACCAAGAGGCAACAAATATTGATCCCCAATCGTTTTTTCAACGATTTTCGTGCTCTTGCTCTTTCGCGATTCCAAGTCTCTGAGACAGCCCAAGAGCTTCCCAAAACCTGTCACGATGGCCCAAGAGGTCCCCGACAGGGCCTCAAGACGGCCCAGAACGCTCCAATAAAGCCCAAAAGCGTTCCAGGAGAGCCCCAAGAGAGCCACAAGAGGCGGAACCCGATCTCACAGAGCGAGCCCGCCCCCCGAAGACCCCCCCCGAGACCGCTAGCAGGGCCCCAGGAGGCTTCCAAGATGCCTCAGGAGCGCCCGACCCCCCCCTCCCCAGAAGCATCAACAGGCCCCCAACAGAGGCTCCAAATATGACAAGAGACCTCCGAGATGCCTTCCAAGAGACCAAACCATTTTTCAAATAACCTTCCAAGAGCGGCCCCAAAAAACATCTAAGGAGACTCAGTACGGTTGGACCTAGCTCTTTTAATACTTCTCGGGCATCCCCCTTTTAGGCTGACCTGGGTCCTCCTCGTGGCTGCCCTGCGCGCCTTCCTGGAGCCTTCCTGGGTGCTTGCAAAAACTAGCGCTGGGGGATTTGCAACTTTCAGCTTCTTTCGCAGTCCCTCTATGCTGCTTCTCACCCATCTTCTCATGGCCAACTTAGAAAACATATAGCTTGCCCCGGCCGCGTGGCCGATGGAGCGGGGGCTACCTGTGACAGTTATTGCCTGGCAGCCTTGGGGGGGGACAATTCGTTACTTTTCTTTTTCTCCGTGAGAAATCAGTGTGGCAATCTAAACGGTCGCCGGCCATGGCCAGCCGACCTGCCAGAGGATAGATTGCAATAGGGATGATGTTGATGCTGATGCTGATGCTGCTGCTGCTGATGATGATGATGAGGAGGAGGAGGAGGATGAGGAGGATGAGAAGGGGGGGCGATGAGAAGGACGAACAGGTGCGCTAGCGTGATATGGATGTTTACCAACGGCGGAACCGGGGCATCCACCACTTATTTTCACATCTTATCCCTGGGATCCCTACTGATGTCCCACCATGCTCCGTCGCTGCCTAAACTAGCGCACGAATGGCCCCCTACTGCATGTGCGGCGCTGAACAACAGCTGGCCGCATCGTGCCAGAGGCCGGCCGCGGCGTCGTTGGTTTGACGACGTGCAGCTCTGACGGCGCATTTTTGTTCTTTCTCCCGAGCTCTGCACAGGGCCGACTTGTTCGATCGGGCGCTACGCAACGCAACGCCCTGGGATCCCTGAGGTTCCGGAACCCTTGGATTCGTACGGCCTCTTGGGTTGTTTCCGCAATGTATTGCATTGTCTTTCTCTGGGTTGTTGTCCGACGGATGTGTATAGGCATGGTTCCGCAAACGGCATTGCGCTGGCGAGCATTGTTTTGCTTTGCATTTAGTTGTATTGCATCGCATTGCCTTGCCTTTCATTTGCGTTGCTTCTCGCTGCATGGCGCTCGCATCTGGTTTCCATGGCACTGCGTTACATTGCAGTGCCAGTGTGGGCACTCCATTTTGAACATTATTTCCACTGCTACATTACGCATACACAGTATTAGTAATTCTATGTATGCGTCGCCCCCTCATGGGCGACGCGCGCACCGAGAAATCTGATAGTATATGCGTCGTGGCGGGCGCTTTCTGGCCACACCGCTCGGGAAACGATCTAGCACACGATGGCTATACTGTGTACTAGATGCTCGGGTCGGACGCGCGCCTCCAAGGAGGACATATAGTATGAGTATGTCTCTGTGCGTCCCATTCTATGATGAGCGCCGGCAGTGGCCCAAATCGACCAGCATCAAAAATGGTCCACACGATCGGAGGGTCAGGGTCGCCCAAGGTCGAGCCTTTCCAGCCGCGTCAGAGACCGGGGCCGAAGCCGCCACGACACGAGCCTGACGTGCCGATCCCGGCAGGGCCCGGGCATCCTCCCCGAGCCTTGGCCCCCGAGCCTCGCAGGAGAAGAGACGCCACCTAAACTTTGGGCGCTCCGCGCGGATCTCTCGGGTCTGCGCTGCGGCCCCTCTGGCGGCGCCTCTGGCACCGCCCCTGGCGCGCTCCTCGCGCCAGGGAGGGGAGTCCAGCGCAGATCCGAGAACTCCGCGCGGACCTCCAAAAGTTTATGCTGCCTCTGCCGCTTCTCCTCCGAGAGCCTCGAGCCCCCCGAGCGCCAGGTACCCGGACGGCACCTCGTCCCTGGACCACCCGCCGACCCCGGCGCCGACCTTGGCGCCGCCCACAAGGCTGCGCCGTGCGCGGCAGCGGCTGGGCTCCCTCTCCTCGGCGGGCGGGGCGGAGGAGGTTCGAGGCACACGACGAGGCTCGAAGAAGAAGCGTCGCCATGAACACGATAGACTTCTGGCGCTCCGCGCGGAGTTCTTGGATTCGCGCTGGGCCCCTCCAGAGGCGCCTCCGGCGCCGCCCCTGGCGCGCTCCGCGCGCCAGGGAGGGGGGCCCAGCGCAGACTCAAGACGTCCGCGGCTTATGTTTATGCCGTTTTTCTTCTTCCTCTAGGTTCGGGGCATGCGACGAGGCTTCCCGCACTCCTCGGCCGCTGCAGTGGTGCTATTTGCTATTGGGCCCCCAAGGCCGTCGGAGCGGGGTCCGGGATGAAGAGCCGGCCGGGGGGAATCGTGTTCCCAGGGCAGGTTTTGAGCGGAGGTTGGAAAAAGGGGGCGAGGGGATTCGAGGTTCGTCGGCCACGCGCAGAGGGGTGTAGGGGGAGGGGGGAAGGCTTCTTAGAAGCACCCCTGCTTCTTAAAGGGCGCGGGCCTTCTATATCTACACACACACACACATATATATATATATATATATATGTATATATATATATATATATACATATACCGGGGTACCGGGGGCCAGGGCCCCAGGCCAGGACACCCTCCCGAATTCCCCCCACCCCCACCCCCGCAACCCACTTTGCCCCCGGGCGTCGGGAGGCTCTTTTGCGCCCCCGGAGGCGTCCACCACGGCCCCCGGGGACGGCAAGAAGCCGCCAAGACGGCCCAAGAGCGCTCCAAGACTCTCAAGATAGCCCCATCAAGGCCCAAGGGGCCCCCAAGAAGCCCCAGGGGCGCTCCGAGAGGCTTTCCAAGAGAGCCCCAAGAGGCTACAATCATAGATTTTCAATGTGCTTTTCAATGTTTTTTGTTTGCCCGCGTTTTCGGGCTTCCGACCTTCCAAGATTGCCGAGGAAGCCTCGAACATCGCCCCAAGACGGCCCAGAAGGCCCCCGAGAAGCCCCCAAGACGGCCCAAGAGGGCGCCCAAACGGTCCAAGAGGCGCCCAAGACGGCCTAAGAGGGCTTCAAGACGGCCCCAAGAGGTGCCAAAGAGGGGGAACACGAACCGACAATGGAGATTTCCGCCCCAATAGGCCCCCAAGAGGCCCCCAAGAGGCCCCAAGAGGCTTAAACATGCCCCCATCAGATACCCCAAAGAGGCCCCAAGATGCCCCCAAACGGCCCCCCCCAGAGGCTTCGAAACATTTCAAAATTGCCTCCCCCCAAGAAGCACTCCAGAGGCCCCACGAAGCCCACTGAAGGCCCCAAAGAAGCCCCTACAGTCCGCAAGCAGCCACGGACGAGCCCCACGAGGCATCAGAATTGCCTCGAACATGTTCTTCGGAAGCTTCGCAAGAGACTCCAACCAGCATCCAATATGCTTCTGACCCACAACACAGGCACGGTGGCGGCTTCACCCGTTGCCCTCCTGTTGATTTGGCCCCAGGACTTACGACGGCCCCAAGAGAAGGGCAAGATGGCCGAGATCAGTTCGAACCACAATGGTCAGGAGGAGGAGGAGGAGGAGGAGGAGGGGGAGGAGGAGGAGGAGGGGGAGGAGGAAGGAGGCGGAGGAGGAGGAGGAGGAGGTGGAGGAGGAGGAGGAGGAGTGAAGAGGTCGAGGAGGTGTACGATGAGGTGGAGCAAACACCCAACGAGACCCTGGACTAACCCCCGGCGGCGCCCAAGAGACCCTTCTCTGCTGTGGCCAGGGTCATGTTGATTTTTCAATCCACGCTGAAGCCATTCGTCGGTACGTGCATTCGTGCAGCCGTGACTTTGTCAATGCGCGCAGCCGTGGTATTGTCAAGCGCCTGCGCGTGCTAGAACCTAGGCGCGCGCGAAGCGCGCGCGTGGTTCTAGTCTACAGATGTAAGACCAGGGCCTTCTGAGAACTAGCCCCCTTCTAAGAAGCCCTCCCCCCCCTCCCCCTGCCCTCTTTGTGCGCGCCGCCAGGTTCGACTGTCGAGGGGTGAGGGTTTTCTCATCGGCCTGCGCTCTCTCGCAGCATCCTGGGGGCTCCTCGTCGCCGCGGCCGGGTTCCTCCAGAGGCCCTCTTCAAGGTGTGCCCCTCGAGAGGTGGCCGACCTTGATGCCCATCGTCAGCCACGCGCAGAGGGGGGTGGGGCTTCTTAGAAGCACCCCTGCTTCTTAGAAGGCGCGGGCTTTATCTATAGATGTGAGGCCGGCGCCTGCTAAGAAGCAGCCTCCTTCTAAGAAGCCCTCCCCCTCCCCCCACCCCCTTGTGCGCGCCGCCAACATCGGTCGTTGAGAGTAGCTATCTTTGGAGTCCCAGACATCAACCTACTTCAACCGCCTTCCTGCTTCAAGGATCGACACGTTTTGGCTGTTGTTTGTTACTCTTTGGGCGGGCCCGAACCCAATCTACTTAATGCGCTTTCCTACTTCATGTCTCTGCCTACTTCTTCCGACCGGCGTGTACGCTTGCCAACATATTGGTGTGTGTGCCCACGGAAATCGTGCTGGTCCTCGCGCGCGCACTCAAGCCGTGCATCCTGTAGGACGCCGCCGTACGACAGCCTCTTGGGCCGTCGGTGGGGAAACTACATCGAAACGAGACAGTCAGCCAGCCCAGAAGTGCATATATTGTCTGAACTGTCAGGAAAACACACGCGCACATCAAAGCACTCAATTGCTTAGGAGGACAACGAGGAATAGGAGGGGGGGACAAATAACAAATTCATACGATCGTGCGAAGGTGCATGCTTGTATCAGCCAGCATGCCAAACTCTCGAGTATTTGACTCAGCGCCGATGCATCACTGGCGTCTTCGACGACCACCCCGTTACGGCAGAAATTCGGGACTGGAAGAATATACGTTCGGGCCTAAGCAGTGCTTGCACTTGCGATCGTTTCCTTATTCTCTTTTTTACCGATCGGCGCGGGCCCTTGTACCCCCCCCCTCCAGCCGCATGGATAAGATCTTGGCTGCTTTTGGCGCCTGTTTCGAGCCAGTGGGGTCTCCCCCAGAGGACGCACGGTTCCAAACAGTGGCATTAAGCAGAGGTCCGGAGCCAGACCCCCCCCGTCCTCCTTTTCCGCCAAATGTCGAAACGCCGAATAAAAATGATCACCTTAATTTATCTTTTTCTCTTCTGAGGAACTGGGCCTGTCTGTCGGTCTGGCGGCTAATGTTGTCGCCGTCGCCGCCTCGTCGCCGCCAGTGAATGGGCCTGTCTTTCGGTCTGGCGGCGAGTTAGTCGCCGTCGCCGCTCCGCCGCCGCTCATCAGTCAGCACCATTCGATGATTTTTCTTTTCTACATAGGAAATTTGCATCTATCCCCCCCTCCGGGGATTATCCCCCCGCCCTTCGGATGTGCAATTTACATGGGATTTTGCCCTCCCCTTCCTCGTCCGCTACACTTGAGGTCTTGGCATGCCAGGCAGGCCAGCATCGATCCATACCCCCTCATCCGCTGAAAAAACAAGCAATGCGCGTACACATTCTCATCTTCAACGATACGTTGTAAGAAACCCTTGCGACAAATGGGATGACGTTTGCACTCGCGCGTCGTCGCGCTCGCCGTAAACTGTTTGCTATCGATTGTCCGCAAACATATGAACATTTTTATGTCGCGACGAAAATGTTCAAGAAACCTACGCTCGCGCACTTGCGAATTCTTATGATTTGTCGTTTTTTTTCCCCCCGACGCATTCATCAAATGCTACTAAACGTGCCTCTCGCGCGCGCGTGTGCCAAAATCGTTCGAACGCCCTTGCGCGCGCTCGGGGGGGGCGCGACCCCTGTCAAATAGGACCATGCGGGCCACTCGCGTGCGTCGGCCGTGCGCGCAAGGCGAGGTCCGTCCAAAACCTTCATCGTCGACGCGAGGACACCATCATCGCCATCGGCGTGACCAGCATTGGCGCCGTCATTGGCCTTGCCGTCGTTCTTGTGACCATCGTCGCCAGCATCGCTAGTATCATCATCGTGTCTGCCGTCGTCGACGTCGCCATGATACCGCGCCCGCCCGAATCACCGTCACGCCGTGATGTGCACGCGCGTCAGCGCGGCTTGCGAAACGCCCTGGGAAGTTTCCAGCGGTCAGCGCCACCGCGCCGCGTCGGTCGCGCCAGACTAGCTGGCCGCTTTGCGCGCGAGCCAACGCGCGCTAGCGCGGCCTCAGCGAACCACCAGCCAGCGCCAAGCAGCCATTGCAATCGCCGCCGCAGGGGTTTTGTAAGCCAAGTTGCGGGTGGGTGGGCGGGGTGATTGCGCGAGCATGGGGCGTGGTCACGCGTGAGGAAGTCTCAGGCACTTGCACTCCGTAGATTGCACCACGTACATTGCGCCACATATAGTGTGTTACGTAGGTTGCACGAACACATATTTGACAACGTAAAAGCAAACACGCGGTTTTGTAACGCCAATTTTCAAAAATGCCTTCGCTGGGCGCTCCTGCGAATTTTTCAGAAAACCATGGTTTTTCAACGTGTCAAGGACATTCGACCAAGCGGGCCCCTCGCGCCGCACGCCGGAATCATTCGAACACCCTTGCGCGCGTGCTGGGGGGGAGGCGCGATCCGGGTCGAATCATACCATGCGGGCCGTTTTCGCGCGTCGGCCGCGCGCGCGTGTCGATTTCCCTCCAAGGTTTCTATCGCCGACGCGGGGGCGCCATTATCATCGTCGGCGCGATCAACATCGGCGCCGCCTGTGACCTTGCCGTCGTCGCTGTCGTCGTCGTCGTCGTCACCGGCGTCGCTACCGTCATCATCGCGTCTACCGTTGGTGACTTCGTCATGGTACCGCGCCCGCCCAATTCGCCGACTCGCACTGAACTGCCCGCTGGGAAATGCCCAGCGGTCAGCGCCACCGCGGCCGCGTCGGTAGCGCCAAACTTCATGGGCGCTGCGCGCGCGAGCCAGTGGGTTCGCGCGGCCGCAGAGACGCAGCAACCATTTCCAAACACTCATCGCGATCGCCGCCGCGTGGATTTTACAAACCAAATTGCTGGTGGTTGGGTGGGATGTTTGCGCGAGCAGTGGAGTGGACAACTCACTGCGAACAGAAAATACTTGCATCGCATCGGTTCTCTTGTCCTCAGGGAGCTCTTCCACCTCCTTTTGGCTTTACTGGTACATGTGAATAATCCGCTGTTGATTCTGACCCATCGCTCGTTTCTAAAAATCATTTGATACCATCATTGGCAAACTCGTCAAACATAATTCTGCGGTTGACCCCCCCAATTAATCGTTGTCAAACAGTGAAATGTGCGCGCGCATTCGCCAATATGCAAGAACCCTTTTTCAATGATGTGACGCAGTCCACGCGCGCGGCGTCGGGCGTGCATGCCAGAATCCCTCAAACACCGTAAGTTGTGTGAATATCGAAAGGTAGGCGAACTATATGGTGTGTAGTACACTTCTTAGCAACGCATCGTTTCAAAACAATATGCGCACGCGCTCTTGCGCACTCGTATGGCAATTGCGTTTTTTGTTTTGGTTTGCGTTTCCTTCCAACCTGTTCGTGCAATGAGACCCTGCGGACCTCCTGCGCGCCCATGTCGAAATCATTCGAACGCCCTTGCGCGTTTGCTTGTGGTTGGCACGATCCATGTCACATTTTACCGTTCGGTCCACTCGCGCGTGCGGCCTCGCGCCCATGTCGAAATCCTTCAACACCTTCATCACCGACGCGTGGACATCATTATCTTAATCGGCGTATCCAGCATCGGCGCTGTCATTGGTCTTGGCGTCGTCATCGTCATCATTGCCATCATCGCTTTTAATATTACCGTGTCCACGTTTGTCGACGTCACCATGATACCGCGCCCGCCCGAGTTACCGACTCGCACTGAAGTGCCCGCGCGTCAGCGCGGCCTGTGAGACGCGATGGGAAATCCCGAGGGTTCAGAGATACCGCGGTCGCGTCGGTCGCGCCAGAATGCCTGGCCGCTGTGCGCGCGAGCCTGCGCGCGCTAGCGCGCCTGCGCCGACGCGCCAATCAGCGCCAAGCAGTCGGTGGTTTTTCAAACTCATTCGCGGGCGGGTGGGCGGGGTGATTGCGCGAACAGTGGAGTTGACAATTCAATTTTTTTCACAAAATGCCCGGCGCGCCAGACTACATGGCCGCTCTGCGCGCAAGCCTGCGCGCGCTTGCGCGGCTCCAGCGACGCGCCAGCCAGCGCCAAGCAGTCCTGGTTCTCGCCGTCGCATGGGCTTGCAGACCAAGTAGCGGGTGTGTGGGTGGAGTAATTGCGCGAGCAGTGGAACTGCCCAGAAACCCCCGGTGGTGGCCCCGCGCGCGCGAATCAGAGAAATTTCCGACACCTGCTTAGGGAAATCGTCCATCCCCCAAGACTTGAAAAGTGATGATCGTGGAAACCGCGCGTGTGGATTAGTTTTTGTGAGTGAGGCAGCGGAGTCCTGGGACAGCGGGTTTCATGCCAATGCTGGAGTTTCTGATGCGTCCATCATCGTGCGTCGTATTGTGAGGTCGAGTGGGGGGTCGACTGGAAAGTATGATGCCGCCTATTATTTTTCTTCGCAACAGATCTGGTCGCCTTCTAGGGCGACAAGAAACTGTGCCGTGCCACTGGAAAATGGAGATTTCGCTTTTGCTACCCCTCCGCGTATTTGGACGTTGCGGTTTGCTTGGGACTTCTTGGACATCGAGGTTTTCCAGTCGGTACAACTTTTTGGTCAAGGGGAGTCATTCACAAAAACCACGCCGCGGCGTGTTAGGGGTGAGCGTTCAGCAGCCGCGGCGCGCTGGCGGCGATGTTCACAGAAATACGCTGTGGCACGTTGGCGATAACCGTTCGCAAAAAGCATGCTGCGGCGTGCTGGTTATGAACATTCACAAAAACGCACCGCGGCGTGTTGGCTGTAACCGCAACTAGACATGCACACCGCGGTGTAGTGGCGGTGACGTTCACAAGCACGCCGCGGTGTGCTGGCGGTGAGCAGCCCCCTGGATCAAAAATTGATGACCGCGGAGACCGCGCCAAAAAAATCGAATAATTCCCGTTAATTCGGCAGCGGGGCCTTGGGACAATGGTGGGTCTGATGTCAACGCTGGAGTTTCTGGTGCCTCCATCCTCGATTGTATTACCGTGGATTTATAACGGCCAAGCGGGGCGTGAACGTGGGATTCCGCTCGCGATTTTCTTGTACACGAAATCCGGCTCCCAGGGGCCAGCTCTTTGACCTGGGTCCATCTCTGATGGTCCTGAAGTTCGACAGCGGCCCCCGAGGGCCAGAATCGAGAAAGAACGAGGAGATGTGGGGAGAAGGCCCAGTCTCGGCGGGGAGATTCCCTCCGCAGCAGGGCGCCGCCTCCCGCCCCCCGCGACGCGTGCGGAGGTCGCCGACGCTCCCGGGCGGAGGCTGGCCGCAGCTCCCTTGCAGCCGCCCTCGCGGGCGTCGCGTGCTCCTCGTTATCCTCCTTGCTCCTCTCTCTTCCTCATCCTATCCCACATTTCACCGTGTGATGGCGCTCATTCTATTCACTCCTCCTCTTCCTCTTCCTCCTCCTTCTCGTCCTCCTCCTGGTTCTGACCCATCTTTGCACCTCTTACGCGCTGATTGGCAAGGTCAGGAAGTTGATCTCAGCCTCTTTAAGTATGCGGACGACCTTTATCGCTACACCCTGATCGCTCAGGGCGACCTCATGGGCTCCTTCCTTGCCAAGTTGCGCGCGTCAGACGATTTGCGATACTCTCACCTCCAGGAGTGTGGGTACCAACATAATCGGGGGAAAGAAGAGCTGGCGGTCTGGCTGGAGGGGGAGGGGGCCATGGCTTGTCGTCGTTGGCCTCGTGGGCCTGAACGTGCTCTCATCTCTGGGGCTCTGAAGGAGGAGGTGCGGTACCTGGGGCCCTACGTTTCTATGTTTCAGGCTTCGAGTCAGGAGGTGATCAGACGACATCAGGCAGCACGTTCGGCTTTCTACTCCCTGGGCGGTTTCTGGACGTTGGCTCTCCCCTGGAAGTTTACTCGGGCGATCTTCTTATCCCTTGTGCAGAATTCGGCTTTATGTGGAATGGAGGCGTTCTTGCTCACGAGGCAGCAGAGCGCCCGCCTGGATGCTACTATTGCTCATTTTGCCCGTGTGTGCATGCGAGGCCGTGCACGCTGGACTACTTCAACTGGCGCAGTCAGGACGATGTCCAATCAGGCCGTGCTAAAACACAGGCGGATTTGTGAGACCTCGGTGGAGCTGGGCATTCGTCGACTCCACTGGTATAAGTCTTGGGCAGCCCACCCCACCAGCCACACCCAGCTGTTCGCGGCCCTCTTCGGGGAAGTGTGTTTCGAGTCGGGGGAGGCGCCTCTCGTCGACGGATACCTGACCCCCAAGGCCTCCCCCTGGGCTCGCAGGGTCTCTGAGGACTTCCACTGGGCACAGGGGCTTATACGAGATTCGGAGGATGTACTGGGAGCTCTTGCAGATCGTCCTGGCCTCATGTGGGACCCCGAGGTGCGCCACGAGCTTTTGAACATCGATTTCACTGTGATGCGGAGTTGTTTCTTTGGAGTGACTATCGCCCCCGCTGGTATGAAGATTGGGGTGGAAATTGGGATGGCCGTGATCATGAGACCCAAGAATTTCCCGAACTCGAACCACGTTATCGATGCCAGTTCGAGGGATGTGAGGCGGAGTTCGCCACGCGTAAGGGCTTGATGGCACATATGAGGTCCCGCCACTCGCTGCGCTCCCTGTGCCACGTGCTCACCCCCAGTAACACATGTATCTGCTGCAGGCATATTTTTCTGGGACAGGGCATGTGCTGCTCGGCATCTTGTGCTTGCTGTGCGACGGGGACACTGTCGATTCGGTGGGGGCAGAGAGTTTCGCCCTCTTGAGCCTCCATCGTCATTGTCGTGTCTTCACTGTGATGTAGAAGCTTCACACTTAGACGCACTATGCCAACATCTACGCAGCCACTTGCCTGGCCCTGTGCTCCCGCGGACCCGCCAGATTCGTGGGCACTCTGCGGCTCATGGCGGAGCTCACGCCGCCCGCGTGGATGCAGGCCATGTCGGAGACGAAGAGGGGAGCGGACGAGGGCCCGGGCTCGGGGGAAAAACCGTCGAAGCACGCCAAAGGCGGGGCCAAGGGCGACAAGAACGAGAAGGACCTCACCAAGGTCCTCGTGCTCCTCCTCACCATGCTGTGCCTCGCCTCGGCGCGAGAGCTCGCCAACCTAGCAGGCGCGGTCTACCAGACGTGGGAGCTCCTCGAGACCAGCGACGGGGTCACTCAGCTCATGATCAACTCAGGGCTCAAGTACGACGAGATGTCCAGGCATATGAAAGAACGACAACGGGCAGGCGAAAAGGTAGACTTTCGCGCTCGTGGACCTCCGCGCGCACAGCTGTGGGCCGCGGTCTGCCTCAACCGCGCCACCAACGTGGAGACGTTCATCCAGGGCGGCAAAGAGGAGTACGCCAAGACGGAGGCCAAGAAATTCAACGGGTACTTCGCGAAGTACATCCAGAACGCTGCCCCACAGACCGTGGGCAAACATGCGCTTCACTTTGGATATCGGCAGCACAAGGGGCGGAAGTCCGAGACGAGTGGCTCCTCGAACCAGCAGCAGCAGACGAAGAAAGGGCGGCTGACCTTCGCCTCCAGCTACGACGAGCCTGGCATGATGGCGAGGGAGCTGATCACCTGGTTCCTCAACTGCGAGGAGGACCAGGGGAGGGCGGAACAGTTGATAGGCCCAGCCCCGAAAAAGGACTTCTCGAGCGAGAGGCTGCGAGGGTCCTGAAGTTGATCGAGATGAAGTGAAGGAGGTCCATGACTCGGGTGGGCCAGTGAGGCCAGTGAGGCCTGTGAGGCTTGTGAGGGAGGAGGATAGGAGTAGGAGTAGGAGCCGTGGAAGGGTGGAGTGAGATGTGAGGAGATCTTCACAGCCCAACAGAGGTGTGTTTTTTTCTTTAAAAAAATGTTTCTCAGGTAGTGTTCGTTTGGCGAGTTTAGTGGCCAGGGGAGTGATCTCAGATCCTTTTCGGACCCCCGCTGTCGCCACGTATCAGCAGGATAATCTTCCCATGGCCCCCCTTGTGGCAGCGCTCAAGCGGGCCCCGCGCAGGGGGAAAGGCAGTAGCAGAGGCCGAGGATCCAGCCAAGCGTCGGTCCCTTAGGTGGCCCCATCCTCGCGCGCCTGCGTGGCGTCGCGGAGGTTCGCCACCGTTCGGGGGCAGTGCTGGTCCAGCCAGTGTGGGCTGCCCCGTCTCTTTCAAGTTATAACCCGCGCCCCGCTAAGTCGGCCTGCGCAGAGTTCTTTGCCAGGTTTCATGGTGTGAGTCGAGCAACTCATTTGAAGTCTCCGCGCATTGCTCATTGCTCAATGCTCCTCCTGGTTCTCCTCCTCGTTTTCCTCCTCCTCCTCCTCCTCCTCCCCCTCCCCCCCCCCCCCCCCCCCCCCCCCCCCCGCCGGATACCTCGGGGCAAGGAATCGAAGGCAGCATCGCAGGGAGTGACCACGGGCAGCGCGTGCAGCCTGACGGAGGAGAGGTTCCGAGCTATGGGCGCATCGAAGTGCAGCCATATCGCGCGCGGCCCTGGCCGTCTTCAGGCCCGCATGGAAGGGGCCTCGATGGGTCCCCATCATCCCATCGAGGTTATTCTGACCAAGGGAATTTTGTCACCTCTTGCGCGCTTCTGCAGGGGCAGAATGAACGGGATTCGCCATGTAATGGGGTTGCCACGTGCCTTAGTTGATACACCGTCCACGATGTCAGGGGGTTGCTGACTTGTCTAGCTTACATATATGCTCGTATCTTTGCATTCAGCCGCGCGGAGTGGCTCCGCAGCAGTTGGATCAGAGACGCTCGCCCCGCCCTCTGCGCGCACCAACGGCTGCGCTTTTTGCATTTTTTGGCATGGTTGTCATTTTGTGCCCCGGGCCCGCGAGAGCCTCGGCTCACGCCCGGGCTCTCCTCTGCGGCAGCCTCCCAAGCGACCCAGGGCTGGGGGCGCCATCCCCGACGCCCGAGCCCGTTCCCGCCGAGCATGCTTTCGGAATGACCATGGCTAGCAGCGTGATCTGTTTCGCCATGGATGGTGGTGACAGAATCAAGCTGCATTTTCTGCACCGTCTGCGTCGTCCAAGAAAGCCAGTGACACGACGAGCAACACGGAGAGTGAAGCCCGCCGGGGCACCACCAGATGGGTGGCACGACAGGCAGCCATGACGACCCAGCGCGGCAGCTTGCTCGGTTGAACCACGCAGTAATCCATTCCAGCGCACGCTCTACGGCATGGGGCGCTCACCAGCTCCAAAAGCGACGGGGGTCAACGCCGCTGAGGGCGATCTGAGTGCTTCCCAAGGCGACGCTCTCCAGGCACACCACAGCAACCCTTCCGAACGACGCACCATGACCATCATGGGCGCTTTACGTGCCGCGATGCAAAGAGACCACACGGACCCACGCCGCTGCGTCATCCGAGCAGATGGACATCAGGGCAGTCTGCACCCCCGTCGTGCACCGCCAGGTAAGCGACGACCCCGCCCAAGATCCCGACGCCGATCACGATGCGCCTGGTGATCTCCCAGAGGACCCAGACGACAGTGAAGGGTACATCCGATGCGCCTTGTAAAGGGAGCTCATAAGCCGTGACTGCATGAGACACGGCGGCGAAACGTCAGCGGCAAGACATTTTCAGTTTCCCCAGCATACGGCTACACGTTTTTTCCCCATGGGAAGAGGGGAAGGCCGCCTTTCAAACTTGGATGGGGTACTCCGGCGGGGCGGAAGTTTGGGGCCACTTGCCGGTTCCAGTGGGGTTCCCCTCGCGCCTGCGCGGAAGAATTTTCCGTGCGTCAAAATATAAGCGGAATAATTAATCTCTTGACATAGGCAGTTTTTGCTAATTGGTCTCAGTGGCAGATTTTTTCCTTCCTCCGTGGCTGCGCCACCGCTGCGCTCTGTTGTCTTGCTGTGGGAGTCTACGCGGGAAGGTGGGCCATCGCGAGTCTTGCGACGCTCTCGCCTTCATTCGCCGCGGCAATATAAATTTGCCAAACTATTGTCGCGGCGGTGTAATGCTTCGACCGTGTGGCGAAGGAAATACAACACCGCAGCTTCGCGCCGTTGTTGCGACCCACGCGCGTCGACGCCGCAACGCTGGAGTACATAGTGCAACTGGAGGCTTTCGATATGTATTTCACAGTGTGGTAAAACACGCAAGCCCTCCGCGCTTGCGAACGCAGAACCTTCAGCAGGCTTTCTGATGCGAGCTGCGGTGTCGACCTCGCCAATGACAACCGCCACTTCCACGGGGCAGAACAGGCGTGGGCCCGCCGGCAGCTCCAGCAACGGACCCGCAACATGCGGTGCCAGCAGTCGGCTGCGGGGATCGCCCTTCCACGCCCAGCTTTGCAACCGCCGCCTCCACCAGGGGTGCCCCCGGTCGTTGCCGTTCCGCGTCCACCGCTGGATGAGGGGGCGGCAATTGACATCCCAGTGCCACGCGCCCCACCCTGGGGAGCGTCATTGGGCAGCGGCTCCTACATGGAAAACACAGCCGAAAACGGTTTGCTGGAGGTGCTTCACAGGCGCCCAGCCCGCCAGGGTACGACCGCAAGGGCGACGGGGGCGTGGCGCGGAACGGGCGGGCTTCGATCCTGCCGTGGATCATTTTGGCCGTTGCCTTAGCAGGAACTGCAGGAGAGCGCCCCCCCCCCCCCCCCCGACATTGGCCATGGCGCGCCGACGCGAACGGCGCCAATTGACAGGGGCCCACAGCAAACAGCCGTGACCGTCAAGAGCGGCTTCGGACAGCAATGCGCTATCCAGCATGGCTGTCACTGCGCTCGTGGACTGCCAGTGCTGTGTGTTCAGGGGAGCTAGCGCCATCAGGGGCTTCGTCCACTGTCGTTCTCGGGCGAGAGAGATCGTGGGATCGCGCGGTAGTGTCAACGGCCAACAGGCCCACCACGACGTTCTTTCGCCTTCTGGCGGCGCCCCTACGTGGCCTGGTGGCCTCCTCCTCCTCCGCTCTTCTCCGCCGCCGCCGCCTCTTTTTCTTCCGCCTCCTCGTGCGCCGTCCTCCTCCAGTTGCTGCTCTTCCTGCCTTTCCTCTTCTCCTCAACCTTTTCCTCCTCCTCCTCCTCGTCCCATTCTCCCATGCCCCCATGATTCCCAGTGTGTGTGTGTGTGTGTGTGTGTGTTTGTGTGTGTGTGTGTTTGTGTGTGTGCGTGGGTGTGTGTTCGCGCCCCTTCTTGCCCATTGAACGGATCTCGCGACTACGCGCCAGATCTCAGGAGGGGAAAAGACACACAGACACAATTAATCGTCGATTCCCCGGAAAATGTGGAAAAATATAGGAAGTGGGGGGGGAAAACCAGAAACCCAGAAAATACAGGAAAATATGGGGAATCCTTTGCGTTGTGCGTTTTTATTTGTGTGTGCGCCCTCTTGGCGGCTCCCTCCAGTCGTGGCCTGGCCTTCATTAGTTATCTGGCATTGCGCCCCATTGCCTTCTGACACGCCCTCTGGACTTTTCCTTGCGGGCCGCCGAACAAAAACAAATTATTTGTGTGTCCCAGGGCCCCTTCAAGATCCCCGAGCCCGTAATTCCGTAATCCGTACGACCGTGCGGCGGACGACGTGTGTGCACCGTGCCGCTTTGGCGTCGCCCGAGGGGTCCTCGCACCTCGGCCCAGGAGCGGTGCGGTGCACCGTCTGGTCGGCCGTCGGGCCCGAACAGTCATGCGCGGCGGCGCGTTCGAGCGGGGCCCGAAGGGAATACACACGGATGGTGCGGTGCGTGGTCGCCGTTCTTGCAGGTCGGAGGGCCGCGGCGCCTCGCCCACGTGCCGGCGAGGCGGCTCGCTGTGGGGGCCTGGCTTTCTCCACGCCGACGTCGCCAGTTCATCGCCGATGCACCGGGTACGCATCGGCGATGCGGCGCGATCTTCTGACTTCATCCATTCGGTTGCCATCTGGGAGGCCTTCAACTCTTCGCCCGTTCCGTGGCCTCACCGAGATGCATGCGTTGATGATAGACGGCCTCGAGTAGTCTGTGGATCGCTGTCGGGTTGTCTGTACTCGGTCAGTTCCCGCGGATCAGCGATAGGGCGCTCGGCTCTTAGGGCCGGTATCCTTGGCCACAGATTTTCCAATGTGTTTCTCCCCGCCCCGCGCGCCATCCTTACGTCAGGCTTCGTACGTGTCGTCTTCCCTGTTGAGGCTACGGCCTCCACGACTTGCCCTGATGGGCGTGGGCAGGTTGCCTGGCGGGGCGCGGCATGACTCCAACGTTCGTTCGTTCCATCGTTCTGCGAGCCCTCTTCTTCAGGGGATTTCAATTACATTCGCCTACATGGATGTTATCTGGGTCCATCCTTTGCCCAGAATTGAGAGGGCGTAAACATCCATCTTGGACTCAGCGTGGACCTGGCCAGGATTGGTGTACATGAATTTATCTTTGGCGCTCTCATCCTCCGCCTCTTCCTTCTTTGCGCGAGTCGAGAGGGGAAGGATCTGAGGATCGAGGCGCTCGGACGTCTTCGGGCCTCTTTGAGCCCGGGGGCTTCTCGGGACCCCTGCGGACGGCTGAAGAGTTCAAGATACCCCTAGAGGTTTCTGGGGGAGAACAACCAGAGGACAATGGAGAAGGAGGGAGGGAGGAGATATGATGATGATGCTGCTGCTGCCGATGATGCTGATGCTGATGCTGCTGATGATGATGATGGCGATGCTGCTGCTGATGATAATGATGATGATGATGACGACGATGATGATGATGATGCTGATGCTGATGCTGCTGCTGATGAATATGATGATGCTGATGCTGATGATGATGACGATGGCGATGCTGCTGATGACGATAATGATACTGCTGCTGATGATGATGATGTTGATGTTGGTGATGGTGATGGTGATGATGATGGTGCTGATGATGACGATGGTGATGGTAATGGTGATGATGCTGATGATGATGCTGCTGATGATGATGATGACGATGCTGCTGCTGATGATGAAGACGATTTTGCTGATGAAGACGATGATGATGCTGCTGATGATGATGATTTTGATGATGATGTTGATGATGATGATGCTGATGATGATACTGCTGATGATGATGTTGATGATGATGGTGATGATGATGCTGCTGAGGATAATGCAGATGATGATGATGCTGATACTGGTACTGATGCTGATGATGATGAGGAGGCGGAGGAGGAGAGGAACGCTGATGATCAGGATGAGGATGAGGAGAAGTAGGAGGAGGTGGAAGAAGGAGACGAATGATAATATTAATATCCAGTATACGAATGGTAGTACGAAGGAAAATACGAACCATGATAAGAAGAGGACGCATAAGAGGAAAATGAGGAGGAAATGGGGGCAGGGGGAGCGGGCAGGGAGACAGAAGGAGGAGGATCATAGCAACGGGTAGTAGCAGTAGTGGTAGCAGTAGTAGCAGTACTAGCAGTAGTAGCAGTAGTAGCAGTAGTAACAGTAGTAGCAGTAGTAGCAGTAGTAGCAGTAGTAGCAGTAGTAGTAGTAGTAGTAGTAGTAGTAGTAGTAGTAGTAGTAGTAGTAGTAGTAGTAGTAGTAGTAGTAGTAGTAGTAGTAGTAGTAGTAGTAGTAGTAGTAGTAGTAGTAGTAGTAGTAGTAGTAGTAGTAGTAGTAGTAGTAGTAGTAGTAGTAGTAGTAGTAGTAGTAGTAGTAGTAGTAGTAGTAGTAGTAGTAGTAGTAGTAGTAGTAGTAGTAGTAGTAGTAGTAGTAGTAACGGTTGTATACGTCGATGCAGCTCTCTTGGCCAGATGACGGAGGAGATTGGAGTTACACTCTCCGCGTGTTGTCGCTCTTCCGCAGAGGGGACTACCATGCGTGCTGCAGGGCGATGGCCTCTTCGAGAGCGCAGTGGGCAGACGAACTGGGGGAGTGGCGATACCGACAGTGTGGGATGGTACCACAAACAGGCGGCGACATCTGGGACCAGATTCGTCTGGGACCAGCTTCGTCTGGGGTGGGAGGAGGCTACTTTGGGGAAACGGGAGGTGTGGGACAGTCAACGTGATTCTTGGGTGGATCAGCTTTGTCAGCTTTGGGGACTTCCTTGATGGTGACGGGGTGGCCTGGGACATAAACGTAAACGTCAGACTACATCGCCAGACGCTGAAGGTCACAAAACCCGGATGCCGCCACACACGTCTTCACGACATGGGATCAGCCGGGGAGCGTGCATCAGTCCTCGGGGCGGAAATTCGGGCGTCTGTGCCAATCCTGCAGTTGGAGCCTATCGTGCCTTGATCGACCTCGTCGACAGTCCGGCCACCAAGCGGAGTAGGAGATTGGCAGCAACGCTATCTGTAGGGGCCGCGCTTACCGAATGTTGGCATCGATTCCACCAGGGCGGGGACATTTTCCGCTGCTTTCGATTCCCGTTGCACCCGCAGAATGCCCAGACACAATGACAACCCCCTGATAGGCCATTCCGGGCGGTAGTGGATAACGAAATGTTAGCTTACAATTTGTGTGGGCACGCGAAATCTTCCCAGCGCATGCTTCACATCTTCCCCTCCTGCTCGGACCTCTCAGTGTGTCTCTGCGGTGTCCAGGACTGGAGCCCCATCACCGATGAACAGGACCCCGTCCTGTGGAGGTCTCGTGACTTTAACAAGGAAGCTGATGGTCTCTGCAATTGGGCAATGAGTCACCGTCGGAGTTCCGTGGCTTGTAACCCCGATTTCGATCAGCTCAATCGGGCGAGCCCAGAGTCCAATCTAGTGCTTTGGAGCGACGGGGGGCGGCGAGCTGACGGAATCGGCGCTTCCGCATTCGTTTTGCGCCAGTGGGTGTGAGACAGCCTCATTCCAAACTTGCTGCTTTTTATTGCGATTTCGTCGACGATTCGGCGATCTCGGAGGTCGGAGCCCTCGGGAAGGGGTTGCTGAGCCTGGCGCTGTCCAGCGCCGTCGCTTGCAGAGGGAGCCTCTGGCAGCTGATCCAGGGGCTGCAGGCTCCTACAGCACCGATTTCCTGTCACAATTGCGTGTGGGAGCATGAGTTCGAGTAGTGCAGGTCTCCCGGCAGGTTTCTAGATCAGGCAGCTGGTGCAGCATAGCC